>CALSBV010000422.1:4755819-4779914 GCA_943590825.1 Bovichtus diacanthus
CTCTCTCTCTCTCTCTCTCTCTCTCTCTCTCTCTCTCTCTCTCTCTCAAAATCATGTCCCACAGCCCCCCTCCTTTACAGGAAGCAAAGTGCCAGGCCCCTGCTGTTGTGTCTCCGGCTCAGGATGGGTCCCTTGTTGAGTCCCATCCATACGTCACTGGCATCGGCAAAGACAGCGAGCACTCCCTTACCGGTTATAGCAACAGCACAAAGCAGAAGCATCCACTTGCTGTCTATCTGCAGCCTGCCTCTCTACTCTGTCTGTAACCTGGAGCAAAGAAATATAGTTTGGAAGAACCTGATGCAGAAGGAAAACGAAGGGGCACCGAGGTCTCAAACAACCAAAATGTAACCTGGGGAGGGAGGGGAGAGTAACGCAATGACTTGCAGTTTCTAGACTAAAAGTAGGAGGAAATGCAGGCCTGGCATCATCATCATCATCACCATCCTTCATTTTGCTTCTGAGGCTGACTACCTGATCTCTGACCTGCTGAGTAACTTCCTCTCCTCTGGCCACAAATGTTATCTAGAGGCTGAAGTGGGCTTCAGGGTTTGGTTCTAACAGCATGGGGGAGATGTGCTATGTGGGAAGACGGGACCTCGCCTGCCTGCTGTGGTTTTAGCTTCTTTCAGGGCTGCTGCTGGGGCAGGAACAGGAGGGTCCAACCTGAGGTATGTTTGGAAGCAACAGAGACAAGACGGGCAACTATTTGTCTCCATTTTTCTATCCACACACACTCTTTCTTCTCCCTCTTGTTTTTTAGTTCCTGTTCTGAGCACTTTAGTATCTATTTTCAGAATCGCTCACTGGTATCACTGTCACCTTTTGGCTTATGTCAGACAAACAAACTGACGCTTTGTTTGATTCATTATTGGTTGCCATGGCGAGATATACTGTACCTGCATTATTTTGCTCACCAATGCGTTGTCACCTGGGTGACAAAATGCACACATAAAATGCGCATAATGACTCTCCCAGGTGAACTGTGGCTGACTTGCATGCAGTTTGATAATGTACAGTTTGATCTGTACTACATACTGAAGATACTGTATTGTAAATAACAGCTCGAACATTACTTGCATTTTTCATTTTCTCTGCATACTTCACTATTAAAGGAATAGTTTGACATTTTGGGAGATATGCTTATATGTTTTCTTGCTGAGAAAATTGATACTAAATATGAACACCCGGTTTGAATGTTATCAGCCGATTAAATGGCTGTTATCAATTGTCATCGAGAGCATAGATTTTAGGTGGTATGGCTCTACTTTACCTTTTACTCATTAGGCCGTTATTATCTATAGGTAACTATAGGTGCTAGATCTCTGCAGGGAGGTTGTTAAGTGGCGACCTCTAGTGGCCGTAGTAATTATTATGGGAGGAACAAAGGAGGAAGTCAGGTGACTTTGACTTATTTTAAGTTGCGTGCGTAAGTTAACTCGCGTAATGTATTTGTGACCTATTTAACATATACGTAATTTAAGTTACGCAACAAACATACTTATTTTAACCCAAACCATGATCTTCTCCTGAACCTAAAATAGTTTTGTTGCCTAAATCTGTTTCAATTCACAACGTTAACCACGTGTTTGGAACTGTAACCATTTCGATGTTTCACAATGTGCGGCAAGGTGCGGTTTGCCCCGTCTGAAGCATTATAATGGTAGATAACAACTGATAACGGCCATTTGATGGACTGATGACATTAGAAATGGGTGATATGAAGCTACAGCCCACAGCCAGTTAGCTCAGCTTGGCATGAAGACTAGAAACAGCGATCGACCGGTCGATCGCAAAGGTAGTGTGGGTAGATCGCATGGCATTGAAAAAAAAAAAAAAAGTAATTAAAAGTTAGCCTTCATCGAGAAGACCCAGCTCCCTCTGTGCAAATTGGTGTCAATCACTACGGACGGTGCGCCCGCAATGGTTGGCGCTCGAATGGATTTATTGCAGGGAGGACGATGCTTTCCCTGACTTCCTCAATTATCACTGCATAATACACCAACAAGCATTATGCGCAAAAATGCTTACCATGAAAGAGATAATGGATGTGGCAATGAAGATCACCTGTTCTATTCGAGCCAGATCTCTTCAAAGACTACTGCGTTCGCATCTGGAGAAGGCTGACTGCGACCATTCCGAGTTGTTGCTACACACTGATGTGAGATGGCTTAGTAGGGGGAAATTCCTGCAGAGACTTCGAGAGCTCTGTCCGGAGATAAAAGAGTTTCTCCTTGTCACTAAACATGCAGAATACAACCAACTAAATGACGATCAGTGGCTGCTAGACTTGGCATTTTTAACCGATCTGACCAACATGTTGAATGACCTTAATTTAGAGCTGCAAGGAAAAGACAAAACCGTGGTCAATATGATTAGCTCAGTTAATGCTTTCAAACGAAAATTGCAACATTTGTCCTCAAAGCTGCAGCTCCATGATTTGGGGAACTTCCAAAACCTCGCGTCAGAGCTGGAGACACAAAGGAAGGCTTATGCGCAACTTTGCGCGTTACACAGAGCAGATTGGGACAATTGTGTCAGTTTGACGAACGCTTTCAAGACTTTGCTTTACTCGAGCCAGTCGCTACATTTATGTGCTACCCATTTCGGGAAGATGTTGAGGTTGATTCACTCGCATCAAAAATTGCAATGCTGTTTCACCTGAACTCGTCTGGAGTAGAGGATGAGATGTTGACCCTAGAAGCTGACATTCAGCTGAAGGCCAGGGCTCATGGACAGTTCTGGAACTTACTCACAGAGGAAAAGTACCCAAACATGAGGAAATGTGCGACCTTCTTGACTACATTATTCGGCTCCACTTTCTTATGTGAGTCAGCCTTTTCCCACATGAAGATTATTAAGTCAAAATACCGTTCCACCGATGACTGATGATCATTTGGAAGTCTGCTTGAGGATGGCTACCAGCAGCTACTGCCCGGACCATGCAACCCTGGCTGATTCCATTCAGTGCAATTCATCAGAGTGAGTTAATGACCAAAAATGTATTGCGTTGTATTGTGCCATACGGGTTCATGCAGTTATGCAAGGTACACCAACATAAGGTATACACAGTATATATATTGTAGCGGCCGGGGTGTGGGGGCGTGGCCGCCATATAGCCACGCGGGTAATGTAGAGGCCTGAGGGATTATGGGGGTTTGTGGGGATGTTCGGGTTTTGGGGATATTTGGACGATTTGTGATGTTCTGTTGTTGATGTGTGCGCAGACTTGTCCGTGAGTGGTGTTGTTTAATTATGCGTGTTCATGTTTTGTGTGTTTTGCCACCATGGGTGAGAGTTATGACCCCCGGTGTGTTGTGGTTAAAGGGTGATAGTTTCCTGGTAATAAAAGTTGTACCTGGGGTCTTGCGGTGTATGTGGCACAGGACAACATAAATCGTACTCCCGTCTCTGACTCCCTGGTGTTCTCTATCCATTCGCTTCCCGTGGCGCTCGCCACAATATAAATAAATATATGTTTAGCATTTTTAATGTAGGTAGATCATTTTGACTTGGTCATTTTAAAAGTAGCTCCCAAGCTGAAAAAGTGTAGGCACCCCTGGTCTAGCTAGTCCAGCAGACACTCAAGGAAAATACTGATCCCAGCCAAGAAATAACTCCATAAAACCATAACGTCATGTTTTTACACTTGGGTTCCTGTACAGAATAAACAAACAGGATATAATGTGTTAATCTGTGAGTTTTAGAGGTGCTGTTCGGCGGATTTTGTTAACGTTGGATAGAGCCAGTCTAGCTGTTACCCCCTGTACCCAGCCTTTTTGCTAAACCAAGATAGCGGTAACGCTTCATATTTAGCATACAGTGTAGAGATACCATTGGATGCAAAGTATATGTGATTCTGTCTAAAATTGTATCTCAGCAGCATATATAGTCTGGTCTGTTCTGCTCCGGCTGTAATCTAGGTTGTATAAAATGAAAGCCTCCTGCTGCAGCCCTCGTCTTTATTAATCAGGCCAGATTTAAAGGAGCCTCGCACTTCTGAAAGTGTACCCTGTCCTCCTCTTGTCATCCCTCTGTTTCCCCATTCACCTGAAGGGCCACTCCACCAGCAGGGTCCGATCACAGTCCTGAAATTGTGTGTCAGTTCTTGCATGCTTGTTAGCAGCACCCTTACATATGTCTGATCTAGCTCCAGTAAATTTAACTTCATGATCACTTAGTGTTTTTATTGCAAAACGCAACAGCAGATTAGGGAATAAAGGAGTAGATTAGGAGCGTGGAATAAGGGGGGGGGGGGGGGGGGGGGGCAGCTTCCTCAATAGGTGCTCATCCTGTCCTGAGGCTGATTACTGAAGTAGCCACCGCTATTGCATAACAGCTGTCACCTCATCATAAAAATCTCCTTTACTTGTCTCGGGCTCCTCGTCGCATGAAGCAGCTGAGTTGTTCCTGCAGTGGGGACAGGTCATTGGAAAACAATTGTATTCTTACGTTTGGATCATGACAGCAACACGGTTTTAGCGCTGTAATGTCTGTTTTCTTGTGACAAGTTCAACAGACAGTTTAACAGACAAACGACTTGGAAGAGAGGATGTCACATGCTCTTTTTTTCCCTCACTCTTCCTTTGGTGGATGTTTGCTCTTGTACCAATTGAAAAGAAATTTTGATCTCAGGAGACCATACTAGTTAAATAAAAAATGTCTGCAGGTTGAGAATATATTTGCAGTGCCCCAGGCCTGTATATTTTGACAAGGGAAGGGTCGTTCATGCATTTTTAGGCTAATAGGTTTCAGCAAAATTCGCAATTATTAAATGTCATTAGTATTGTCCACCTTTAGCACAAAAGCTTTTTTAGGGTCTAAAATTTATCTATTTTCTTTGACTGACAGGTTTGGGAGCCCTGGTCCATACAGTTGCTATACATATCTTAATAGAGCTAGTAAGGCATTATAATATAAACATATATGAGTGAGCCTATTACTATGTATTATATTATATATTATATTTTATTATGTTAATCTGTTGATATAATATCATTTGTTTCCAATGCAGAGCAAATGAAAAGAAATATTAATGATCATATTCTGTTCTCCTTTGATAGTTTGCCGCTCGTTCACGTTGGAAACGAGTGGATTTGTCAGATCTTTTCACATGGTGGAAGAACGATTAGATTTCCGGTATCACACGATTTTGCCGCGGCAGAGGGTCTCTGGAGCCCCGTTCGAGAGAGCGAGCAGTATACATAACAGTTACTGTAAATTGAGGGTGGCCACGACGTACGTGCGTAGGTGTGAACCCTCTCTGCACAGCGTCGATGTTGGAGAGCGCATCAGTCACAGTGCATGGTGTAGGTGGACGACAGCGTACGGATAAAAAGAATCTATATCGGGAAAGCCCCAGCTGTCGGCGGCAGAAACCTGAACAGGTGGCTCCCTCGGAATCGTAGCAGCGCCAAGGCGCAGAGACCCTCGACAGCTTGTCTTGCTCGCTAATCGCTTCTCTGACGGCAGCGCATTTACACCGAGCGCGTAAATCCAGGAGGACGTCAGGTTTGGGTCAGTGGATCTGATCAGTCACCAGGATTGTTTGTACTCATCGGTGTTGATTCAGTCCCCTTCGCGAAGTTTTGGAGAGTGCCTCTGGTTTTTGAGGCTGGACTGACAGAGGTGGATACAATGACTCTTTCTTGGATTTTATAATCCCTCCTCTGTGTTTGGATTGCCAAGCAGCTGTAAAGGCTGACACTGATCACGCAGCATGTTCCCAGAAATAAATAACAAGGTGAGGCACTTTGATTTGTTAGTAAATTGATTGGTTAAAATAGCTATTTCCTGTGGTTAATAGTATGACTGTGGCACTCTGGTTTATATTCATATTCGTCGATTTGAAAGCAGTTCATGGTCATTCAGAGTGTCTCTATGATGATCTATTAATGCCAGGGCTTGTCTGCTTATCTGATCAATGGGAGAGTTTTAATACTGTTAAAACCATTCTTAATCTCCCATAGATTCACTTTAAGACTCCTCTATACTGGATTTACAGATTTCCTATTTTTGCTTTTTTCCCGTGGAATAATATTTTTGCCCAGATACAGGGCTTTGTTCCAGGCTACTTCCATTTTGGGAAAAACCCTCCACAAGTATCTTTTTACAATGACAAATCTAAAATAAAAGTCTATACCATTTTTTGTGCATTCTCCATTTGTCTTTATTGATCCATGCCGAGAATTTGAAGCGATTCTCACTTTGGAATTATTACCATTTCTCCTCCTATAAATGATTCCATTTGAATGCTTATTTTGTAGCTCGCCCCATTCCTCCGGACCACATGCCAAGCTGTGAAAAATCTGATCCATTTCTATTTCAGTCGTTGTTTAGCCTTGTTTGTTGTCTTGACATATTCTGTTAGTCTATATGTGCTCTGGTGTATTTTTCACGCCCTACATGGAAACTGTTGTAAATTTAACCCTCGCTGTTTTTGGATCTTAAAAGAGTCTTTTCTATTTTACAAAAGTTAGAAATACTGGAACGTTTGCTTTGACAAACTAATTATCCTCACGACTAACACGTCACATGGATTGGTGAGTGATCATCCCGTCACATTTGATGCCAGCAGGAAACAGCCTGCGTGATTATACACTGAAAAATGACAGCTGATAGCGCGAGTAGGTACACTTTTACAGTTTGTTGATGTTTGCCGTCAGTTGTTTTTATTGCTTTGCTGACCCTCTGACCAACTGACCTCTGAGGACCCAGGCTGGCTCTCACACCCATGCTGGGATGATCCTACTGAGCCTCCAGCAAAGACCCACAGTCACACAGAGTCAGCATTGCTCCTGACTTCTGTTTCCGTGTCTTCACTTCCATCTATTTATGTAACAGTTTTTAAACGTGTTGGCACATTGAGAGCAAATGCACTCATTCATGTGTGTTTCATTTGTGCTGAGTGTAAATGGACTGCATTTATGTCGACGCAGGAAAGACAATTTACTGTATCATACAATGAAATTATATCCGACTCTGTGTTTGAAATGTCTTTTTGTGCAAACCTGAATTGTCGGCACAGATACTGACTTTGATAAATATTGTTGTTTTGCGTCTTAACCCTTGTGCCTCACAAGGAACATTTTTGGCTTTTTAATTTAAAAAAATGTGTGTAAGTGCATATGGCATATATACACGTATATAATATATGTGTGTTTTTTTTGGGGGGGGTTCAAATTCTGAAAATGAATAAATATTTTGTTCACGATCAGGAAAAGTTGGTTTAAATATTTAACTTAGTGAATGTGGAAAATAACATTAATGTAGGATTAATGTTTACCCACATTTTTGACGCTGACATTTTTGCCCTCTAGGAATCAGAGCAACTTTTTAAAAGTGAGGCACAGGGGTTAAGAAAATCTCTTTATTTCATGTTTTAATGACCGAGGTGAGAAATACAGAAATGTGTGCACATGGCACTTGGGCACATGTTAGGATGTCACTGGGTTTCCACTTGCTAATTGCTCATCAGCCAGGCTTACAGCTGACTTTATACAGGTGATGTTGTAGAAGCCAACCTGCCACAGTGACCTACATGGCCCCTGCTGTCACTCAGTGCTCCTGCGATTGTACCATGACTACATTGTTGTATCATCCCCTTCTTTGGCTGTATATTGTTTGCCTGTCTTACTGAAGGACTATATCAACTTCAATGAGAGGAGCAAAGCCAGTGAGTGTTTGCAGGATGTGTTTACTTTTACCCAGTGAGACTCAGAAGTTAAGAAGTCCGTTCAGTGGCTCATCCTCCTCTGGACGATACTGCCGTGACAGCTAATGTTGCTTTTGCTTCTTAATTAGAGGTTAAGTGAAAGATTAAGATCGGGAAGCTGTTTCCTATCCATCACCCGTGGACAACACCCCACCCAACCTGTCTCACTCCCTCCCTCTCTGACTGCCAGGCTGGCTGGCAGAGTGAGTTTAGCACATATCCCCATAGCTTTATTTCACCCATATGGTGTCGCCCAACAGCCGCTCGCTCACCCGCTGATTAATAAGGCACGTGTAAACTGGCTTGGTGTCGGAGAGTATCGTGCAGAGTCATTCCAAATACGTGTGGTACTCCTCTTTTCAGAATATCCGTAACTGTGTTGCTTTATTACATTCATCGCTTCCCTTTAACGCGGAGATCTGCAGTGTGCACAAGCTTGCAGGCACGTGTACACCCGCTGCCAGACACATGGATATGCACATGTTCACAAACCAGCAGGTACACAGAGAATACTGGATAGAGAGAGAGAGAGAGGGCCGTTGTTGCTGGGTTTTTTGCAGAAGTAATCTATTTTAGGATCACGGTGCATTATTTTTGCTAGCCTTGCTGCAACTTCGCTCAGCTGCCCACAGGCTGTGTTTCTGAAGAGACTGGAGAATCCAGGCAGCATGAACACAAAAAGCATTATTATTATTATTATTATTAATCATTCTGAATTATGACTGCTTTAATCTCTTTTGGTGTAAAAAGATTCCTAAATCTCACATTGTTATGCACAAAAATGTGACTTCAGCTGTTTTTTTCTCATCTTGAATTGCTCTCATTCCTCCTCCAGACGTCACGACCGGAGGCTTTCCCTCACCCTCACAGACTCCCAGCAGAAGGAAACCGTCTTGGAACAAACCGACCCTGCCCACAGGTCAGAACAACCCCCCCCTCGCCCCCACACACACACACACACACACACACACACACACACACAGTTGCATCTTCTCCCTTAGTGTTTGGGTTATGTGAGATGTACTTGAATTATAGTGTTAGGGTTATTTTTTAAACAATTGTTTATTGATTTTATACATTTAATAAGTAATGCATATATATATATATATATATATAGTGTATATATAAGGACTCGCCACGATTAAAACATGTGGCATTATATAAAATAAAAAACGTAATAGTAGAAATAGATACAAAATCCACATAATAAATAAATAAATAAAACTTCTTTTTTTTTTAAAGGCTTAAAAAGTGGAACATTTACAGTCAACAATTAGACATTAAGAAATACAATTTGATAATGAAAATAAAATGCAATAAAAATACGGTCACGCATAGGACAGTGAGCTACACCAAAATGCCTTCTCCTATTAGAAATAAGAAGGCTTTGGCATGCAACATAGAGACGTGTACCGTTGTGTTAAATATTGCCAGAGTTGCTCTTTAGAAACAAAGGGCCTCACTAAAACACGTCCATGGTTATCTTCACAATTCATCTATATTGACATTTATTTACTCCTTGGAAAAACATGGAAGTGACTACACCCATCTGTCATCCCATGTGTGTTTATGCAGTGTAACGAATTCCAGATTTTCATTGATACAAGTGCAGCTTATTTAAGCACTTGTTATGTACAAGCACGCAACTGTGTTTACTTCCTTCGCCTGATGTGGCAGGTGCTTGCAACTATATTTAGCCCTATCTCTATGCGTCATAACCAAGTTGGCAGATCCTGCAGCAGTTCTTACGTGAAGCCCTACGTGAGATGAAATAGCAGATCAATTAAATGGATGGGAAAGCTTTTTTTCCCCTGGAATGCTGTTAATAATTAATATGAAAGAGTATAATGTGTTGCTAATACAGTACTTTACTAAAGGCTACGTTACAGAATGCAGGATGTAGGGGCAGCTCTGTTTTTAACATTTTCACTTGAAATGTAATTGGAATTGCAACTCATTAAGTGAAACAAGCCTAAAATATACTCTATAATGCCTCTCTTGACACTTAACTTTGGCATAGCACAGGGGTCTAATTTTGGCCATCATTGCCAGGGTTGAGCTCTGCAAAGCTGTGACACATGTAATCGTGCTCGTAAAGCAAGCAGGATGGCAGCCAGTGAAAAGCAGGTTGCTGCTCTTCACCTCCCCCACAGAGCCACCACAGACAGACTTTGTCAGGACCCAGCCTCACAGGCTTTGTCCCCCAATTCACTCTCAACCTGATCAGTAATTCCAGCCGCGACCTGCTGGGGGTCCTGGTCACCTGAGCCTCCGCAGACAAAACGCACGCGGAAGGGATGTAGATCGCTACCGGAGAACACAAACCAAAACTGAAGAGGTGCATCCCGACACAGACACATATTCCTAAAGAAAATAAAAAGGTCCTGTCACAACAAGCTTGTTGCTACAGTGTAAAAAGAATAATGCATTTGGACTTCACACTTGCTGACCCACTATCTCGAGATGATGCTTTTGTTGTGTGTGGATATCAGTCTTTGTGATCGGGTTATTCCCCACAGAAAAAAAAGATCTTAAAAGCCTTCTAGCTGTGGAAGTTGGCCAATTTCTTTGTTGGTTTTCCTGAATATTCTCCTGTTGCCAATTAGACTACAATCTGCATTAATCTAAATCTTTAGTCACACTAAGATTGTGTTTCCTCCATCATCCAACCTTGTTGTATTTTTTTGTCTCTGTTAAGTTTTTTACTTTATGTAATGATTCAAAGCGGTACAATTAAAACAATCCCTGTGATTTACAGAAGTTTGGCCCTGGTGTAGGGACCCTGCCTCAGCTTGAGCCACCCATGGTCCAGGTGGTGGTCAGCAATGCCAAAAACCAGCACCAGCAGTCGGACAACATCCTGCCCCAAATTGCCAACAAAGGGGGCCAAAACAACTATCAGACACACCCGGTGAGGCTCTCATACACCAGCAGCCTGTAGTACATCCTACAGTGGCAGCTTGTGCGTTATATTTCCTCGTGATTTTTCTGATGGGAGGAAAAAGATTTGCGCATCAATAAGTCTCCACAGTAGCTTATACAACTCAAAACGGAGAAACAAAATAGTTTGAGACTGTGAAAACATTTTGAAGGTGACACTGTAGTGACTTTATCTTTTCTTTGCCCATAATTGCTTCCTCTGTGTGTTTACTGTACAGGAGGAGAGGCAGAAGCCCGCCCAGCAGTTCAGCATGCGCTTTGGTGCAGCAATGGATAAAGTGTCCGTGTCCCGCAACAGCAAGATTTTCAGCAACAAGCTGGAGAAAGAGAAGGCATATGAGGGACAAAGGTTACCCATGACCCCCATAGGTATAGTATTGTGGAAGGGAATACAATACAGCAGAATCACAAAGATGTTATTTCACATTTTGAATCTTTCGGGGGTGTTGCAACACAAACATGTAACTGAGTAACGATTTTAAATGCAGTGAAAATAGCATGCTGGCATTGAAGTCGATTGTTCACAATCCTCTGCTTTTGGCAGAGGTGTAATCAATACGTTAGTGACTCATCCCTCCTCTTACTGCGTGTTGCAGAGGCAGTGAAGAACTTCCAGGACAGGATGACGGAGTTTGAGCAGGAGGAAATCATGGACTACGCAGAGATCTGGTTCCTCGGTCTGGGCTCTCAAAAGATCGAGGGTTCCCAAGGAACTCCGCAGAACTCTGGATATGATGACGAGCATGGAAGCTACGTCAGGGTAAGATGGGTGGTCTGTCACAATCATTAGTTCTGTTGTTTGTTATGTCATTGTTGTGTGGTTAAGCGGTTACAAGCAGAGACTGTCTTCCTTGTCACAGTACATTTACAAGAGCTTTGTGGTTGAAACTCAAGCCTGGCACGCAAATTGTAAACACACATCGTGGGAAAAGATGCATATAAGCATCTTGGACTGAAAGACTGTGGCTGTTTTGCAACTCCCAAGTCTTAGATGTTAACATTTCCTAGAGGCACTTGAATACACCAACAAACAGTTTGCTAAACAGTTGCTAGTCAGCTTTGACAAAAAAAAAATGCGATGACAAATTTTAAAGAAAGTTGTTTTTCATGAAGTGCTAGCAAGCTCCGAAACTTAAACTGTAGCTACGAGATGGATTAAATCTAAAAACGTTCTATAAAAGGTCCCATGGTTATGTCCCATTTAAAAGCACAAACACATGAAATTTAAAAGGAAGAAGATGAACTGAAAATGTGAAGAAACGTTAATTATAATTTCCCACACATATATAGGCTTTCAAGCTGCATTAGATGAACTGTACATGACCAGAGGCCTTCATATGTGAACCCTCCGCCAGTCTGTCGGTCTGACTTCATTGTTTTATACTGTACACAAAAAAACTGAACTGAGGTCATCAGTCTTGTATAAATCAGGTGACTGACAGGCAGTTATGTGTTAGACGATACATAATGAATGAGCTGTTTAAGGCTGAGTGACTGACCATTGTTTAGACTCTTATTGAGGCTCATCTCACTGTCACAGGCTTGAACTGGCAGTTGCAGTTAATACTGCAGCACACAGCAGGTCAGTGTGAGGGAGCATAGTGTAAAGCCAAACAACTGCACTGTCATTGAGTAAATAACATGTATACTGTAAGCATTAACAGTAGCTATCAGAGATTAAGAATCTGTAAATTACAATATTTGGATTCATTCATATAGTTAATTTTGTAAACTTTTAAAATGTTTCGTCACGTCACGATATTATATCGATTGTACAACGATACAATATGTGTTGATTTCACAAAGTCTGCCACGATACGTTTTCGAGTTACATTCATATCAAATCACAAAGAGCAACTAAAATATGATTTGGCAATTTTATTATTGGGCTCTTCCAGACATTTAAATGAAAAACAATCTATTATTTTCAATAAAAAGAATACAAATTACATCTCCT
The DNA here is from genome assembly GCA_943590825.1 of Bovichtus diacanthus. Classification (NCBI taxonomy): domain Eukaryota; kingdom Metazoa; phylum Chordata; class Actinopteri; order Perciformes; family Bovichtidae; genus Bovichtus; species Bovichtus diacanthus. The sequence goes on from CALSBV010000422.1 coordinate 4,768,431, forward strand.
GTTCTCTATAAGATGCCACATTTCTCATGTTTTGAGGGCAAAATGTTTTTTATCAGTTAGGAATTTATCCCAAAGATGGTGATGGGTATCGATATTTCCACTTTGTATCGATGGTATTGGATTGTTGATTATTGATTCAATATATAGATCCATATCGATATAACGTTACACCCCAAAGTGATGCATGCATTTTTTTTCAATGCATAGTAGTAAAATCTGCTCAAATATGTACTGTGCTCTTCCTTTTGCTTTACCAGGTGCTGCATGACCACATTGGCTACAGGTTTGAAGTGCTTGAAGTGATTGGGAAAGGCTCCTTTGGGCAGGTCCTGAAATGTCTGGACCACAAGAACAATGAGCTTGTAGCCATCAAGATGATACGCAATAAGAAAAGGTACACAGAAATATTGACTTCTGATTTATTTCATTCATTACATTCTGACCAAGTTCCATTTGATTGAACCTTTCCTGGAAAAGATCTTCAAATTACTCCTCCAGAATATTCACACATTTACATAAATAAGTACATCCTGTATTACTCTTGCAATGAAATTACACCTAACTAGACACTCTATAGAATAAGGTATTTGTCACATTCAAGGAGTAAATTTTCGACATTCATCTGAGATCTGGTAACTTGTTGTGAGGTTTTCCCACATGCCCACCCTGCGATCACTTTACATTTTAAGGAGTCTGCCAAATCTTGAGATCCTGATTTAGCATGATATGGTCGACCCCCCGTGGTGTTATCTTACTTGTCCTTATTCACTGAAGATCACAGTGGCAGCGACTGCCTGAGTCCTGTAGGTTAGGTGCAGGAGCCATCAGGTCCTACCGCCACTTCAATAAACAGAAAACGAATAGTGCAAGAGAACTCTGAATTGCATTAGCCGATCTTATCGCTCCTTTGATTGAGTATGGTTGACATATGTAAATATCTAAGGATTTTAGGGATTAATGTGCTGGGAGAAACCTCTCTACGGAGAAAACCGACAGCAGAAATGTTCATATAATATATATCAAAAGTGTCCAAAGACTTGCAGAATTTATAAACATTTTGCCATGGCAGAACTTGAATAAACACATTTATTTATTCTGGCGCCGCAATACCTGCAAATTTCCGGGAGGAAAAATGGTGTTGAAATCCCAGGTAATACTTTTGAATTTCAGTTATCTAACGGCGCCTATATATTCGTCTGTAGGTTTCATCACCAAGCCCTGGTTGAGCTGAAGATCCTCGATGTAATAAAGAGGAAAGACAAAGACAACCTCCACAACGTCATCCACATGAAGGAGTACTTTTACTTCCGAAATCACCTCTGCATCTCATTTGAGCTTCTCGGGTTAGTGCAGTCATACGTTATGACTATAAAAACATTACTGAGTATTTCATCTGGGAATCGAACATATTCCAGGTTAGCCACCTTTCCCCACGTACAGCAGCTCAGTTAGATCCCTGTAGCGGCTTATCAAAGGCCCTTCTAGCTCGTCTCTATTCTTTAATTCTAACAGTTCATGACCGCAGTCAATCAGGAGTTAAGTCACCTGTGTTTTAGCAACTATCTGAAGGGAGATCGTTCTGTATCACTCAGGCTGAATGACCTTTAGAGGGCATCTTGGACTGCCACCATGTCTAACATTACTGTCACTGAATCCTTTAGTTAAGGCCTTGATTAGGGCCCTATCTCTTACCCCTCCTTGCTTCATGGTGTGAAGACTCCAGTTACACAGTCTAAAGAAGTTTGTACTTATTACAAGTAGCAAGAAATAGTAGGAGGACACATTCTGTGTCTCTGTCTCTGAATGTGAGCACAATCATAGATTATTTAAGGATGCGCTTGACAGTCAGTGGATGTTATATTAAGGGTAATGTAAAGTTAGAATGACATCAAACTTAGCAGCCTTCTTTTCTCAGAGTCTTTATTTGAGGAACATGAAGAAGTTCTTCATGTGGTGTGGAACATCTTTTTATAAGGGAATCTGTATTGAGCTCACTCAGCTAAGTAATGAACCTTGTACATGTATAGAAAGAGAAAAATCTAAAATGATGGAAAAGTCCAATGAATCTTTTTATGTTTTAACAGCATTGTGGACTAACCGTACATCCCGTTTTGTTTCTTTCTTCAGGGTGAACTTGTACGAGCTCATCAAAAAAAACAACTTCCAGGGCTTCAGTCTCGCTCTCATCCGCCGGTTCACCCACGCTCTTCTCCGGTGCCTGCAGATGCTGCACAGGGAGAAGATAATCCACTGCGACCTCAAACCGGTACTGACTTTTTTTTCTGATACAGAATATGAGGCACGATTTAAAATACAGTCACCTGACCTTTGCACTGAACCACTGTAGCGCTGTTGGTTAATTGTACTGCAAAAATTCCCCAGAACAATACTGTGAATTTTGCTCCTCCTTGTGGCAGCAGTATGACACTGCAGCAGCATTACATAAACGCCAAGTGTTCGAAGGTTTTTTGCTTCTACTTGTGAACAGGAGAACATCCTTCTGTCTCAGAGAGGGCCAGGAAACATCAAGGTGGTTGACTTTGGATCAAGCTGTTATGAACAACAAAGGGGTAAGAGCATAAAACTCAACTGAGATAATGTATAACAAATACTTACCCTGTGTGGATATGTCAAGAAAAGCTCCTTCTGTCTTACATCCTGAGAACGTATGTATATCCCTCACAGTCTCTTCTGTCTTTTCCGTTAGTGTATACCTACATCCAGAGTCGCTTCTACCGCTCTCCAGAGGTCATCCTGGGTCACCCCTACAGCATGGCCATTGACATGTGGAGTCTGGGCTGCATCCTTGCTGAACTCTACACAGGCTATCCTCTCTTCCCAGGAGAGAGCGAAGTGGAGCAGATAGCCTGCATAATGGAGGTAAGACATGGAAATAATTGTGTGTCCACATTTATTGCGTTTCTTTTGCAAGTTTTAGAAATGTAAATATTGTTGAGTTGCTCCAGTGTGTTCAGGTGCCCTGATATTTTTACTTGCAGGTTCTTGGGATGCCTCCAAATGATTTTGTTCAGTCAGCGTCGAGGAGGAGGTTGTTCTTTGGTGAGAATCTATCTTGAGCCTACGACCTTTTTTTACTTTTTAAATATCTTATTTCTGTGGATATTACATAAGTTGTACAGCAAACAATATAGAGTATAGGATCACTAATGTTTTCAGGGGATAAATTAATGACCAGGCCAGTTCTTTGCAAAAGGTGTGAGATCCCTCTATAGATGCCCAGATGATAAATCAGTACTGTGTTTGATAATTGTCCGCAGACTCAAAAGGAAACCCCAGGAACACTACTAATAGCAAGGGGAAGAAAAGGAGACCCAACTCCAAGGAGCTGTCAGCTGCCTTGAAAACGAATGACGCTTTGTTCTTAGACTTCATCAAACGCTGTCTCACGTATGTTCACTCTAAACATCTTTCTTTCATCTGTAATAGGCTGTAAAGAAAATCACTGGATGTGACCTTTAAATGAAGGACGCTTCAGTGGTACTTTATCGAAGATCAAATCGCAATCTGCACATGCAAAATTAAGTTATTTTTCTCTGGGTTTTTTAGATGGGATCCAATAAAACGTATGACTCCAGATGAGGGGTTACAGCATGAGTGGATCCTGGAGGGAAATTTCAACAAAGTACGGCCAAGAACCAGGCCGACAGTGAAGAAGGCCTCTGACAGCTCTACCAGCAAGCCTGGTAAGAGTACAGTCCGCTTCATCGTCCATACTATTACAATAATAGCCACGTTAACGAAGCATTTTGAAGTAAAAACACAAAATAACATACAGACAGACAAACAGAGTTGCTTTGTGTTCACTTTGAGCTGACATTTAATGTCCATTCTTTCCATGGTACAGCAGAGATGGTCAGCTCAGAGAGCAGCACTACTGACAAGCTGAAGAGAGATGATTCAGCAGCAGGAACAAAGATGGTCCCTGCCGAGCGTCTGCGGCCCATCGGGGCCTCAGCGGAGGAGGAGGTGTGTGAGAATGAGGGCCAGCTCTCCACGGATACCAAACAGCAAGACGGAGGCGGAGAGAGGCCCGTTCACATCATCATCAAGCCTCAAGAGGAAGTGGGCATAGAGAGGAAAGATAGCCAGGAGTAGTCTCAGTGTTTTCCCCCCATCATGTAACAGCCAAAGGGAATTGTGCTGCGTTTATGACAAGTGGGAAATGTTGTTCAGGTTTAGAGAGTGATCATCAGCAAAGAGGGACATCTTCTGTTTATTGTTTTAGGTATACAGTCATAGTATATTCTTTTATTCTGTGAAACTTTGAGTCGTTTATACGACAGTAAAGTCAACCAGTAGTTTTTTTTTAAGGACTTAAGGTGCAGTTGCAGGCATTCTGTTTAAATGTGTCACAATTGTCACATAAGAATGCACATGTTGAATTTAGATCAAATAGTTAAAAACCTAATTCATAGTACAGCGTCAGCTTTTTGCTGTCACTGTCTCCTGTATTATTTATTGAACCCAATCTCTACTGGGCATTGAAATCTTTGATTTTGACCATAAACACTTTTAGTTTCCATGATAAAAAACAGTAGTAGACAGTGCATGGTTATAAAATGTATCAAATCTTTGTTTTTGCTTTTTATTCATTCTTTTTTTTCTTTTTAGACATTTTAGAATTACTTTCATAATGGTAAACTATTTTAAGAATTGTGTGCAATAAAGGCTGAGCCAAAAACATTTTTTTTTAATTATGTTAACAAATAAATAATTGTCATACTTTTTAATTGTAGAATTCAGTCGATAATTTATTGATTATTAATGATTTCACGTATTTATTATGGAATATGTTTGATCCTATGTTTCATATTTGTTTAACAATTGATTTCAACAATTATAAAATATGTATTTGTAATAGAATCTATTGTATATATATTTCTGCTGTCATTTCCTATGTTTGTGTAATGCAGAACATATTTTAAGAGAATATTTCAGATATTTGTTGAGGGTTTAGACAAGGTTTTACTTGTTGTGGTGTTACTGTATGAAAATATTTTGTATGTCGGTGTTATTCATAACAATCTTTTTATATAAGAAACAAAAAGACAATCCAGTTATTGATAGTTTGTGCCTTGCAGTATTAGGAATCTTGCACTTTACTATTGTGTGTGTGTACGCCCGGATTAGAAACGTCAAACAGACAAGGGTAAAGGTAAAAGTTAAGTTATAGTTATATCATGTTTTATGTCTTTTATGATGAAATAAAAAGTTGTTTTAAAGAGCGTATTTTTTTGTATTTCATAATTGTATCCTCCTTCAACTTAAAATGATACTGAGGCATCGTTGGCACGTTGTTCAAATCTAAATCCAACCACAGACTACTTGCAGTATAGAGCTGCCACTTGGTAAGGTTTAGTAATAGTAATACTAGTAACTGACAATTTATAATTTAAAAAAAATTACACCCTGTTGCTAAATAGGTAACAAAACATTTTTTTAAATTACAATTGTAAAATGATTCCATGAGCATGTAACTTTTTTAATTCCATTTACTAATTTGTATTTATCATACTCCATCTCTCAATACAGTCTCTGTCTCTTAAGTTTAACATCTGCAGTTTTCACTTTGCTCTCTATGATGAAAGAATGTAAACTGAGCCACCTCCAAATGAACGAAGAGCAGCAGGAGCTCTGATTGGCTGGCTGGTACATGTTACAGTGCTGCCCCCTGCTGCTCCGTACAGGATTAGCCGGTGGCTCGTAGTACCATCTTTACTTTTGAGTTATTCAGTGCAATGTGTGTAATTTAAGATTTAAAACCCTATTCTAGAGGAACACACGAGACTCCACAATGTCGGGTCATTCAGAAACGATTATGGCTGAAGAAGAGATGGGACTAGGAAACGGATAAATGTTGATAATCCGCCTCTCCTTGGCCAAAAACGGTCTCATCTGATGTTATGATCTGTCCTCATCATAATGCCATACATGCCGGAAAATACATATAGACATACAATGTCGTGAAATAGCTTAAATAAAACCATTCATTACATGCAAAAATGTATTGAAATCCATAACGTTATTAATAAAAAGATAAACACCAAAGTGTATAACCCCCTCCACACTGAACTATGTTTTAACAGACACTGTTAGACAGCAGTTAAAGCATCATGCAAACAGATGGCAAATCATGTCAGCAATATTTTTTAAATTATTGAATTATTGGAGCAGAATAAAGATACGTCTCCGCCATGAAAAACTGTATTCTGTGATCACACTAACTCAATTTCACAAATCCTTCTGACCTTCCATAAAATGCATGTTGCTCATGTTGTCTTTCATTTGAAAGTGTTTTTCATTGTTAAACATGAGGTTGTATTCTTAAAACGTGTGTTTGCATGTTGATATAGAAACTTTCTGGATAGCCTCGGTTTTGTATTGTTATGACCACATCTTTCTATTTTAGACAGCTCCTTGTACCACTGTCATGTAATGACGTATTTTGGCCCACACGATATGCCGTAGTCGGAAAGATGGCGACCTTAGCGCTGGTTAGCCGTCCTGCGAGTGTCCTTCCGAAGATTACAAGTGAGTAATGTCAAAACAGTAGGCATTTGATGATTGCGTTAACATCTTAGGGTATATAATGTTGTGATTTCAGATCCTTACACATACGTCATGCTAACCCAGGCTCACAGTTAGGCCACACACTCGGCTCGAGTGACCTTGCTAACAGGCTCGGCTAGTCACCTGATAGCAAGGGCTTAAGCTAGCTAATAGCTATAGTAGCTCATTTAATTATTAAAATGTTATCAGCGAGCTGATCATATAACCACCTGCACCACTTTGTGCGTTGTTAAATGAAGAGTAATGCGTTTAATTAGGCTGAGTTTGAGCCATTGTCCTTTCCAGTGTGCTAGCTTGACGTGACGTCTGTTATAGTGGCTTATATTTAACTTAACGTGACTGTTTTTCTAAACATAACATCCCGATAGGTTGTTGAAGTTACTCTGGTAATATAACAATAGTTTTAGATGGCTGACTAGTTGATCTGTTGTTTTCACACTGACAATAATATGCGTCTGCACAGTGACACTGAGCTGGCGTTATGTGTTTACATGGTTCAGTGCAAGGTTCCTGTTAATAAGTGTGTTATTGGTAAGGAAGCATGCCGCCTTTGAACGATATGTCCTTGCTCATGTGTGGATGCTATCCATCTGGTCAGTGCATGCAGTAGTTTCCTGTTTATTTCAGCTAGCTTGTAGTGTGTAGAGAGGAAGTAAAACACAATGTGACCGAAACAAGACAATACAATGGTCAGTGTCACACTGTCAGCATTAATAATCTGACAGTTATAGGTGATTCAACTATGGGTTTTGTTGAACTGTATTGTTTACTCAAGGTAATTCAAATTTGTATCTGGTTTTATTTCTTAATTAGGTGTAGCAAGTGGTAATGTTACCGCTTGATGTGGATCAAACTGTTTTCCTCTCTGTTCAATAGGTAGCTGCTCCCCTGCTGTATTGTCAGCAGCTTCCGTCACCACAGTCCAGCAGAGGAAGCTCCACCATGCTGTCATCCCCAAAGGGAAAGGAGGACGCTCCTCCTCCAGCGGAATAGCGGCAACGGTGTTTGGTGCCACGGGTTTTCTGGGTCGATACGTGGTCGGCAGGCTGGGTGAGTTAAAAATATAGAACGTAAATACTGATGTAAAGTTCCACGCACACACTAATATTACTACATATTCAGGAAACTTGTGTATGAGCTTGTGCTTGTAAACATCTTACAATGTGTCCAATATCCCAGATAAGATCTCATCTCAGCTATGAGAACAAAGTTCTTTAAACTCTCTGGCTAACATAAGGTGCTTGGTCATTTACACATATTCTTAATAACCAGACAAAAAAAAAAAAAAAAACCTAACTAGGCATATAAGAATTTTCTAGTGCCCATCACTTCAGTTTATTTATATGTTGGAATTTTGCTGTGTGAATATTTATTTATTTATTATTGCTATCAAATTCCAAGTTACTTATTCAAAAGCAATTGACCCATGTGTGCTCCCTTTGTAAGCTCATGACGCAGAGATGTGATTGTACGTGTTTATTAACTGATGATTTGCAGGTCGGGTTGGCTCTCAGGTTGTAGTCCCTCACCGCTGTGATCAGTATGACCTCATGTACTTCAGGCCCATGGGTGATCTTGGACAGATAATTTTCATGGTAAGATGCATTTAGACATAGAAATCTGCTACACTCTTCGATGGTGGAATCTTTGATCTGCATGTACTTGATATAAATAATACATTTTAAATGTAATTCAAATGTCTTGTCTTTGTTCTATTTTCTTGCAGGAGTGGGATGCCAGGAACAAAGACTCCATCAAGCGGGCTGTAGAGCACTCTAATGTTGTCATCAACCTAGTGGGAAGAGAGTGGGAGACAAGGTATGTGTAGGCTGGAAAAAAGTGTTAAAGCATCAGATTTATGTTGTTCACGTGAAATATAATCTTAAATGTATTGTATGTACGGTATAAGTGAATGTTGTAGGACATTGCTCGATAAGTATTTTAATTGTAGTTAAGCATTCACATGCAAGGATTTCTCCTCTTTTTGTATAAAGTAACTATCGCTATGAGGATGTCTTCGTGACCATCCCTCAGCAGATTGCCAAGGCAGCCAGAGAGGCCGGCATCACAAAGTTCATCCACATGTCCCACCTCAACGCTGACATACGCAGCCCGTCCAAATACCTGAGGAACAAGGTGGAAGGCTGTTTCTCTCTCTCTCTGTCAAACTATTGTATCTATGTGTCTGTTACACAGTACATATGTGTTAAAGCCAGTAAAGGTTAACCAGTATAAATGTAGTTGACCATTGTGTATAATGTTCCTTTACCATAGGCTGTAGGAGAGACGGCAGTGAGAGATGAGTTTCCTGACGCGATCATCATCAAGCCCTCTGAGATCTTTGGGAGGGAGGACAGATTTGTCAACTATTTCGCAAGTGAGACGCGTGTGTGTGTGTGTGTGTGTGTGTGTGTGTGTGTGTGTGTGTGTGTGGTAAAAGCGCTCATGGACTGTAATCAACTAATATGCTAACCTGTGAGTGATGGGAATGTGACGCACAAGGTCGTAAATGTTGCTGCTCTCCTTTTCACTGATGTAGTTGCTGGGCATTTAGTGCTCTGTTGTGGGTGCTCTAACTTAACTGAATTAATTGCATCGTTGTCTCCGCATCCACTTCTACAAGCACAGGTGGAGCTATTGCTTAAAAAAAAAAAATGACCACTTGTTGCACAGCATTGAAAATGTTCCCTTTTGGTTCACAGCTAACCAGTGCAAATGTGTGGCTTTAATCCTTTTTCAGACATGCGCTGGTTTGGAAATGCTATTCCACTCATATCCCAGGGGAAGAAGACTGTGAAGCAGCCTGTTCATGTGAGTTTATTATTTAAATTTCCAGAAATAATAAAAAAAATTTGGTATGTGGCTGGTAAAAACATTCTCTCTCTTTGTGAGGTTGTTTACAAAAAAGCCATCATTGCCCAAGTGATTACTAAGCAGCTGTTTCTGTGGATTTCCAATATTTACACTTTTTTTATCTAAAGGCAACAATACACACTGAATAACTCTACTCACTAAATATGATTATCAAATGAACCCAACTTACCCTTCTCTTTTCCCCTCAGGTGGTGGATGTGGCCAAGGCCATTATTAATGCGGTCAGAGACCCGGATGCTAATGGAAAGACGTATGCATTAGTTGGGTAGGTGGTGGTCAGCGCTCAAAAAACTTTGTTCAAAAACCTGTCCCTAGGAGTAGAGCAAGTACTGAAATTTGACAAGAGATAACATAAAGCACAAATAATTTACAGATTTAAATGTATAGCAAGATCAATCGTTCATAATTTACCATCATTCGTGCTGAAGCCATGTGTGCAATTTACACAATTTTGCCCACACAACAAGTCAGACCTGGTATTATAATGTGTCCGATCCACAAGTAGACAGCTGTTAATGCACCCGAGATGCATTGAGATCCGATCGCTCACACCTCATTCGGAGGAGGTCTTTGTTTTGCAGTGTGTATGCGAATAAGTCCCGGGCCACACTGAACAACTTGGAGGGCCGCCTACTTATTATCATACTGGGCTCTGCACAGATCTGACCCCTGCCCGCCTGCTCTTACATAAGTGAAAGTTAGAGATTACCTTTGTCTGCATGCAGTGCTTGTACAGAAATGGCATGATGAGTGCTCTCCTTCACAACTTGTTCTCTTTGGTTTTCTCTGAACGTCTAGTCCCAACCGTTACCTCCTTCATGACCTGGTAGAGTACATCTACGCAGTGGCACACAGACCTTTTGTGCCCTACCCCCTGCCCCGCCCACTCTATCAGTAAGTGCTGTGCATGTTGCAGAACAAAGGAGATTGCAAAGTGTGCACCCATGTGTGCTTCGACATCAACCCACATGAGCCAGTTTGTTTCTCATTTCACATTCTGCAGAAATGTTTACGCCATTAGTAATCAAAACCTCTACAGGTGTCTCTTGGGTGCAGTTGTTACATACCACTGAACAATCATGTGAGAGTTTCTGTTTTTTTTGTTTAGCCTTGCTGCTCAGTTTTTCGCAATGAGCCCATTTGAGCCCTGGACAACCGCAGACAAAGTTGAAAGGGTAAGAGAACCAAGATTTTGGTATAACTTGAAATGTGAGGTTTTGGGAATTGTGCCACCAACTGTGGAACCTCTACAGTCGACATTAATTCTGTGCTGTGCTTTTGTTTTCCAGTTTCACACAACAGACCTGAAGTACCCAGGACTTCCTGGTCTGGAGGATCTCGGTATCACTCCTTCCACTGTAGAACAAAAGGCCATTGAGATTCTGCGTCGCCATCGTCGATTCCGTTACCTGGAAGCTGACCTGGATGAGACAAAGCCAGCCAAGACTGTCAACTATTAAACTACCAACAACACCAAGGCAGCCAGAGGATGTCAGCACCTCTAATTGTTCGGTCCTTTATCTATATTCTGTACATAAATAAATAAAAAGATCCTATAAGGGTTGTCTTGTTTGTCACTTGTTTTAATGAATAGGACTTTACCATTACAGTGCCTCAAGAGAGTATTCTAGTGTTTTACAAAAACACAACTTTGTTAACAATGTTAATGTCCTGAAGGGGTCAAGTGTGGGTGTTCAGACCTCAATACAATTGAGAAATGTAACAGTACTCACACATAGCTGACAGATCCTGGGCAATTTTAAAGGAGAAAGGAGAAGAAACATTTGTTTAAAGGATTCAGAACTACTAAACTTTATTCATACATCACATTAACAAAAGAGGCAGTTAAGAAACAATACAAGTAAAAAGCTGAAAAAAATACAATAACAAATATAAACAAAGTGACAGAAAAGGGGATACAGATATTTCCTTCTGATGTCAAGCCAGCTAAAACAATTATTGCAGGGGGCCATGTACATGTTGCCAGCTCTCTGGGTGAACCCATCAATCCAGTAATCT
>CALSBV010000422.1:4793922-4810128 GCA_943590825.1 Bovichtus diacanthus
TCTTCGTTCCTACTCTCACCTATGGTCATGAAGGTTGGATCATGACCAAAAGGACGAGATCGCGGGTACAAGCGGCCGAAATGGGTTTTCTCAGAAGGGTGGCTGGCTTCTCCCTTAGAGATAGGGTGAGGAGTTCAGTCATCCGAGAGAAGCTCGGAGTAGAACCGCTGCTCCTTTGCGTAGAAAGGAGCCAGTTGAGGTGGTTCGGGCATCTGGTAAGGATGCCCCCTGGGCGCCTCCCTAGGGAGGTGTTCCAGGCACAGCCAGCTGGGAGGAGACCACGGGGAAGACCCAGGACGAGGTGGAGAGATTATATCTCCACATTGGCCTGAGAACGCCTCGGGGTCCCCCAGTCAGAGTTGGTCAACGTGGCCCGGGAAAAGGAAGTTTGGGGCCCCCTGCTGGAGCTGTTGCCCCCGCGACCCGACCCCGGATAAGCGGATGAAGATGGATGGATGGATGGATGGATGGATCATTACATAAACATGAGCAAAATGTCAGCTATGCCCCTTTTATATACCCACGACAGCTAAAAGTTTTTTTTTTTTAATTCAATAAAAAAACCTGTTAAATATACAGTGTCTTTCAAGAAAATCATTTATCAAAGCTCTCAGGATTTAACAAGCTCTGCATTACTCTTACAAAACACAAGCACACTACAAACAAATCAAACATTTGGCACCTCAACCAGTTAACAATGCTGCCTAGCACTGCACTGTTACAAAGATAGGCAAACCTGAGTCTTAATGTGCAAAAACACATAAAAAAAATTAAATAAACTAGACATAACGAGATGCCATTGATTGAAGTTATTTCACATGTAGGTCAAGTAATTTCCCTAAATGTTATGGGACATACCTCAGGCCTGTTTCACAGCAGATATGACTTGTCATAGGAAAAGTACAGGTGTTCTTGATAACATTAGGAACGGCTCTGTTCTATGTTATTGAGTCATCATTAATTTCCTTATTCATCCCAGTGCTTTCCCTACTTTAGGATGCCAAATCACTTTGTGAACAAGGACAATATCTGACCACCAACTATCTTTATTGTCCCAAATTTGTTGCTACCGCAAACCTGCTCACCTTTTTGAAGCACTCTTTTCCATTCATAATTTACCTATGCTACAAAGGCGTTCCATCTCACAAAGAAAGCATGAAGGCAATGACCCAACAGACAAAGTAAAAAAAGAAATAAAAAAAAATCTTTTCTAAGGAGCATTTTCGGAGACAAACTTATCCCATCTTCTCTGCCACAGAGTCACAGCTTTCTCCTGTTGCTTTGGAGTCAAAGAACTATACCTGAAAGACAGACCGGGAGATGTCAGTGAGCAGTCCCCCACAATTCAGTTGTAGTTTGTAAATCTCTTGTCATCTCAGCTAAACCTCACCTAATAGAGTTTATGGCCAGCTCTTTGAGGGAGCCTAAATTGGATCTAATCCCACCAAAGCCAACAAACGCCTCATAGAAGTCATAAGAGAGTCCAGAGGAACCAAACATGCCAGGATCATCAGAACTGATGACCACTGGGTGGCTCTCTGACATCAGTGCAGCTGCCGGGTGGTTCCGCAGATCTTTTACTAGCTTCATCACCTGAACGACAATAGAAAAATAGATATTCAATCACAGCCTTGGTGGTTCATGGGATTTTAAGTATTACACTCTAATAGCTAGGAACAAGTTCAGTATTTTATGGTACAGTTTGGTTTAAAAGATGATGGTGTACCTGGTTGGAGATGGGGCACACTTCCAGAGCCACACCTCTCTTTAGGGATAGACCTTTGGCCACTGGGTGGCGAAGCAGAGCAAATCCATGGCCAATACGGGAAGTGTTCAACAAAAGAGCGTCCAACAAGTTCTGATCCACCTCTGAGCCCTCGAGATCTGCGTGCAGAAGCGAGGAATATAAATGTTTTCATAACACAGAGTGTGATAGTTCTTAAATGACATATTTCCTCTCTGAATTTTACTATTGGAAAAGATTCTATTTATTTGGTTTTGCAACAATTTTGAGAAGGACAAAAAAAAAAAAAAAAAGACTGAAATCAGTTTAATGCTTATAAGTGTTGCATGGTACTTTATTTTTGCTTTAGGGCTATAACACTGTCAACAGTGAGAAAATACATGTACTTCTTTGTTCATTTAACAACAATGCTGGCCATGGTAATCCTCAAAAACTACATTTAGAGTGTGTGTGTGACAAATAAAACAAACACTCATACTACAACTGATTTGTTTGTTTTTTTATGGAAAAAGGAATTTCTTCTCTATATACAAACATGTATCTTTGGTGACATGTTAAAGAGTTCACCTTTGTGTCAGTTCACCTAAAAACAACAAATAGCATTTCTAAAGTAGTCTTTGCTTAGAAACTACACCTTAGTTACATAATGTTATTGTATTTTCCATGCAAGTCATGAACATCCAGACAGCTACTAATATTTCACACATTTATGTACGGATTAACCTCCGAGTCACATGCTGCACCATATGCCGTGTAATGCTGTACAAAGTGAACACTTATGAGCTCACCGGTCTCTCCAGCATGGAAAAAGAAAGGAAGCGTCACCCCTCTCTCTACTGGCAGTGACAAGGCATCTCTGAAGTACCACAGCGGTCTGCCTCTATCCTCGCGGCCCACCTGCGCACATAGAAAGTAAACAACATGCATGTTATGTTTGCTTTCTCTGATTCAAAACCATTGCGTTAGGTTTACTATCCGCATTGTAAGGGCAACTAAAAGTCGGTACAAACTGACAAACTCGAGCAACAGCTGTTGCTCCTCACCAGGTCAAAGCCAGCCATGATATCTGGGAAGTCTCTCTGTAGCTTCATAGCCTCCTCCACAACTCTGGCCATCACGGATGCATTTACTCCCCTGAAGCATACAGTACAGTGTGGGATTATAATTACATCAACATCCTCTTATGTCTGCTACTGAGAAAATAAATAAGTACACCATTCGGACAGATAAGTCAAATCTATTGTTAGGGGAGCCACCTATGGATCGTGAAGATGATTCTTGCTCCAAAGAAGTCTGGGTGGTCTGCTGTGAACTGTCTGGTGACCTCCTGGTAGGTCTTCAGAGTCCAGGCTGTGTCATGAGTGCTGCCGTCCAACTCGTACATCTGAGTACCAAAAACACAAAACCCCACTTATAAACAATAATACATAAACAGACAAGTGAATGCACTGAACACACACGCATGGCATGGCATTAGTGTACCTCTGGCAGTAAAGCTCGCAGCTCCAGGTACATGACTTTGTCCCTGTAGAACTGGGTGAGACCTTGGTAGTAATAGTCTCTGAACACAGGAGCGTATGTGACCAGACCCCACAGTGCAAGGAAGGTCTGTTCAAACTTATCCCATATCATATCCTGACTGGGGTACAGCGTCTCTGGATCCTGATCAGTGAAGAGCGTCATGTTGCCCATGATGCTGTAAATGTGAAGACATGGTTGTGATCAGATAGTCTGTGGTATTCTGGGTCAATTTAACACCGTCGACGACGTTCCTATGAAGAAGACCTTGGGCTTTCTTGGAAAACAGTGCATCTGCTGTGGTGACCTCACGCTATACACTCTTGGGTTTAACTAAAAAGTGCAACCAGTAAAATAATCACAAGTCTCATTAAGGGAGTAATGAATTAATTTTTTGGGACCTTTAAATACAACTGTATCACCTTAAACCTAGCTAGAAATATATAATTTCTATAATATATTTTTATAACACTAAAGTCTGTTGGGAGTCATGTGCTTAAGGGCCTATTTCCTCTTAGATACTTCCTCTTTTCCATGTGGGTTTCAGGTAACAGAGTAGTAGCAGAGTGTAAAACGCCTGTCAATTCTGGTAACAAGAGTGAAAAACGACATACAGGCTTCAGTAGCTGTAAATGACTTCTTCAGAAGGGGTAAACTAGCCCTCATAGCCTTAACTATTTACTTTTGTGTTGACACAATGATAGATTAAGAGGTGCATTTGGGGTCATTGGCACACACAGTGGAAAAGTGCACACTGGTACATTTCATAGTACAATAAAATAGCCTGTGCAGAAAAAAAGACCAATATGTAGACGCAGAGAAAAATTAAGAGCCCAATCATCAGGATGTGATTACATAACATTTAAATAAACTGTGTTCTGTGACTTGTTTATTATTCTGTGGTATTCTTTGAATTCAATATGCAACCTCTCCAAGATCAACAAAATAAAACTCACCTGTTATCGAGATCCGTGGCATTGACCATCTTGGCCCTGAGGTTTTCCAGCAGGGTCCAGGGAGAGCATTGGGGCCGAGCTTTGGGCCATCGGGACGAGAAGATGAATCTGACGGACTGGTTGTCAGCGAAGCACATGTAGCAGTGGGGCCGATAGGTCGCGTTCTTCACCAGCCACTCCACGTCTACCATGGCAAAATCATGAACATGGAGAGCTCCCCCTGAAAACAGTGAATTACAGAATTATAAAGAAATAAAGAACTTGAATACTTAGTACAACTGTGATTCTGTGTTCATTAAAAACGTATAACGTAAATATGTAATATTCCAGCATTTTTATGAACACTATAAAAGTAGATCAGTATCACACACACACAAACCTGCACCGACATGATGGTCTTCTTTTTAAAAAAAAATGTTTTAATTCCTAATCTGACAATAATGGTCTCGGTTAACTGATTCACTGTTCAGCCTATAACATGTCACGCAATAGTAGAAACATGCCCTTCCCAGAGTCCAAGGTCACATCTTCAAATGTCTTGTTTTGTCAGACTGACCAGTCCAAAACCCAACAATATTCAGTTTACTATGTAGAAAATTAGATAATATTCACAAACTGAGAAGCTACTACTAACTAGGGATTTGGGGATTAATCGAGATTAATCAACTAATTGTTTCAACTCTAAAACAAGACACAATGTACTGGCCAGTTCATTCGGAGGAAGAATATTCTTTCAGTATAAGAAAGGATTTTTGATTGATAAGAAAAGACATTCAATCTGCTGCAATTTGATACTGAAAACAGGCCATTTTCATTTTTGTTTTCAGAGATAATCTAAAATGATGTGGCAAATGTAAGATACACTTCAAAAAGCTATTATTATTATTATTAAAGCATGCTATGAATCCACGTGTGGGACTGAACATACCTTTAGGCATCTTCTGCAGCAGGTTGAAGATGGGACTGGTCCTGATGAGGTCCCTGGCCTTGAAGAAGTGCATGGCGGGAGGAAAGTCTGCTCTCGCGATCTCCTCCTGCTTCATTTTAAACAGAAGAGCGTCCAGCCGCTGCTCAACATCCGTCAACACCATCTGCCCGCCTGTCTGCATGGAGGCCTCCAGCTGGATCAGGGCCTCTCTCTGCCTGGGGTCTGGGGCGGACAGGCCACCGGTCAAGTAGTACAAGAGCAGACAGGCCACAGCCGCGTGGGGGCGCTGTAGCAACACTGCCATGGTCCGGAGAGCGTGTGGAGCTTAAGAGAGAAAAAACCTGAACAGGGTTAACGCCAAACTCACAGAATAGTAAGGAAAGCTTGAATCGAGAACCGAAAACAGTTGTTCTACACTCGGGGAGGTAACTTTTTTTCTTTTTTAAATAAACCTGCAACCACTAGCATAAAAAATTACTACGGTGTTTGTTAGTCAGCAGTCATTATTTTCCCACCATGTACTTCCCTATATGAACGTTACCGAGTGAAAAGAGAAGCGATGATAATGAATGTATGACAGTGAAGAGTGAAAATGAACTAACAAGGTTAACGAGGTTAACTCATACAGGTTACCGAGTTAATTTGTGAAGCAGCAGTTTGTTTGTTTGTTTGTGTAGGCTGAACAGACATTAGACACAAGTAGACCAGTTAACGCTGCTTACTTTAATCTTACCCACACAGTCTTATGCATGTAAGATCATGCATCTTGACGGAGAGTTAATAGTACCTTAGCTGGTGCCTCGGCAGTTGACCACGATTTTGTAAACAAGTCCAGTTGAGTCTATTTAAGAGCAGAGGACGACGGGAAAACTTGCTCGACGGCGTCAGCTGGAAATGTGCTTTTTCAAATAGCTTACTTTATTACAGCAGTGTCACGAAAACAGACAAGTTAGCAAATGAACAGCGCTAAAGCTACAGTAGGGTTTGACAATACGCTTTTCGCTTGGTGTTTTTGTTTCGCCCGTCAGGCAATTAAAGCTTTTTCTCAGGGTGCTTGTAAATCCCGCCCCTGTCCCGCTGTGATTGGCTGAACTTCAACAGAGATAATAATTGGATTGGTGGAGTGTGAAGGTGTGGGTGAGGTTATAATCATATAAACAGTCAGATTTGAGAAGAATTTAATTGAAAATTGATTAAAAAAAATAAATAATAATTGTAGCATGGCATACTACATTTATCAGCAAACTAATGATATTCAAGCATGTTTCTTATCGAGACATGCACAACTATTAAACAAAAAATCTGGATAAAGCAAGTTCCTAAAATGTAAAAAAAAGAACAAATACATCTCTGCATCCAGTCACACAATATCCAGTGACACAAAGATGAGCGACACCGGTTACCCTTTGTTACTAATTGAAAGACCAGCTATTAAAATTGAGATGTTAATATAGATATACGTCAACAATTATTTTCAAAGTTGATGGAAAAGTTGTATTGGAAACATTACCTCATGATAAACGTTTCCCTTAAGGGTTTCTCTTTGCTTTGCTTTTACTGAAGTCATTCTAATACCTCTATAAAACACAAATATATTTTTGTCATGGAATGATCTGACAGAATGATAAAGTCCTATAATAATGTCCATTATCTTTCAGCAGAAATGTAAACATTGAACGGCATTATTTTTACGATTAAGCCGTTTGTTTACAGTTATACATGGTCTTGAATTTCAGATTTTAGTTAAACAATCTGCTTAGTTAAAGTATCCTAATTACATGCCTCATTTTACTTTTTTTCCACAGCCACATTAGGCCTGAACATTTTTATTTTTATTTTTTTTACACTTGTTTGTTTACAAGGAGCCCTTGAATGAAGTCAGAGGAGCCATGCTGCTTCCTCTTACACTGACGTCACATCACTGACTCCTGCAGACATGAGAAGGTTCAAACAAAGCAGCATTACAATCTGTGGAGGGTGTTCGTCAAGAGGATAAGCACTAATTGAAGGCGATGGCGTGAGGCGCTCCAATAGATTAATGCATTGTCTTGCATTGGCCATCTTGTTTTGTCTGTTTGCATTTCATTACTTTTGGCCTTTCAGTTTCTTTAACGGATTATAGATACATGCCCCCTTACAATAGAACGGCACTGCCTTGTTTTAAGTCTATTTTTTCACAGCAGTGTTAAGCACGACTGTTACAAGGGAGAATAATCGAGTGATCTGCTATAGTGATGTGACGAGTAACAAAGTTATTTTTTTCCTAATGTTAATGTTAAAAATTGACAATGATAATAAAATTTACTCTTGTTCGAGAAAAGAGATTTATTTCTAAGAAATGTACAGTATAGAAAATACTCCGTTCCATTTTTCAAAATAATCTATGTCAGTCAGATAAGAACTTGTAAACATCTTAAAAATGAAACGTACAGGTCTTTTTTCAATGCCACCATGCATGAGGTAAAAGACAACTGCTTAAAAACAACATCAAGAAAATAAAGAAAAAGAAACATACACCACATTTATATTAAAACAAGTCCAAAAATTTACAAAAATTCATAAAAGAGAAAATAAATATGATTCACATTTAGTCACGTCTAAATGGTTTTCCTAGTGCAGAGAGATGACAGCAGAGTAAGTGAGAGACGAATGCACACTTCCGAACATCTGGTGCCGATTCTACACACCAGAAACACGCACACACACACAACATCTGTACAGCATAAGACAATATCACAACCATGGACCTTTTAAAATCAACACTGTCCTTCATACATTAGACAGCACGAGTGAACACACTACCTCCAAAGTGGCCCTATTAGGCCCGCTAAATATTGAGACGATTCCCTATTTTAACAAAAATAGCAAGTACTGTGTGACACATTTCGAAAATTGTCTCACAGCTTCTAGCACTTTCCTATTCCATCATCCTTCCTCAAATATTTCCTTACAATGCCTTAGGTAGCTATTACTAAGGAAGATAGTAAACCCATAATGTCACCAAACTCTATGCAGTCTATTACAGACCCTAGACTGGAATACAGCCTACTGTGTCTAGTTTCAACAACCTTTAGGTAGGAAGGCATGCAATCTGTACAACTAGAGACTCATTTACAGAGTCCGTTTTCAGACGTGTGATGTAATATTGTCCACAATACTCCACTTAAAAAACTGAGAATGAAAGTGCTGTCCCATTGAAAAGAGAGTGTACACTTTCAAGGATTGCTTCTTTTAAAGAGCACCTATTGTTTTGCCACTTCATTGTCAGTTTCTGTAAGCCTACAAACTATAAGTGGTGCTAAAATCACCAGCTGGTCACAAACTGTTGACCCACAGGAGTCTGGTAGGGCGAGGAGAGGACGTGGAGGGACTCAGTAGATGCCACTGACTGGCTAGATGAGGTAGATTCATTCGCTGCCATCGTTAAACTGCACAAGTGGGGTCCACAGGTGCAACATGGATATAATAAGGTGTAGAGTGTGGGACAAAACCTCCACAGTCAAAGTTTGTTTTGTGGGGGGGGTCCAATAGTCTGGCAGTGTGATGAGCCATATATTGTTACGGTCAATGAATTCAGACCCATAGGAGTTAAGTTTATCACATGAGGTGGATTGATTTGCCATAGTTGCAGTCCCATTATCCTTATGCTGCTCCTCCTTCAAATAATGCAGAAAAATACCCGTATATAGAAACTGTACACCCTGAGGATAAGTCTGGTATTGACATGGGGAAGAGGAAGCACTCAAAGAAGCAACCATGCAAAGGGCAGGGCCGTGAATGAACAAAAAAAGTACACGTGTAGGTGGAATGCAACAAATGTCACAATAATAAAAAATAAAAAAAACAACAGCAGGATTGGATGTGTATGCGTTTGTTCTGTGCATGTGCATTTACCAGCTAGCAGGACATGTCATTTTAGAATTGTCCCCATCTGGGACAAGAGGTAAGGATATATTTTCATACATATATGTGTTTGACTAAAAATAAGACTATCCAAGGCCACTTAATTCCAGGATGTCTAGACTAACAAAATCCGTAGTGCATAACAGAGAGTTAGTCGGATACAAATGGCGGCATCTTTGCCAGTCCCTCTCTGCTAGACATTCTTGACAATGAAGGCAGCTTTGAAAAGATGCATATACTGCGCATTTACTCCAGAACTAGAGAAACACGGTTAGGGTTGGGGCAGAAATGGATTTTAACTGGGCCTGTTTCAGGACGGTTTATGCTTCGCATGCAGCTAATCTGCTGCACACGCCTTAGTATCTACACATTCACTCATACATTCACAAAAGGAAACCAAGGCAATTGCAAAGGGGCCTGTGAGTTGACTGGGTTAGGGTGACAGTCTCAAAGTACCTCCTTTTCTACACCTGAGTTTAAAGATAGGGTTGGAACAGGAAATAGTAAAAACAACAGTCCCTCTCGTCTTCATCACAGTCCTCCTGAGTTCTGTCAGTAGATTAAAAGCTCCATCAAGCACTATAGTTAGTGGACAAGATAGTGCTCAGTGTCCTTTAATCCATTCCTATTTCCGTTGCTCAAAGAGGAGAGGGCTGTCCAGTGTTCTTGCAGGTCGGGACCTCTGTGTTTGGCAGGTTGGCCTAGTGGTTAAAAAGACTGGCCGTCTGATGAAGTGACCTTGAGTCAGCGAATCCCTGACAGTTCCACAGAGCTCTATGTGAAGAAGGGCAGGCCAAAAGAGAATTGTTCTCAAAGGCTCAATAACAGTTCACATTATTATTATCTCAGTAATACCAGCTGCCTGGTTGGATCTTCCGAGTTCAGTGGTGGGCCAAAACAGAGCTGAATGTGGAGCAAAGTGTCCCATATCTAGTCAGAATGCCCACATTTAGATCACTGCTTTGTCCAGATGTTCTTTGATAATAACATGCCTGTAAAGGGGAAGAAGAACAATGAGTTTAATATATATACATTTATTTAAGCACATTTAGGACTGACACACAACACGAACATAGCTCGACAACGTCATGGTATCATTTCTGTGTTTTGCTCCCTCCAGAAATTTATGAATGCCTTTTGGCAGTGTGTTCAAGTTCTTTGGAATAGATGCCTAAGGCACTGTAAAGAAATGTTTAAGGAAGGATGATTAAAAAAAAAGGGAGTTGCTAGAAGCTATGAGGCAAAGTTTTAACATATAGTGTATTGTGGTGAATGTTATTTTTACTCACTCCAATATGTTACTTGTCATACTCCTTGTTTACTGCTCGGGCCGCTGGGAGCAGCCATCATCTGTTGCCTGTGCCCACAAAAAAAGAGAAAAAAAACAATATTGTTAACATTGTTATAAACACTTAAACAGTCCTGTTGCCACTGGTGGGCCGGCAGTATACTCCAAACTAAATTAAGCTTCATAAAAGGTTGTTTTACTGAAGATGTTTAGCATTTTTGCTTGATAAATTACTGAAATTAATAAAAAAATTTAAAAAAATCGGGCAGAGAATTGCTGTTGATTGAGCTCCTGTCAATCATCTAATAGATTCATCAACACAATTTGGGTTGAAAAACAAATGTGTGGCCCAGAGAAAATCAACCAATCACATGATAACTGCAGGTCACAGTGTATCAGGTGGCAGTGCAAAAAGTTTGGCACATTCTTGCAAGCCTAACTTCCACTACAATGTCCTGAGGCCCTTCAAGAAACAAATACTAGTAGTCAATTATTATAAATTAGATTGATAGTTTATTTTGACAGTGAAACAGACTAAATTAAGTGTATAAAAAGTGTATAGCCCAATTATAAAGTACTGACTGAGACATAAGATTACAAACACAGAGAGAATAACAATATTAAGTCTCCAAACTGTAATCTACACTGGATGAATCATTGTACCCTGGGTGTAGGAAGTGTTCTGGTGCCAGGCCTCTCTGCTGAATCATCATGCCCTGGAAGTGCCCCGCAGGCCGGGGGTGTCTGTACATGGCCATGCGCGTCTGACCCGGTGATAAAGGCAGCTGCTGGGGCCGCTGCAGAGCCTCCATCAGGTGTGGGTGAGGTCTTTGGGAGGCATAGCGTCCTGGATCTGGGTATGGCTGGCCAGGGTATCTGTTGAGATCCCCACGAGCCTGAAACATCATGTGGGGTGGGGGAACGCCGCCTCGCTGCATCCCAGGGTGCACGGCGCGAGGGTCGTACATGAAGCCAGACACCATGTGCGCAGCGGAGGCAGGAGGGTGCTGTTGAGGTGGCTGGGCGCTACGGCGACGGGCAGCAGCATTGTGACTGTCGAGGTCCAGGATTTCTTTAGGGCTTTCAGGTCGCTCTGAGCTCTCAGTATGAGCCTGCTTTGCTGGGCTGCCACCACTGCGTCCACTGGCCTGCTCCCTGCTTTCACACTTCCTGTCCTCTGGGCCGCCAGGGTGCGGCCCGACTTCAGGCACGGGGCGAGGGGACACCAAACTGGCACCACTGGAGCCCTCAGAGCCCAGTGGTGACACACTGCTTTCTTTCAAGTGGCCGTTGCCTCTGGCACTAGCTGCAGGTAGGTAGGCGTTGGGCGGCATGGGCTGGCGAGACTGATAATGAGGCCGATGCCACTCCTCTGCAGGATAACTCCCTCTACTGCTGACCTGGTTATGTGCCTGAGCTTGGGGATGGGGTTGTGGGAAATAGTGTTGCTGCTGGTAATGGTGAGGTGGGTACATGTTAGGCTGGGCCTGGGGGTGCTGTTGGCCTGGTGTATGGTAGGAGTAGGCAGCCCCTCCCTGCTGGTGGTAGGCGGGGTGTTGAGCAGGATTGAGGAGGGGGTTAATGGGCTGGTTATGGTAAGGGTGGTGAGCAGAAGGAGGCATGGGCCTGGTCATGTTTGTCTGGCTGTAGTGCGGATGTGGATGGTTCCCCATGCCGTATGGACCCATGGCTCCAATTACCTGGCCTTGGGAGTGAGGAGGTATTGCTGGATTGTGAGCAGGTGCAGGCCCTCTCTGAGCCTGCATACCTGGGTTATTACCCAACAGCTGGGTTTGATGGTGATTGGGGCTGAAAGCCTGCTGTTTATGAATACCATTCGGAGGCCCAGATTTCATCATGTGCTGTGGAGGAACAGCAGTGCCGTCTGTGTCTGCCGGTCTACTTGTAGGCTCACTAGGTCTTTGATCTCCATGGTCTGCCGGGCTAGGCTGGGAAGGTAATAGTGGGGTAGGATGACTGGGTGGCAAAGAGGTGAGCGGAGCTGGCTGAGGGGGTCCAGGCTGGGCTCCTTGTGTGGCACTCTGTGGCATCCCATGCATGGGGCTGATCTGCGCAGGATGTTGTGGGGAGACGTTTTGGGAGACATGGTGAGGGGACAGCAGAGAATTGTGTTGCTGTGTGCTCTGGGTCAACTGCTGGGGAGAGCTCTGAGGGTGACATTGGGGAGGGGTACTCTGGGTTGCCTGAGGTTGTTTTTGGATGTTCTGCTTATGTTCACTTTGCTGATGTTCATTCTGCATGTGTGACAAATTGCTCTCTGACATTTGCTGAGTGGAATTCTGCGATGCTGCAACGTGCAGTGGCGGTATGTTCTGATGAAGAAGTGCAGAGGTCTGGGCTTTTTGCTGTGGACTGTCCTGTGTATATGGAGGGTGGTTGGGGTGAGTGGGATCAGTGGAGCTGTTGTTACTTGTGTTGAGATGGGATGAAACAGTAGTGGCACTAATGTGTTGAATGGGACAGTGGCTGGCAGATTGTCTCTGGCCGTCTACCTCCTGCTTGTGGCTCTCTGTTGAAATCTGTGTGAGCCCTGGTCCAGACGGATTCTCCTGTGATCTGCCCGAGTTCGAGGGTGGGGGGATCTGCATTGCCTCTGCGGGCCCAGTGTGGTTTTCTGTGGGGCTACAGATGGACGGGTGCTCTTGGTTAATTGAAACAGTGTTTTTGTGTGATGAAGCTTCATCTGAAATGTTGTTGGCAGCCATTTTGTCCTCTGATGTTGAGTCTGTTAACACACAGAATAATGAAAGAGAAAGTATTAAAGCATTAAAAGAACAATGGAAGGGAGGTTAACTTTGGACAAGAACAAGGTTGTAAGTCAATACCATTGCATTATGTTGTGTACTGTGTCATAGAATATACAAACAAAGATCAAATAGACAAGGTTTGTGCCACTTTATACTTAAATGTTCTGTTCCTTTCCTTTAAAGTGAGAATACAAACACATTGTTATCTTGCTAGTGAAGCTTAACTGACGACATGCCATCTCTTTTGTACCCTCAAAGCAACTAGCATGAAATTTTACTAAACTAATGAATATTCAATTTGCCACTTACTGTGAAAAATAATTAAAAACAAATTGAAAAAAGCAAACAGAGGAAGGGCAAGGATGGGGGCTGATTAACACATTGAGACACTACAGTCTTGAAAGAACACTTTCTAAAAAGGTTAGACTGTGCTTGGGTTCCTTCATGCAGAATATAGATGGCGGGTGAAATACTGAGAGAGAAGGTCAGGTCTACCTTTGGGCTGCATGTCTGTCTGTTGGGAAGGCTGGCTGTCTGGCCCATTGTCTCTAGCAGGACGCAGCAGCTGAACCTCAGGGGCAGGGGGAGGCTGCTGAGAGGGGTGAGCTGGGATGCTGCCAATTCCTGATGGGGGCCCAGGCTGCTGAAAGTTGCCCATGTGCTGATGAGGGGCACCAGTAGGGGGTCTCGAAGAGGCTGACAGCTGCTGCAGGGCCAGCATCTCTGGGCTTTCCAGCATGGAAGCCAAGCGTGTCCTGCCAGAGGAGTCTGGGTGGGGAACAGGGGGGTGTGAGGACATGGGCCCCGGGGAGCTGACCGCTGCAGACATTTGATACTGGGCATTGGGAGGAGGGTGAGGATATCCAGCCGCTTCTGGCCAAGGTTTATGTCCCACTGGAGGGGGGACTCCACCGTAACTAAAGTTGCGCTGGCTCACCATGTTGGGATCTTGCATGCGCATCCCATTGGGTCTCTCCTGGTGATTCATACCAGTCCATATGTTAGATAGGCCCATACCGGGAGGCCTCAAGCCTGGGTAGTTGTGCTGAGATGGTCCTTCCGGTCCTGGGAATCTGTTGCCCATGGGGTGCATGCTGTGGCCCTCAAGACGGTGGTGGGATGGATACATGCTGGCTTCAGGAGGAGGACCAGGGTGGAGCCCAACGGGACGCGGGCCCAGAGACGGGCCATGAGTCGGACCCATGTAGCGGTGCTGGTGTGGAGGCTGCTGCTGCTGGTTAGGATCTGGGACCATTGGATACCTAGGATCCATGTGATGTCCTTCAACCAGGCGATGCTAGGGGGAAAAACGTGTTTTGATCAGTATAACTGTACATTTCCAGCATCAGGTAGACCACACACAGAATAAGGTGGTCCTTCGGTAAAAACTGGAACTTAAACAGTTATAATTTTTAGCAAGATGTAATTGGGTCTGCATACCTGCATGTTAAAGTTGTGGTGCAAGTGATTTAAACCGGGGTCTCCATGCCTTGGAATGTGAGCTGGGTAAGCAAAGCGCGGATCCATGGCCATTCTTTGGCCATACATGTGTGGACCATGAGGACGATGGAGCTGGTTAGGGAGGGAGAGAATTCACAATTGAAGTTTTTCTACTACAGAAAGAAATCAAAACAAAAACATTAAGGTGTTTCCTATAACTAGTTAGAACATTGTGTAGGATAGGTGAGAAATAAGTGCATCATTTTTTTTAGAAATGTAGAAGAACTTTAAAAATAACAAACAAGCAAAGTTATTCTGTGGATACCTGTTGCCCTGGGTGGTACATGCCCCTGATGTCTCCTTCATTCATGTGCTGCTGGCTTGGAGGCAGGCTATGGGGGTGAGGGGGGCCATTGGCCCAGCGAATGGGAGGAGGTGGTCTTGTTGGCTTGCTGTCCTCTTCCTCTGAGAGTGTGCTGCCCTTGCCCCCTTGGGAGCTCCGCTTACGTTGGACTTGCTCAGTGGCCTTGATCAGACTTTCAGGTCCCAAATGTCTACTGCTGCCGCGATTGCGCTTTTTGTCCTTGCGCTCCTTGTCTTCACTGTTGATGTGGAATTCCTCGTCAGTGTCGCCATCCTCAGATGGAAAGTGTTTTAATAAGGCCCGGCTAAAACACCGTTCCAGAGACTCCGCCATGATAGTGTACTCTGGGGAAACACAGACATAAACATGCTTATATGACAAAACACATAAAAAGTTCTTACACACAACCATGTCTTCTGCACAACCATAAACACAGGCACACATGAAAGCACACACTTGTAGCACATCCACTTATGTACACTCAAATACTATCTTTTCATCTGCAAGTCACTCCCTCCCTTTCACAATACCACACACACCACCTCACTCCATCTCTCAGTCATTCCCTTACACTCAAACCCAACCGACCAATATGCATGCCATGTAGCCATAGACACAGACTTGCTCCTCTGTTCTCAGCCCAGCGCTGGCCGACTGACCAGGTCAGAGGGCGTAGGTTGACCCCTGCTCCTCCAACCCCTTCCTCCTCCTCCACCCTGGGCCCCCTTACCACTCTCCTCACCCTGTCCCCGGGGAGAGTATTCAGATGGATGGATGGCTCCAGACAGGGGGCTTAGGGGCTGGAATGTTTCTCTGGCACTGCAGGACTCAGATCCCCCTGAGCACTGGAGCACAGCTCAATCACTCCTCATTAATCACTGTCAGAGCTGCCCTGGCCTCGGCCCCAACGCAGCACTAAGTCCGGCCCCCTTTTCTTTTGCCCTCTCTCTCTCTCTCTCACTATCACCCCCTGATTGTCACCCCAAAAATTCATATATGCACTTCTTTCTCACATCACACACTAACTGAAATGGATTTTGACACATTAGTTTTTCTACTACACATTCTTAATGAAAGAAGCAGGACTTTTGGGGTGGAGTTGGTTTGTGCAACTGTGTTCATTTACCGCTGTCTTCTCCATTGTACTCGATGCAGTTCTCAAACATGAGCTTCACGTCGGCAGCAAACTCCTCCTTCGCAACGTACTCCCCATCGTTGAGCTTCTTTTCAATGGTTGACAGGTCCATGGGAGTCTGAGAGGATTGGGAGACCAATAAAGTTAAAACAATTGAAATTC
>CALSBV010000422.1:4812292-4824875 GCA_943590825.1 Bovichtus diacanthus
TATATAAAAAGCACAACATTTTGTGGAAAGAAGTATTGTAAAATAAAATAATCACTCCAGATTATGTGTGCAAATTGGACATTTTATGATGTCTTTTCAGAAACACAGCTACTGCAGTAGTGTACCTGTGTATGTCATACTATCAGAAAACATGGACATATACACAGACAAACGCACACAAACCTCCTCCTCTTGGTTAATGTGTTCAGAGAACCGTTGTGATATGCGAACTGGGGTTGGGTCCAATAGCTTCTGTTTCTGCTCCCGCTCCTGAAAAAGACAAACACATTTGTTTGTGTTATGCTATGAACCTGCTATATTTTTTAATAAGCCAAGTAAAGTTATTAATGTTTTTCTGACAAAGATAATTATATTTTAAAATCGTGCTCATTTCTTATCTACTATTACAAAACACTTCTGAATTACATATATGATGTGCCATTAATTTATGGTCAACAAATTACTGATTGAGTCTTCAAGACAGAAAGACAGACAGCCACACACAAGCCAACACACTGACAGGCCCTGGGGAGTTGTGGAGGAGCAGCGAGTATTGAGAGGTCAGTGGCTCTGCTCTCCCCTCCCCCAAGTCACCCTCTCTCTTCTGCTGCCTACATTCCCCCCACCTTTCCCAGAGGGTGACAGCATAGCAATCAGTTTGACAAATACAAAACGCAGTGATATAACACCAGATAACTAATAATGCAACTTTTGAGCACGGCATTTTTAATCCCTCACTATGAATCCTGATAATTCAGTCAACAATCCCCATCAATGACAGATCAGTGATACAGATATAGCACAAGGGAAAGAAAGGAGAGAAACGGCAGCAAACAGAGAGCTTTAAGCGGATCCCTTTAAAGGCTGTCTGTATCAGGGACTGGCCTCTGCAGATCATGTCTGAGTTCATCAGGGAAGATAGACTGTGAATTACTGTCAGCTCGGAGCAGCTAACAGCACTGAGAGGAGTCCGTCAGGCTTCTGGTCATCCATAAAACAACCATGGGAGGCCTAAAAATGCAACTATATGAAGCCTGTGTATGTGTGCAGGTGAGAAAGCAAAAGAGGAAGGAAGATGTGGGTGTAGAGTGAGAGGCAGAGAGGCAGAGAGGGGAGAAAGAGAGAGGCAGAGAGGGGAGAAAGAGAGAGGCGAGAAAGAGAGAGGCGGAGAGGAGAGAGAGAGACAGAGAGAGGCAGAGAGAGAGGCAGAGAGAGAGAGGCAGAGAGAGAGAGGCAGAGAGAGAGAGGCAGAGAGAGAGAGGCAGAGAGAGAGAGAGGCAGAGAGAGAGAGAGAGAGGCAGAGAGAGGCAGAGAGAGAGAGAGAGAGAGAGAGAGAGAGGGGCAGAGAGACAGAGAGAGAGACAGAGAGAGAGAAAAAAAGAAGACAGATGTTGATGATCTGATCTATAGTGCCCTCCACAACTCTTCTGTCCCCACTCCATCTCTGCCTCGTCTTAGTGTGAAACACCGGCATATCCTCGATCTCCACAATTCCTCCCTACATTACCACACGCACTCAATCCCCCCTCCACCCAACACACAACCAGATAGAGTGCCTCTG
Organism: Bovichtus diacanthus; assembly: GCA_943590825.1. Lineage (NCBI taxonomy): Eukaryota > Metazoa > Chordata > Actinopteri > Perciformes > Bovichtidae > Bovichtus > Bovichtus diacanthus. The sequence goes on from CALSBV010000422.1 coordinate 4,813,854, forward strand.
GTGTCAACACTTAGAGAGGTCGAGAGAATCCTGCAGCGCAGCAGAGCTGTCATTCAAGAGGCTCCATCCTGCCTCAAGGTGAGCTCCCGCCTGCTGTCAGTGCCCCATGAAATGGCGGGTGACAGCAGCCTGAGACACACGGAGGGAAGGATTCAAGAGGCTACACACACCATGTTTTCGACACCCTCGTGTGCACACATAAAGACAGATATATTTATGTCAATTAATGCCAAGCATTTGCTGATTTCAGCTGCTTTAATTAGGAAAATGCTTTTTTCTGTTTCCTGTATTGTTGTAAATTAAATAGTTTGAGATTTTGGACAATTGGTGAAACAAAGTCAGCATTTTGAAGACATTACTTTGGGCTCTGGGAAAACTAGAGGATTATGGGAGGTTTAAAATACTTATACATATTACAAAGTCTTTGCAGTAATTAGACGCATATCAATAACAAACACACAAAAAAGATTAACTATGTCTTATTGAGCCTAGGTGTAAAGACTTAAGTGTTGCCTAAGCTAAATTTGGTCTTAAACAGCAAATCAAGGAGAGACTCCGTACGGTACCATGGTGTGATGTGAGACCAAAGATCTCTGTTCCGTTTAACAAAAATCTCTCTCTTTAAGTCCAACATGCTGTAAAATAAATGCAGATTAAATAAAAGAACAAACTAACACAACAAGTCTCCAAGATGCTCCTCTACTGACCAGCCCAAACCAAAAACAACATGCAGTAACACTCAGTCTGCTGCTTTCCTTTCAGAACCCCCAGAATGATTCACAAATATTGTGCATTGAGAAAAGCTATGGAAAGAGAGTCCTTTTGAATGCCATATATTTTATGCGAGTATGAGCTGAATGTACAGTCAATGAAGGATGAGACTACATTCATCCACTCACCGTCTGTCTGTGAGAAGTGACTGACTGCTCGGCCAACATCAAACTGTCAGCAGGATTCTTTACTTCACTGCTGATGATGATGGAGAAAGGCTGCAAGGGTTTCTATAGCAACAGTCAGTGCTGGTTATATATCACAGGGATGGAAAGAACCTAACCACCATTTTTATACATACAGGTAGGATAAAACAAAACAGGGACCTACTTTAGCTTCGACTAGCCGGAGCATCAAATGACTGATTCATTCCATTGCAAACTACAGAAGCTGCAAGGAAAATTGTGTGGGTAGTGTTGTCTTTGACTCATGCTAGCTATGAACGGGGCAAAACATATCTCTATAATCTCCCCCTGAGGTGCTTAACACACATTCCAAGGAAGATATTCTAGACAAACGAGCATGACCCAAGGAATGGCCAAGCCCAATGAAGATTACTACAGAATTTGTTCCTTACCAAAACTAGCGCAAGAGCATAGTTCTGCACAGCCAGGCTCAAGAGAAACGCCTGGTGAAAACTTCATTACCACGCTGGTGTGCCGTATTAAAAAGGCAAGCACAGACCGGCTTTCCTTCACTTCACCTCTCCTGCAGCTGGCCCAGCTAAAGTGTCCAACATCATGAATGAAACTCCTGAAGGAGGACAGTGATCCGTGTCAGAACACGAAAGCACCCGAACAGAGATTGGTGGAGATTGCTCAATCTTTCAAGCTTCATTACCCCGGCTCCATTGGAGCTGCCAATGTCAAAAAGTCGTATGCATAGGGACTAAAATTAACATTCATTTAAAATTAAAGTTATAAAAAGATAGAAGTATCAAAGTAGGTTAAGATTAAGGTAAAAATAAAAAAGTAAAATTAAGTTAGATAGATACTGCCACCATCCCGACAGTCAATATATTGGCCGTTTCTGCAAAATAGACTATAAAAAACTAAAGAAATTAACTCGAGTGTTTAGATTTGCGAGAATAGTTAGCAAAAATGGAATTAGCATTTTTAGATTATAACACTGGCACGTCTACCATAGCGGCTATTCATTCATATTGCTCTGGGTAGTAGCTGACAAACTCTACCCAGACACTGTCTAAAAGAAGACATTATGTAGTGCTGTAATGGAGACTAATGGTCGCAGTGTCTCTTTGGTGTCTGACCTTGTGCTCAATCATGCTGCTGATCTCAGGCAAGAAGTTCTGGCTGATGACACGGTAGAGGTGGCGGTCCTGTGGGGAGGTTTTGTCCTTGATGCTTTCTGCCAGACTGACCCATTGTTCCTCTGTATCACACACAAGGGACCAGGCGCCTCTCTTACGGCCTGGTAGAAGCAAAGAAGAGAGACGTTGACTTATTGATTCTTGGAAAATGTTTCGGGACCATTAAATTCAGTGAAAGTGGTAGTCAGAACTTAAATAAAGCACAAATCCACAGATTCCTCGATGTAGTCAACATTGCATTCATGAGATCCTTTTACCTGTGTTAGGGCGGTGATCTTCCGGACCATTTTCTGTCTTCACTTCTGTCTCTTCACTTTCAACCTCACTGAAAGGTTAAACAAAAAAACATAGGTGAATTATAGGTTAAAAAAAACATTCCCACAATGAACAGAGTGATTAAAACTATTGCATCTTCAGCTAGTTTTAATCTAAGAACAACAACAACAACCGCCCTACACTTTGTGAATTAATTCTTTAATTTCTTTAAACTTTTTGGACAATTCATTTGATTACTCTTATGCATGTACAATTTCGGACAAATAGCAAAACGCTGCGAGTTATATTCTAAAAGTCCTTCCTTAGCCTTGTGCTTGCCTTTTAGCCTTTCACTCAAAGCCAAATCCAAACTGTGCAGTATACAGTAGCAAGGATGACAGGGTTCATTTAAGAATACAAAAACATACAATGCAATTATGACTGCTCTAATGTATACATCCATGACAGACATGTTTTTCCCCACAGAGTCAATTAAAATACAAGGTGTCTACACATGTGGTATTAATCATGCATTACATTTCCTATATAGCAGTGGGCTACAGGTCAGACGACAACTGACTGAGAGCAAGGGTAATAACAAAGTCTTCAAAATACCGATCATGTATCGTTTTCTAGAGCCATGCTTGTTCAAACCCTCAGTATTATCTATGCACAAAAAGACCATGTGGCGAACAACCATGACATCTGCTCCGACAGATAAATGTAGGTTTTTCTTTTGACACAAGCGGTACATCTGTGCAACACATGCCCAACGACACATGTGAGCATTTCTCTGCTATACGCTGTTGGCACTGACAACAAACAAAAATATTTTTCTCACCTTAGCTGGGGGTCTTCCATTTTTTTCTTCTTTGGTGGTCTTCCCCTTTTCTTTTTCTCTGGTAACGTCAGCTCAGCGGTTTCACTGTTGGAAAAACAGCATGAAGTAGAAAATAAGTCTTTACAATTATAGGCCTTTAACCAGGGTAATTAGCAATGGGAGACCTCTATAATTAACCCTCAACACGCCTGTAAACGAGGGTCAAAACACTGCAATTACACACTTACCACATGCACTAGTTAACCACAGAAAACCTGACCAGTGACATGACATTAATTCTTTGTGTACTTGACAGAAAAAGGACATACGCCATGCCCAGTGATATTTACCTGATTTTCTCTGCTTTCCTCTTGACCGACTCTTCTTTGTACATACGGGTGCCGTAAAAGTACCAGTAGAGGGCTCCATTTCCATCCTGCCCCAGCGGTTCTACTCTCAGGCTGTCCGCATCCAGTCCCTGGGGGGGGAGGAAACAGTACATTGGTAAATCATATGGATCACTGTGTTTTTAAATCATCAGTCATTAGTGGGTGATGTCATTTAGTCCTTTGAGCCTACATGGCTGTGAATCATAAACCCCTTTCAGTGGATTTCTGAGTGCATTCATAAATTCCATCTGCTAAATTATTTTTAAAAATCTGATCTCATGAGAAAACTGTGCAATATATTAGAGGAAAATTATAAACTGACAGACAGCATAAAACGATTAATATTAGTGGCATCTTAGTTGATTCCAGGATATACGTCAAGCTTCTGTTATCTTTGACAGGTGTAAGAAAAAGATACATTACTTGTAAATTCAGTTAGACTGCACGCGTTCTAGTGTTATTAAAGGATTAAAAGAATGAAAATGTATGTTTCTTTAACATTCACCAACCTGTGTTGTGCTCGGGTGTTTTCACCCTGTACAAAAAACGTGTTTTAAAATCAGGAATCCTGACGCATCTCACACACACACCAACAGACAGACAGACAGACAGACAGACAGACAGACAGACACTTAAAAACGAATTAAAGTAGTTTGAGATTTTTCCCGTACTAATAACAATGATAATGGGACACAATGCTTACAGGCTAGGTAGGTCATATTTTTTGTGGTTTCAGCATTAACTAATGTAGCTTTACTGGTGTTTTTACAAAACATTGTCCCCCAGTATCATTGCACACAACCGCATGGCTTTGATTTCAATCCAGTCAGAAAATATAAAACCTCAAACCCGGGTATAATGCATACAAACCATGCATGCATGAAAACAAATGTGTCCAGATTGTTTGAGCTGATTCTCATGGACGTGTACCTTAAGCAGGTCAAAGACATCAGCAGCATCCAGGCGGTAGTCGCACAGCCGGTGCAGTAGTTGCACCTGAGTGCGAGGAGGGAGATTCTCAAAGGGGCCCTCTCGAAGAGGGTTGGGCTTCCCTTCTTCCAACTCCCACCTGTAGCTGATGATGTCGTCCAGGTAACTGCTAAAGGCCTGGGGGCTAAAGGGCAGAGCAACAGAACAGAAAACAGACGGAGAGTGAGAGAGGCAGGCGCTATACGTTTCTCAAGACCACATAAAATGCATAACTTTCAACAGCAAGAACACCAGAAAAAGTCTCTTAAAATACTAATATTGAACTCATTATATTATCACAATACTCTTTTGTTGTCGCTGTTGTGGTCATATCGTTCCAACATATCTATCGTTTTGTCTTTGCATAATCTGCATAATTAGCCATTCGGGTGCAGAATGCTTTTATTTATTCCCCCCACCAAAGACTCTTAATTGTATTGCTAGTTCGGAGAGTTGTGATGGAGTAGTGGCTTGGATAAAGCCAGACTATGCCAGTTAGGTACATCTCTTATGTCTTTCGTACACGTGACTTGTGTCTGGTGGTTTGTTTTGAAGCAATTGTCATTTCCTCAGTTTGTTTTTTTAACTGATGATTAGTTTTGTTTCGGTAGGTCAATTCACTGTACATTCATTTGAAACACACTTGTTAGGGTATATAAATGAAGCGGACTTCAAATTTGATTACAGGAGTAATCTAGTTCCCATTACGTAAAGCCCCTGAAATATTTGAATAATTTACTTGTTACACATTTTTACTGGTTAAGGAAGTTATAAAAGGAACATAAATATGTATTCACTACAAATTAAGATACATATGTTGCTTATTATAACAAATAAGAAAAAAGAAAACGAGACAGACGTTTTTTTTGTCCATTCAGTATGTCTGTGTGGATAAATGCAACCAATTCAATTGCAAATGCTAAGTGCAGATTGTAAAGCCAACACACCATGTCTCAATATCAACTAGCATCCTTTTGTAATGCATAGCTTAGGAAATAAACAAAGTTCAAACTACCCTAGGGGCTGGGGACACAGAGGAGGTGGGGCTAGAAAAAAGGACTAGTTTCTTTGAATGGGAGTGGGGTTGTATCTCTGCTATGAGTCGGAGCTGGTAAATAAATGTTGGTTCCGGTTCAGGTCTCGGCGATTAATCTGTACCTTTCAGTTCCAACTCAGATGAACAGAACAAGGGCTTGGGGCAGGGGTGAGCATCTATGCAACGGCGTGGAGAAAAGAGGGACAGAAAAAAATGGCTTATCTTGAAAGAGCAGTGTGCACTTTTCACACAGCTGCAGCCCCCACCACCCCCTCCTCACTACCCCATCTCGCTCCTACTTTCTGTCTCTCGTTCTACCCCAACATCCTCCCTCCCTCCTATCCCCCGCTCCGGCAGAGCGTTTAACACGTGCGGATGAAAAGGGCAGCTCTGTGAAAGGCCAGTGCTGAGCAGCCACCCCCAGGATGCCAGCGCCTGTCCAGTCCAATAAAGCAGGTTGTCCTCCTGTTACCGGTTGCCTGGGCGGAAAAACTGGATCATTCCTGCCTCTCTTCTTATCGGGTCACTGGTACCACTATGTCTCTTTCTAATGATGGGCTAAAGTAGGAGGTGTATGAAGGGGGACTCCCCTTGAGAGATTAAAAATATTTGTGGATTTGAATAAAAACCTCTGCTACATACTCACTTTCTCCCATCATTTGATTGCAGAAGAGAGAAAAGTTTCAGTGGCTGCGCTGTTTTCATGTATTGCTGTAGTAGTAGAGCATGATTTCACCACAGACCTTAAGTCATCATATGGTGAGTAAATTCTGACTCCTCAGCGAGTCATTGTTCCGGTGACTCAGACTTCCTATAAAAGGCTCTTGGGTGCTATGACTAATTTGAAGTAGCTGGAAATACTGCTTTATCTTGGTAGCTAAACATCAAACTGAAAGAAAATGTACATTAATTATTTTCCACTCTGCCACTCTAATGTTATATTTAAAAATTGCACGGACATTGAGACATTCTCTTTGGACATGTAAGAAATTGTTTGCTTATTGGAGGAGTGTATTTAATACGTTTCTCTAAAGCCTTCGAGAAGGACTAGGAACCTAACCCAATAGTCACCGTCTGCCATGACTGTGTTAACTATGGCAAACAAATAAGGCAAAAGGCCATTTCATTTGGTATGGTTGTAGCCAGAAAACAGATTCTGCAGACTGTGCGTCAACATATGTGGATAAGAGAGTTGATAAATGTGTTGCACTTTGAAAGGTTTGAAAGGTTGAGGCTCTCCAATAAGAACAAGGCTCAAATTTGTGTCAGAAATTTGAGCTCTGTACTAGAGTACCTCAAGGGGAGTGGACTCTGGTGGACTGACGGTGTAAATGTGTACCCTCTATTACTGTATACACAATTTATTTGACCAGTAACGATAAAGTCCTATTATTTGTTTCTGTATTCGTGAAGATGATCATGACCGAGTTTTGCAGGAGATGCTTCCACTCTTCTAGTTCAAGGTTAAGACTTAAACCTAGGTTTGTTAAACCCAATACAAGTCAGTTTACAGCTGCAGGTCGGATGCAGGTCGTTTTGTGCGGTATCCCTTGCCCTTTTTCTTTGTGCTGACTGAAATGTGTGCATAGCACAGATTGCATTGCATTTCTGGTCAGATTCATAACGTTGCTTACTTATTATTTACAATTAAAATGTCCCTAATTAAAAATATTTCACTTACAAGCTGCTTGTGGTTAGACACAATTTAAATCCATGCATCATTTGTTAAATCAATTTTTTATTTATAAATTTGCAATTTGCATTTCTCAAATAAGATATCAATATAGTATTTTTTTGGTAAAGCAACCAAAACAAAGCTGTCATAATAATATCATATTAGTACCTTATCACCAACTTTCCTTACTGTACTGAAACCAGACCGTGACCTAAAACTCAGGTATGTATAGATTGAATTGTGAACTTTGTGTACCTCTATACCGCAAGACTTCAGTGTCATTTGCAACTGGTCAACTGTCATAGTTGAATTTTTTAAGCACCGACTCAAAACCTAATCCATCAGTTGTGGATACCATTAAACAAGAAGACCTTAAGCTGCCGTGCCATTCATTTCAACAGCCTTTTTCAATATTCGAGATTACATTTTTATTCTACACTTACGTGATGTCATTGCGCTGGTAGCATCCTTGCAACAGACAAGCAATGAGGTCCCCGAGGACGTCCAAGTCCTGCTCGGACAGGGCTTTCTCCAGCTCCTGGATAAACACAACAAAAGGAGACGGTTGGCTCAGTGCATACAAAGGAACTTTGTACTTTTACCGAACAGACCAGAGTTATCGATACAAATTTAAAGATATAACATATCTTACTAAATATTGCCACAGCTCACTTGCACAACAATGGAAACAGAGGAGTTTCAAATGATAACTGTATGAGCAAAACACAGGGGATTCTTGATATATCAAACAATTGTTAGCCATTATATGAGAAAAGAAAAGTAAATATCTCAGCTGTGTGATGATACGTCAAAAGAATATGACATGATACTAGTGAGTTTTCAGCATACATGCTTGAAAGAGTTGGTATCAGTGTAAGGTAAGCTGCCAGAGGTGGACAGCAGGAGGGGTGGCTGGAATTTGCAAGTTGTCTTATAAAGGCTTCTTGGTTTGCCAGTGGTTGTTTGGCTGGAGCCGAGGTTCAAGTTCAGCCATGACCCCTCTCCTGCCTGGCATTGTGTTTCAGCCATTGAGGTTTTATGAAGCGGCAGTAACCGGCAGAGCAAACTCTAAAAGGCCTGAAAGCACCAAGGAGAGATGGGAGGCAGCAGGGGCCTGAAGCTGCAACACAGCCATGCCCCCTCCTCTTCTTTGCTGACCAACCAAGACAGAGCACCCCACACGGCTTCCCAGCATGCACTGCTCTCCCCAATGATACCCAAAAGCTCTGGAGTAGAACAGGAGGGGGGAGAGAGAGAACACAACGTTGAGGGCAGAAATGCAAATGTTAAGTGCTCCGTCAGCCAAGGGTCCATTTCACTTAAAGCCCCCTTTTGCAGGATGCAAACAAGCCCCTTCAGACTGAAGCCCAACAGTCGCTCTTCAGAAAAAGACCATGACTGCCTGCAGCTTACCACTCCTTACCACTCCTAGTCCTTGCTCTCACACTTGCAACAGATCCAAACTCTGTCTCTCTTCCTCTCCCCTATAAACATTCACAGAAAACTACTGCAGGCTCAAGAGGTTACCTTTTTCTTTCAAAATGTATCTCAAGGGCGAGGAGGCATGTTTAATTGTTGTGCACTCACTCGTCTCTTACTCAGTCTGCCTCTCTCTAGAGGAACCTGGTTGAGCTCAGGGGTCACCAAAGGTCAGCGTACACACCTCCCGGCCATGGAGAACGACGGAAGCCAGGAGCCAGCAAGTCAGCACGATGAAAAACAGAGGAGGAGGAGGGGAGAGGCAGAAAGGAGGTTGAGAAAGAAGTTGAAAAACAGGATAAGATTGATGTTTCTGCTTGAGGTTAGAGTGTGAGGGAAACCTCCACAGCCTGCTCCTTCTTCTGACTGCACTACTACAGAAACATACCTGGAGAGAAAGTTTGATAACAGATTTATAAAATTCAGCTACGTCTCATGACTCGAAGGTAGAACAGTTCATTAAGTCTCAAGAGAACATTATAATGACCAATTTAAAAGTCTTCAGATCAACATGCTCACTGTGGCTAATGAGACAGATTCTAGTAATTCAACAACAAGACATAAGCAGGATGACCTGAAGTTATGGTTTGGTGGTTAAGTACAGTTTCATCTAGCCTACATTAAGGGAGTCAGAGCTTTGACAACAAAGAGACTGATTCAATGTCTAAACAGTTTCTCAAGCAAGTGCATGTGTCATGGCTTGTTCGCATGTATGTACTCTACCCCGCTGCATAACTATATCATAGCTATGAGCTCTGATCATTAAAGGATAGTTAGATAGTGTATGCATCTCAGAGTACAAGCGCATGTGCATAGGATGCCGAGAGATCGTGTGTCACGCTCCCTTCCACTTCCTTGTACCCTGTCAGGCAGCCTCTGGGCCGGAGTGAGCCCATCCATCAGAGACAGACTGCACTTTGATCACACTTCGAAAAAGCTGGGGGCCAGGGCCGGGGGAAGAGTGCAGAGTTGAGTACAGCAGAGAGGAGGGCTTCAGCCCCTGGATTAACACCACCCTGCTCCACCTTTGAAGTGCCACACTGCATCTCAGATGGCAAAGGGAAGTGGAATTAATGTGGTGTACGTGCCCTTTCTTCAGCCATCTATCCAGCCGGCCAATCTCTCTGTGGCCTGGTGCTAACAAACACTCATCTTGATGAAGGGCTGCAAGGGACACTCCACTGCAGCTGGACATGTCCTGTGGGAACCTTTACCTTCAATAAGCACATACAAGTAGCAACCAAAATCAAACCAAAACACTACAAGGACACAACCCACAGCCTTTGGCAAACATAGTCAACAACAGACATAAAACACACTTTTACCGACATTCATTCATTCATACACGTGTCTTAACAGAATAAACACAGTGCAGTACTTTGGCTGCTCCACATTAATGATCAATGGGACTCGAAGATAAGAAAGCTGAAGAAGTGAAATGCTATAAAGCGTATAAATCATAGAGCTAAACTGTCAGATTTATCACTGAGCTACCGCAGTAAACAAAACAGGCTATTCAAATTCACACTCGCGGGACAAAGTTTGGAGTCGAGGCTTGTCAAAAAAGGTGTGTCATCATCACAGCCCCTCTGTAGGCCTGGCTTGCAATCAGCAATTTACCCTGAAGGTATTTGCCACTTCTCTCACCCGACTCCCCTGCTGTTTCTCTCTCGCTGGCTTAACCTCTTATTCCTCTCTACCACACCATTTTCCTCCCCCTGTCTTGCTGCACGGTGTCTATGAGGGCCTCTGAGACATTCTATTATTCCCCTGACAACACCCATGCTCCACTCTCCACCCCACTCTTTTCCTCTCTCTGTATTGCTCATCGCTCATCTCTCCTCTCCCTCCACACATTGTCCCCACTCCAGACAGTTGCTGGCTCCACTGTAGCGGGGGACAGTGCAGACTATTTTTGATTGGCAGTGATTCTCTCCAAATTATTTATTGGCTCGGTGGGGAAAACATAGCGGCATCTAGACAGAAAATATCCACTCAAAACAATTGTTCGAGGCGCTGTCTCACCTTGCCATCTAATCAGTAGAATGGCAAATAGTGTGAGAAGTAACACCTGTGGTGTCAACACAGCTTGCCACTTGTCGTGTTCTTATTCTCACAAGAATCTGCCACACCTAATGTTCCTTCACTGACATTAACAGGATAAATATCCTGAATTTTCCCAGTAAAGGGCAGCAGCCTTTGACACTCATGCAAGCAATGTATTAATATCATTTTAACCCTATGTGGCGACACACACACACACACACACACACACACACACACACACACACACACACA
>CALSBV010000422.1:4825275-4862455 GCA_943590825.1 Bovichtus diacanthus
AAGATGTGTACACACACACACACACACACACACACACACACACACACACACACACACACACACACACACACACACACTGTGGTGAGGATAGGAAAAACAGAGCTGTAAAAGCATGACAGCTAAATCAATGTCATGTGACTTCAGGTGCTTAGGCTGCTGGAGCTGCAACTGTTCTGGTGCTCAGATAATGTCGACAAGGACAAACCGTAATAAGAAAAAATTCTATTTCACTCACCATTTGCAACTTGTAGGTGGCTGTCCTTAAGTGTCCTTCCCATTATTTAGGTTGCATTATCAATGCAGCAATATACAGTACAAATGTTTATAGAAACAAGATACATATGTTGGTTCAATAATACAAGTGTGTATGATTTAATGCTGTGGGCTAATGTCAGTCATTTGAGCCACAACAAACTGCAGCTCATGAAGACGATGAAAAAGGTGGAGTTGTGCCGAGTCCCTTACTATGCAGTCCACAAAGTACATGCATGCAGTTTGTCAAAGTCGGGAAGGCTTGAAGAATTTAAAATAACATCTCATGTAGCCTTTGAACACGTAATGATTCAGAGACAAGGATAATGGTTTCACTTTATTGTAGATAGTCAGAAACAGCATATGAACCCAATAGCAACTGTCAAACAGTGCAGGGGTTGACCTCTTAGCTAAAGCTAAAAGGCTTTCCATAATCCTTCTCTCTCAGTGTTCTTGAAACATCCTTGAGATGTCTTTGCCCTCTCTAGAGTTCATCACTCCCCCATATATAAACCCCAAAATACTCTTGATGAAAACACTTGGCTGAGCCATCAACCTTGCACATTACAGACTTGTCTTGTCCTTTAGGTAACTCATCATTCAGGCCAGCACTCTGACCTGAGTTTTATCTGAATGGGTTGATGCACGTCAGTAAATTCTCAATTACGACCACCCTCCCAACCAGAGTTAAACCATGGGTCGGATGCTTTGTTGGATCCCTGGCGTTAGTGACCATGCGTCTCTAGTAGGTGATAGAATCGAATGATATTGACATCTAAACCTCATTTAACATATTCCCCAAAATGAGAGAGAGAGAGAGAAGGAACAAAAGAAAGAGACAGAGGGGAGAGAAATAGAAAAGTACACAGCAAGCGAGAGTTGAAACTGAAACAGCTTTTCTATCAGATTCGTTGAAATTCTGTGTTATTCTTTTGCTTACCAGTGAAACGTATGGCATTGCAGACTTGAGTCTCTGCTAAAGGTAATAACCAGAGATTTACCTGTGACAGCTGTCTCATAAGAATGGACCTAACACCAGTCGAATGTGTATTCAGCAATAATGCATCATACGCACATCTGCTGTATAAAAAGTTTTTTTTCCCATTGTTAATTACTGGAGCACGTATGGGATATGACAGAGATACATTCATCAACCTCAGAGAAGGAAGCACAGGGATTGGATAAAGTGCAACGGAATTTGAGACAATCATCGTCCACGGTATCTTCCGACCATCCAGCCAGACCAGTCGGACCAAATGCCACAGAGTGCGGAGTTATGTATGTAAGAGAGCCGAAATGGGAACTAAGCTTAAACCAAACTAGGACCTAAGGCTATTCCACCTCCCAGCCTGTTCCTGGCTGATGTCACAGGACAACAAGATAAGACTCAGGCTAAAGCCAAAGTTGACGGACAATGTTTCCCTGATGAAAGATGCCTGCCGTATTATCTGCACAAAGAATTCACCGTTGTTTCTGTTGCTGCCGTTTACATTCTTCCAGATGCAAATAAAAAAAATGTACTACAGCAATGCACTACTATTTTTGTTCTGTTTTGTCATGTTTTTCTTGTGTAGAATAAATGGACTAGGCTACAACTGCATTTCTTGGTGCAAGCCTGTGTTTCAGAATGACAATAAATGATCCTTAAATCCTTAATGATGCCAAGCTAAAAATGAGTCTCCACTAGAACAGAACTCTAGGTCTCTGTTTGACATGAGATCAAGGATGGTAAGGGTTATGAGACATGAATCAACTGAGAAGGAGAGCAGCAGCTTTTTTTTTTTTTAAAGAAAGGATACATCAAGGCTAAACTGACTTCAAGGCACCATCTGCATTTGCAGATAAAAGTGCAATAGGCTTTTCTCAGTGGTCCATTCATATCTGTAGAAAGAGAAAAACTGAGATAGAATGCATGTATGTGTGTCTAGCCAATGCAAGTGGCAAGTGAGAGTGAGAAAGACAGGGCTGTGATAAGCAATGCTGCAGCATATGTATCAGCAGCTCCAAGGTTGTGGCAGATCCTCAGAGCCTGTAGTATCAGGGGGTTGGCCTCTCTGGCTTCCCTCACAGCAGATACTTTCCATGCCACTGCCGTTAACAGCTCCTCCGGGGTCTATATCACCAACAGTTGGAGGACGTGTGCACAGTTAGCTGGAGGGGGAAGGGAGGCCTGTTTGTTGTGTAAAGGGCCCTCTCTTCCTCTCCTTAGCTTCTTTCTTTATTTCTTCCTCCCCCACTCCCCTCCCACTTTCATCTCCCACATGGTTCCTCCAGGAGCCATCATCTGACAACACCCTCCACCCCCACACATAACCACCTCCTGCCACATGACAAACACACACACACACAGCCATAACACCACAGGAAAACGCCCTCGCATCCTCAGGATGTACCGTTCATCTGATCATCAGAGGAAAGCATCTGACTGACGCATCAAAACAAGAACGTGTTGGCTGATTTGCCTGCATAGTCAGTCTTGATTTACAACATGCCAGTTTGAGCCAGAGCGAAAAGTTGTGTCATCCACACCTGTCTTAACTAGCATTTTGACACATTCAAACAACTAGAGTCTCCAGGCGAGGACACCATTTGTTCATGAAAATAGAACAGGAAGAACGACTACAGGTGGATTTAAATGAGCTGCACTACCATGTGGGCAGTGACAAAGACTAAATATAGCTCATATACTACACAACTGGAAGGTCAGTTTCAACATTCAACTGAGTGTTATTATAGTGTGTTAGGGCGAGGTGGGACAGGTGGTTGGGATGGGCAGGAAAGACAGTGTGTGTGTGGTTTATGGGGGTTGAGGGATGGACGGTGGACAGATCCTTCCTGAGACAGACGGAGACCCTTTGCCTTGGCCTAGCTCCCTTGCTATGTGGGTGAAGATCATTAAGCACAGGAGATGGGAGGCCACCCTGTGCAGCCGGGCGCCTCTCATACTTCCACTGTCAGCTCTGAGGAAACCACATCATCAACTTCCTTATATAAAATGGAGCTTCCTGCTTTAGACATCCCAGTGGTCCCATTCGCTGACTACATAAACATGTACCCGCATATACGTGCACATACACACGCACACAACCAGGTCGTTAAAAGTCAGCCTTCTGGCCCTGAGGTGAAAAAAATTGTTCCTGACCTGTGTGGTTGTAGATGACTGAGGGAAGAGTCTTGAAATGGCGAAAACAACATGAAGCAGATGGCTTGCAGTCCTTAAGTTAAAGCACAAAGACATGAGAAGGAACTGCTACTTGGGAGAAAATGTTTAATTCCAAAGGGGCACACTGAGAACAGGAGTGTATCACTGGTCAGTGGCAAAAATATCTTAATATGTTGGGCAAACAGGTGGTGCAGGGGCAGCGATACTTCCGACTAAACCCCTTTCACACCTGCACTGCAACCGTGAAAATATCTAGACATTACCCCGAGGAGCTGTGTGTGAGAGCGTAAACGTCGGCATCAATCTGACCAGACATTAAACAGGCTCCCCCTCATACAAAGTCTGTGTAATGTCTGATTGAGTCCACGTGTGAATAGAACCGCTCATTGTCCGGCAATTCACGGCGAGCGAGTGGCCGTGTTGATGACGTTTCTATCACATCTGGTGCGAAACCGGAAGAAAACAAACATCCGAGGATGAAGAAGAAGGTTTATTCAAGATTCAGGAACCTCGGTATGTAAGGGCTAGAGCAAAAATTCAAGTCATAATTCAAGGAACAGCAGGAGACTTTATTGTTTATGACCAAATTAGCCTCCTGCACGCTCTACTGGGGCGTCACCCCTTGCCTAAACCAATCAGAGTATTTCACTTTTAACAATCTCATGTTGTGTGCTACATGTGTGGACCTGATTCTCCGCATATTGTTCATATGAGAAAATGGCTTTGGTCATGCATTCCAACAAACACAACTGGCTGTGTTGCAGGTGGGAAACCTGAACTAGTGACTAACAGTGGTGATATGTATGCACTTTTACTTTACTTGTATATTTCAATGTTATGGTACTTATGGTACTTTGACTCCGAGACATTTAATTCAAAGCTTTAGTTACTTTGCAGATTCAGATTATTAAATCAAAATATAGTCAATTAATAAATGATGAAATATTATTATAGATTAATCTACCTAGCACTATATAAACTAATTCAAATCAGCTCCTCCTTCACCAGCTGCAAAATTATAGTGATGAACACATTAATGCATTAAATTTCAAAAGGTATAATATATATATATATATATATATATATATATATATATATCCCTTCTGTATATTGAGTCATTTTACATTTGTTACTTTAAATATATTTTAATGCAAATACTTTTGTACTTTAACTGAAGTAAAATTGTGAACGAAAGACTTACTTTTACTAGTAACAGAGTAATTTTACACTATGGTATTAGCCTTCTGCTTTTACTTAATCAAAAGATCTGACTACTTCTTCCACCACTGGTAACCAAAACATATTTCGAGTCACTATGCTGAATTCATGCATCAGAGGAAGTTGGAGAGCTTACCATAAGCTGTTTGAATAACTGTTCATCTCACCGAATCAGTCGGCATTGTATTGTGTTTAAATGCAACATTTAACAGAAGATGTGAGATGACACACTGTTGAGTCTTGTTGGCACTAGTTCTTCGAATTCTTTGTGTCAAGGTCCTGATATTTTGAAAACAACCCTGTGTGAAAAAACACAACCCTCTGATTCGTTTGAATAAGACCCTCCATTAGCTGCAAAAGAAAGTAGGGTCAGCCAGCAAAAAAGTTAAACTACACTCAGCTATTGATGCAACGCAATGCAACATTATCTGGTAAGAAGCTGTGTAGGCTAATGAAATATGTGCAGATGCACATTCCTAGAGGATATCTATATATCTAGATTGCTTTGTAACATGAACACGGTTATCTTTATCATTTACCTTGTGATCGCAGTCACAAAAGATAAAATAGTTAACTTTCCAGACCTGAAACATCCTGTGTGTGGGTATTACAAACTATTAACCAATGTTTTGGTGTCTGATAAGCCTTCAAGTAGTTTCTACAACTCTACTTCTACTACTGGATCATATTTCATTGTCTCCCCAACATGCCCACCACAACAAAAGGCTGTCAACAACATCCAGTAAGGCACTGCATTCCTAAATTGCATCTCATCGTGTCACCAGTAACTGAAACAACATTCCCAAAACAATGCAACCCCTGTTGCATCTGAACGCCAACTCAGACCTAATATTTCCAAATTGCAATGTCATAGGTCACTAGTTAATATTTTGAAAACAAACTGTGTAAAGAGATACATTGGGGTTGAAAACACTCAAAGTGTGCCAACCAGAAATCTTTATTTCAGCCTGTGGCCCCCTGCTATTCCTGTAGTCAGCCAAGTGCGTGCCAGTCTACACCCCACTAAAGCCTCACAAATCAACACCCTCCTATGTGTCCCCTTGTGCCAGCTCTCAGACAACTCCTCATAGCTATAAAACATTTCAACTCAAACTTTTGGAGAAACACTCACACTGCTCCCTCCCTCTTTACATTGTTCTTTTTTTTGTCAACTTTGTTCTCTATATGAACAAATAGCAACATGTTACAAAATAACTCTCCCTCTTTATTTCATCCTCTAACTGTGGTGTTGCATCACAGATGGAAACAGATACAATCACACACCAACACAAAACGCCGTTTCTAAGCACGCTAATCACATATATTAACCAGTGACTCCAGCAAGTTTTCCAGGGCTCCCACTGGATTAAACCTTGTTTGGTAAAGTTCTCATCACTTAGTTTCTCTCAGTATTCTCATCTCTGCTTCACAGCCAGCCGCAAGAGGCACAGAGTGAGAGAGCAACACTGGAGGGATGTCGCCCCAGACTGGAGACAGAGAGAGGGAACCATGGGGAGCTGCAACAATGGAGCTGGCTGAAACAAACCCCAGTGTATGTGCCCCTCTACCTCCCCCTCTGTGCACACACTCCCCATGTGAAACCATCTGATGCATGTACTGCTGCTCTCACTTGTCAATCACAACTGGGGGAAGGGCCACAGCCACTTAGAAAGCCCCCCCTCACAGTGAAATGCAAGGGAGGGTATTAAAAAAGACATGCAAAAAGGTTCTTGATCTTCGAGGGTAACTCACAGAGTGTGAAAAAGTTTTGAAGGCTTTATGTGTAGCCTGATCTGGGAAGGAAAGTGTCAGAGGTTGGTGTCTGTGAGGCTGTAAGAAGGGCTGAGCTGGCGATGTGTCAGTGGGTGGGACCGAAGGAAAGAAAGGGAAAGGGATGAGTGATGAGTGAACAGTGCAGATCTGGGATGAGAATGGATCATTGTTGTGTGGGGGGCTCTAATCTCCTCATTGAAATTGATAAAGGCGGTAAACCAGCCCAAGGTTGAAGGTAAAGTTATCATCAGTGATTTACGCCACCAACGATCCTGATGATGATGGTAGAGATATCACAGCAAATACCAGAAACATTACCAAATTCCAACCTCTGCTTGCTTTTTCTGGCAATATCCTGCCACACATCTATACTACAACCATCCTTGGCCCTCGCATCAAAGTCCCCTAATTGAGGCCAGACTGGCAACAAATATAAAGTGAAAACTAGGAATCAGCTGTGTGTTTGTCTGAAGTTGGGCTATGATGGAGCAACACTTAAGCCATGATCCTATTCCCTGTTAATCCATTTGATTTCTAGACAACAGAAACAAGGACGTGCTCACAGGCTGCCCGCTCTTGCTTATTTACCAGATCTAATAGGACTAAATCTTCTTTTACAATAACACTGGAGGCTTTACGAAAATAGGAGCCCCCCCCAGAAGGGCTGCAGCAGCAGCAGCAGCTAGCACCCAGTCAGAGTGGAGAGCCTCCACCCTCCAGGGGGAAGGGAAAGAAAGAACCACCATCTGGGGTTTAGTCATGGTGATGCCAGGGGCTGGGGCTCAGGGACAGGGAGGCTGCTGGGGCTCAAGAAGGGGATGGGGTAGAGGGACTGCTAATGGGTATCGGGTAGTGGGACGAGTGATGGCAATGAGGACGGGGCTTGGGGAGAGGTAAAAGTGGGGTTAGTCCTTGAACATGCCAAACACAAGACTGGAGGCGATGTAGATGAAGCTGGCTTACAAGAGTTTGAAAGATTAGGATGAGCCAGAAGATATTTCACATGTTACTCTGGCTGATTATGCATCTAAATCAGGCTCCCACCCCAACAGATGCAACAAAACTTGAGTGAGGGAGCTGTCAATCAAGTACAATCTGTACACAAACACAGTCCTGAGAAAAGGTCTAATCAGCCAGATTAACTGAAAACACCTGTGTGGGTGTACAGGGCCTTTAAACGTTCACGAGATATGCAGGAACCGGGTCTTTCCCAATGTTAACAGGCTGAACAATATAAGGATAATTGAGAATGACAATGGGGAAAACCCTATTGCAGCACTTCAATAACTGAGCTCTTTGCCAACAATTGCACAAAGTAATTAGTGCTTCCAACTAATCAATCATAACCATAACATAATTTATAAAGTCATTGACAATGGCAACCAGCTGGAGATAAAGACATAAATAATCCAATCAACCAATCACAAAATCATCCATTGAAACATTAGTATTGCCTAACAACAACACAACTTAACAAATCACATTGAGAATAAGTTCTTCATAGGTAGCCCTGCAATTAAATGTTTGTTTTTTTTATTAAGAAAAGCTACAGTCATTTCAGTAAACACTGCTTTCTGGTTCCAGAAAGAGATAGGCTTAATGTACGAGGGACAGAGAGACAGATATAGCAACCAAGAAATCTAAACTGAAACATATATTTGGTCCCTTGACACTGTGGTTACTACCAAAATTAAAATAGCAGCACATACAATTCTCAGGATCAGTCAGTCATTCAGGTAACAGTACTGGTGATAGACCAGAGTAAAAACATCAGCAAGATGTCTCAGGCATATTTTTTGAAAAGATGTCGCCAGGGTGGCGACAAATGCCTATGAAGAAACCTACTATGACATAAACTAAACCAGAACTACTGAAAAAGAACAGCTGCTATAACGCTAACGACAGCATGCTAACATGCTCACAATGACATGATGATGTTTAGCATGTAAAAATGTTTACCATAGTTACCGTTTTAGTTTAGCATGTCCGCATGCTAATATTTGATAATTAGCAGCAAACACAAAGTACAACTGAGGCCGATAGGAACGTTTTGAGTTTTGCAGGTATTTGGTATTGGTGGAATGCATTTTCTAGCCGGTGACAATAGAGGATTGGGCATTACTAGTTATTAGGGTATCCTCTTGGAACAATGACTGTCAAGTAGATTTTGAGATATTTTACAGGGTAAGTGAGAACTTTGTCCTGCTGAAAACTTCCTGAAAAGTCAGAGGATCACAGAAGTCAAAAGGATTTCAAATCAGACTGGATCAAAGTGTAGATGGACTGTCCGACAGTTCGACTAACATCACCATCCATAGAGCCACGCTGCTAGCATGTCTAAAAAGCTGAACCCTTTTTAAAGCCCATACTCAAAGATTATTCTCCAGCCAGAATGAAAACAGTCACTTCAGTGTACAGTATGAGTCTAACTTGTTTCGCTAAGTTTCTCTTCATTTCTTGACCCAAACTAGGATGGTAAAGGCTGTCATTAGCTGGTATGAGAAAATGAATATTCTGTCTCAAAACTGCTGGCTGGCTTTGAAAGCCCACTCCTGCGTAATTTCTGTTTTTCTTATCATATCATATCATCACATAATCTATTAGGGGGTTTTGAGAACAACATGGCAAACTGCAAAGAGCTATGTTGGTCATTTGTACATGAAAAATCCAATTTGAAGGCTTATAAATGTCCTCGTAAAGACAAGGCCAACTGAAGTCTGATTTCACAATTATGACAGCCAGGTGATGAAAATACATCGAATAAATGCATGACGATGTGAGCATGGTGTGGGAGATGACAGGGACAGAGGTCTTTGGCATGAAGAGCTATGTCTGGCAATGAAGGGCACATCATTGAGGATCCAGCAACAGAGACAAAAAACAAGGCAAAGGGGACAGGCATGTTGACCCTGGGCCTCCTTCCTGCAGGTCACTCTCGCACTCTTTGTGCTTTCACTACCTAGCTCACCCACTCTCCATCTCTACGACACATTTCTCCACTTCCCCTGTTTCCCCTTCCCTCCCACTTCTCTTTTTTCTCCTCTCCATCTAACCCACTCAAATCTCTCACACACACACACACACACGCGCATGCACGGACGCACGCACGCAAACTGCTTTCCCAGCTCACTGCCTGCGGCCTGAGGAAAGTGGAAACCAGCGACAGTGAAGTGTATCAGCCAAGGAACAATGTGCAAGAGGCTGTTTTGTAAGGCAAGCCAAGGAGATGGTGGGGTGGGGGGGCTCCATTATCACTGACCAGCACCGTAGAGAAAAAAGGGCTGCCCCAACAGTACCACAGCACTCTTGTCGGACTCACTTGCCGAGTTTGTCAACATCCAGCCTGGTAGCAGTTTCACAGCGTACAAAACATTGTGGTCTCAAATATGCCATTCATTACAAAAGCCTCCACTATGAGAAGAAACAGGTGTTTCAGTGACACGGTTACAGTGTATATTTCTTCAGTTGCCTCAGCCATCGTGACTTCTCCATGCGTATTACAATTTAGCATGTATAGAACAAAAAAATATATTTTTTTAAAAATCACAAAAACCTACTAAACTTATTTAGTTCTTATTGTTTTTTTGAAAGTGATGAAATAGGCAACAAGACCTCAGACTCGTCACTCTGAACAATTGAGCTCCACAACAAACTAATGCTTTGAAGGTATTCACCCCCACACCCTTATTGCTCATCTCCAATAGTTGACACCAGGAGGGAAAAACCAGAATAGATGTCTAACAACATGGAAATGCAATGCAACAATGCAGAGTTTGTTGAGGCCTTCAGCAGCCACAACATTGACCTCTGCTGTCTATAATACAGGCACAGGGTGGCAAAGACTGACACAGGACAACAGCAGCCAATATAAGATGCCATGTCCACAAGGAAGGACATTCTATGTCCACAAGGAAGGACATTCTCTGACATACCATCAGGTATGTCAGAGAATGTTGACACTAAACCCCAGGACAGAGGGAAATCACTTGACGCCCCTCACTCCGTCATGACCAATGACAGACACTTCCTGTCCCTTTTTCCACCCCTAAATCTTGGGTAATTATATCTACACAACCAGAGATAGGAGTGCAACTAGAGCTGACTGATATTACACAACCATTCTAACACAAGCATATCTTAGAGGAAGACGAAAGAAACTGATCTTCAAGTTGAAAGACTTTGTCATGTGTCACATTTATATTGATTGATTATTACATCTGAGTGGCTCATCAATTTTCATCAACCTTAACTATACATGTCAAGGCAAAGGTAACTGAGAGGGAGAGAGAGACTGCCCAAAGTGCTACACTCGCAACGGTGCCCAGGCTAGCTTGTCTTGTTGCTGGTATATGGCATTAAGCAAAACAAACATGTCTGCCTGACCGTTTTCTCTTATTTCTACAAACACAAAGTCCTCAGAAAGTAAAAATGTTGGATCCAAATGTACTCAGTCTGGAACAAGCCATTGCTGACTACTGTTTTACCCTACTCTAAGTGCCAGAGTTTAGTGTGAATATTTCAGTTTGCAAAGCCTAAGAGCAGCAAAATTAGACTAATAGGACAGGACTACATGAGTTGATATCTTAATATAGTCATATCTAGTGAAGTGATTTGTGCAGAGTCTTCCCGCTATCTGCAGTGTTGAAGACAGAAGGTCAAACTAAGGGGGTCTGCATTGCCTCATTTTCCACTTTACACACCAAATGGCAAAATGCACAACAGTGAAAAAGCAGCGCTCCAGCCACAATCTTGCCTGAAAGTACACATAGCAATCTTAAGGCCACACTCAGTGGCATAACAGCTCTATGGGCAGTACAATACAAGGGGATGCATTGGGCATACTGTTTACAAAACTACTAAACATTACTTAATTCAAGTGGGCAAATAGGTGTATAGATATTTAAATAATTCAAAGCAAGACAATGGATCATTAACATGAGAAATTTCAGATTGGGACAGTTTATTCTGATCTAGCTCCACAAGGTAGTTAAACTCTGATTGGGCTATTATTGAAACTATTAAAAGTCTCCATATAGAACACAACTACTTAGGTAGAATTAGCATTGAACTCACCAAGAACACAACGCATAACAGCATTAAGGGCATTGGATTTGTACATTAGAATATGAGAAAGCCACTTGCTTTATTCAACACAGAAATACTCCAGTAGAAAGAAAAACAGAGGGGGAAAAAGGAAGAAAAACATGATTTCTTGTTTTGCACACTAGAGAGCCATTCAGCACACATATCAAGACAGACAGAGTTTGTTAAAGCTGACAACATGCTTTGGTTTGTGACAAATTGTTACCTGTACATAAGATCAAGATCAATCTTTCATCGGCACTGTCCCTTTGCTGTTGTAACACTGTCAATTTCCCCACTGTGGGACAAATAAAGACTTTCTGACTGGATCAGTTAATGCACACTTTTGGAATCAAATATGAATATATTTATCAGGAGCTGCAAATGAATATGAAGTGGTACCAAACCCAAAGTATATGTTTTGAAGATCAAACGCTCACCATGTGAAGGCTTGAAAGGTGGTTTAAAATGGGTTTTTAGTCTGCTCTTTCATACAGAATTGTGGGGTATCAGTTGTAATGGATTCCAATGGTGTTTTAATCTCTTAAAATAAGTATTCTATCCAAATGCCTATTAAGTTTCATGCACACATATGTTCAACAAAATACAGTCACTTTTAAAGCCTAGAAGTGAGAATCTGACCCTAAAAAAAAGACAAAATCCAGGATCCAACATAGTCACATAGCCATTTTGATTCCGAACCATCCCATGTACCAGTAGACCAATGTCAAAATTCCCTCCATGATGGGTTCAGATACCACAAATATGCGACAAAATAAGATGAACTGAGTAATTTGTGCTTTACTTCTTGTTGTCCCACTCAAAACATCACCTACTCAATATTGCTCAAGTTTCCTTAGATATGTATTTCCACTAAAGCAGTAAGCTTCCATTACCATTTACTGTCTAACTATTATTATAACTGCAGCTGCAGATACTATTAATGATAACCAACGGAGTTATGACCTTGAACACTTGTGTGTCTGATTGAGATGTCAACGTATAAGACTACTACATCAATCTCAATATTTCCTCGAAATTCAGCTGAGGGGGTGTGCACATGTGATGTGCTTAGTGATGCGGTTAAAGACAATACATCATTTGTACTGGTATGGCATCAGAACGACCCTCGTGTTAAACTGAACTGGCGTCAAATAAAGCTCTTGTAAAGTTAAACTCAAGATGCTCAACCGATGAGTTCTTGGCAACCGGATAACTCATTATTGGCTTTAACAATAATTCTTTACTTCCTCGTAAACCCCATCTTAAAGGAGACACTTAACTTTCATGTAAACTAGGCGCAATGCGATCCCCCATCTGGCTCGCACGTCGTTTAATAACAAAGCGATGCCTGCGTGTGTTTCTCTGCCGAAGGGGGTGGGGATGACTGAGTGATGGAGACTGTTGATGCGTGATGTTGACCTTAACAATTTCTTTAAAGTGCAATCATTCCTCGATGGATTAAACAATTGGCATTAACTCTCATGTAGAACTTGAATAGATAGACCTACATGTTGTGAATTAGCTGTTCGGTAAAGTCCGAATACATCTGAAGGAACAAGGGGGGTCGAATCGATGATAAAGTTGTATTATGTAATTGTGGTGTAAAATATTTCGCTTATTCTCTGATAGAACAGAGGGCAGGGGGACGATCTTACCTCTATAACTTATTGTACTCGATTTGACATCGGAAACAAACGTTTAAACCATCGCCTCTTGCAACAAAACAGGACTTGGGTGAGTAAACAATGCCTGAACAGCATCTGCGTCCCTATGGCTACCCAAGCCAGATGGCTTGCAACTGCAAGACAATAAACTGGAACCTCACGCCATTAACTTAACTTTATATGACAGAAAAAGGAAACAAAAACACAGCCACACAGTAAGCAGGACAAGACAAGTTATTGCGCGACTTTTCGCTCTACAAATACATTTATACAGTCGCTTAAATAGCCTTTAATCTTACAAATACAATAAAAAGGTTAACACTTAAATTTTCATAAATGTCGTATTGTTTTGTCGCTTTATCACACAAGCATGTTCTCATCAGCTCTCGTTTACCTTGTGTTTGAATTACCTGAAATAAAGTTACTCTTCAACATAAACATGAGGCTCTGGCTAAATGAAAACAAACGAGTGGCACATGGTGTTTGTTACAAGAGCACCTTTATCTAAAGTTACTCGGGAACATCCGAGTATCTGTGGATATAACGCTAGTGCAACACGTAACGTTACAGTGGACATCGGGCGACACAACTGTT
The DNA here is from genome assembly GCA_943590825.1 of Bovichtus diacanthus. Taxonomy (NCBI): domain Eukaryota; kingdom Metazoa; phylum Chordata; class Actinopteri; order Perciformes; family Bovichtidae; genus Bovichtus; species Bovichtus diacanthus. The sequence continues at coordinate 4,839,025 of CALSBV010000422.1, forward strand.
TCATGACTGCTATTTTCAGCTGACGTCTCTTATGAAATTTTTTCAACTTTGAGGACCGGTAATTAGCTAGCTTTGATCTGTGCTAGCTAGCTAGCTCGTTACCTAAGAGGATCGCCTTAGTAACGTTAACGAACGAGAAGTTCAGAGGACACTGCTAAGCTGGTTAACCCGATAGCTAGTTACACAAAATGCGCTCCACAGACCACGCAGACAAAAAACCTGACACAAACAACTTCTCATTTCCGTAATAAAAGACATTCATGTTACTGCAAGCAACCACACTTTTAATTTACCTCTATTTCAAAGTCTGGAAGGTTGAACGCTGTCCTGAACAGCGAGCAGAAGTGGGCTATGGCGGGGACTTCCCACCAAGACTGGATCTCTTCCACAGAAACTGTACATCCCTGGGACATTTTCGGACTTCAAAAATTGTGTAACGTTTGTTTCTCACATTAGAAAGTAGTTTCTTCAGCGACTTATAATGTCTCTGTAACATTACAAATACGACAAAAGTTGCTGCTGTGGTACTGTTCGGACAGTTGCCATTGCGACCCGGGAAGCGCTACAATCTGTTTCAATCAGAGTCTCACAGGAGCTGAACAGATGGGAAGGACGATACCACCGCACGGCGAGCAGGGGGGAGACGATTACTTATCTCTTTATGGTAACCTATATGTGAACATAACTAGCCTGTATAGCGTCGAGCATGTTGCTTTTTTACCGCAATAACATGTCATTTTTAAACATATTTGTAATTTGATTTGTTTGTTCGTTATAGTAGTAAAAGTCTAAAGTTAACATGGCCCCATTAGCTTGATAGTGCGGCCGCCGTTTAAAGGGAATGCTTTTGAATGGTGAATGAATAAAACAAACTAAAAAAGATGAACCAGGTATGATCCAGGTAACTTGTTTTAAGTGACATCAGTGTGCTTTTCGTTTTTGCGGAGATGAGGGTTTAGTTCAAATTGTTTTGGCATATTTTTTTGCTATATCCTCGCCCATTTCCTAGTTCCTATTTTCAACGGTTTTTTTTGTTATTTTTTACCTAACATGCTTTTGATTTACTCACAACAACACAACTAACAATTTCCAAAGAATCCTAAATCCTAAAGGCTTGTTTAGTGATCATTGTCACGTTCAATACATTTCCAGCTTCATTTATATTTTGTAAACAACATCGCGGTGGAGGTTATGGGCAATACACTACACAGGGGCTCCCCCCAACGCAATATGTAAAAAGTGCACTATGAGGCAGTGGTGCTGAGAAACAGTGAGTGACAAGCGGACAATCTGCCCTGCAGGGATGTTTTCGAAGTTATATGCCTATGCACATAAATCTTATTATATCCAATTTGATTGTTTTTATATCATACCCGACCTTACACATTTACCAAGTTTTCTTGCTCAGGTGTTTACCATGGAAACAAAAAAAAATGCAAACACCAATGTAGTATAAACATTAGGCAGACAGCCATCAGTATCAGAAAAAAAAGACTTGTATGTCCTGGAAAAACGATTTTTCTTTATAAACACTTTCCTCATATAGCTTGTATAGATTTAATGTTAGCGTAAACTACTCAATATAATGTATGCATTTAAATAACCACCTTATGTTACCTTAACCTAAATAAATATAAACATTTAACAAACAACACTTAAAGCCCATTCAAGGGCAGCCTAAAACCTGCAGCTATATTACACACAATGATATTTTTTAAAATCTACCCAATAGTTGGGCAAAAATGTAAATGTTTGCCCTGAAGGTGGCACTAGAGAAAAGGCCGTGAGCTTCTTTGGATCAGAAGGTTTGACCTTCTTAGAAGCACAAGTGTGATCAGCAAATTTATTGTATTAAATTAAATTATTAGATTCATGAGATGTGTAGTTAACATGTTGGCCTAAGTGTGGTGCAAGAGGAAAGCTCATGATATCTCCAACATGGACAGGGCTAATTTTCTTAGGAGCCTAATATAAACATGACATATACAGTATATGTATACCATATGTACATATATTATTATATATACTGTATATATTATACATATACATGTATATTATACAATATGTGCTGAGTAACCTCAATGACAATTATGATCACATCTACACCCTTTTAATACAGATGGTTGTAATGCAAAATTACCTTAATATATATTGGGAACACCATTTTTCTAAAAGTTATTAATTTGGTGCTTTGATAATGATTGTGGAAAGCACTGTCTAACAGGTGGATCTGTCATCCAAAGAGACAGGTGCTTTTACAGGGGATTTGATGGCATTATAGATGTGCTAGAGGAAAGGTGATGGGGTCACTAAATACACTCGGCTCCATTCTCAAGGGACCCTGAATTGCCGCAGTAAACACCATGACATTCTGAGATATTTTGCTGGAGACCAAAGTCTTGGACAGACTGACCAGCCCCCTTCCCCAACTCTGTTGCTAATGGGGCTAATGAGTAGTGCCGTGTCATTCATGAACAATTTGAATCTTTTGGGTGAACGAACCGAACTGAATCACTTTCTGAAACGATCTATTCATTTCTCAGTTCAGTTGAGCTCTCAGTCTGTTGCGGGGACATGTGCAGGGACTCACTGAGGGAGTGATTCAAGTCACTAATTTGAAAACGGTTTCTTTATCCAACTAAATTCTCAGCTCACTGGCTTATCCTTGACGAACAACCGTGAACGTGAGCCCTCCCTCTCATGTCTTGATGTTGGAAGTAGTACCAAATATTTCATATAATAATAAGGTGACATGAAAATATACGCGCTGTACATAATACAGCAGGACCTCAGCTTTCTCGGTTCATTAGTTAGCAAGCTGAACTGAACATTTAGCCGTGTTTTGGGTCGACGAGTGGGAATGTGCAGTCGCAGTTCCGGGCAGCAACTGAACTATTCAGTGAGCAAATCTTTTGAACATCTTTTGAACATCTTTTCAACAAATGGATTCTAGTGATTCAGTACACTGAAAAGAACTGCTCTGTCCATCACTCCTAAAGAGTGGGTAAACTGATTTAAGATTATCTACAACTGCGATACATCCCATGAGCAATGGAGGGCCGAGACAACACAGATTTTCACTCAAACTGGAGACTACTACACGTGATTTATTTCATTCATTAGCCCCTCCAGTCTGGTTGAATGTGTGTTAATCACATAGACTGTATATATAGGTGTTAATCAGTGCAATAAATAACAGGTCTTTGGTTGGATTGTAAACCTGCACACTCTTCCATGCTATAAGGTGTCAGCAGTTGTCAGAAGGGCAACTGCTGACACCTTGGGAACATCAGTCCCATGTAAGGTTGTGACATTGCTAGGCAACAGAGCAAACCAGTTATCCCGGAGTAAAACTGAGCTACATGGGCAAAGTCCAACTAGTTAACTAGCCTTCAACTTTTTTTGTCCTTGAATCCAAATGGACTGTATTTATCAAGACGGCTCATTACTGTATGTAATTTGTGATTTATTCATAAATTACTGCTGTTTATTCTGATTTAGGATCATTGAGTTGATCTTATTATGCTCTGTAACCCTGACAATGTTGGCGGCCCATTGAAATAGAAAACCACCAAACCAAAATCAACCCCCAGTATATCAGTACATTTATTAACGTGCTGTACAATGTTGACATACTATACATGCTATTTTACATTTCTAAGATATATATTATATGTTATTATTATATTATCTTGTAATATAAGATCACTTTATAAAGTATGATAAAGTATTTATGCATAACTATAAAGTATTGATTAAAATATCTGACAGTATAATAAGTCAATAGAATTTGCTACCCCTTGACCAGCTATGTCGATAATACACAAAATTTAACAGACAGGTTCCACTCTGAGTACTTTTACTTTTGATTTTGCTTTGCAATGCAGTACTTTTGGTTTTACACTGCTACTTGTACGTAAAGCATTTGCATACTTCGTCCTCCACTTCAGGACACCACAATTATCAGATTTGTGGTTTTATTTCCCAATAGAGCTTTTCATTTTAAAAATGTGCTCTCATGGTTTTGTAACACATAGTATATGTGTATGCACATGTCACTGGGCAAGTTCGCCTGTCTATCTGTTATGTTTTCACTATATATTAACTTATTTACATTTTGCCCATTATACTAAAAATAAAAAAAATTAAAAATCATTTTGTTTCCTTACTTGGGATATTTCAGTATGCTAAGGAACGTATAATGAGAGGAGGTACGTATATACTACATATTATTATGTAGTGTAGAAGACACTATTCCTCAATTTTTTTCCAGTCGACAATTAGAAACCATTTATCATTTTATCCTCGAATAAAGATTCATTTGATTTACCTTCTGTCTAAAGTAGTCTTCTATTACAAAAATGGCATCATCGAGGTAATGCCCCATATTGATATATAGGCCACAAGCAGTTTTCTATTCACACCACAAATAACTTTTTTTTTTTTTTTTTTACTTAAAATGTGAAAGCCAACCTAGAAAATATAACCTTTGATGAAAGATTGTCCCTGCTGATGAGTGCAATGATCACTGATAGTAATTGTTTTTCCATCAACAGGAATCAATACATCAGTCAATTCTTATGAGAAAAAAAAATAGTTGAGAGCCAATGAGTGGTTACAGTGGCAGTCACATGCACTTTTTTGTTGATGACCTTACATAACTTACTTGTCCTTTAATTACCTTTACATACATCTCAATATAAATAAATAAAATGTCCCCAAACAATGATAATCATATTGGTATTTCAGTGTTACCTTGGTAGTAATTGTAAGTCTGTGAACATTTGTGGAATTCAATGAGGTATTATGTAATACTGGGTCTGTTGAATAGAGAGCTCATTACTGATGGACGGTCTTTTCTGTTGCTGTTGTATATAAATATATTCTTAGAAACCATACACACAGAGTTATAGCTGTGGGTATTTGTCCCTACCGTGTCTGTTGCGTGCGTTGTGGCAGCTGCATGAGTTTATGTCGAGTTGTGTTAGTGCAGAGCTGTGTTGCTGGCACTGTGTCACACAGGGAGTCACCACGAGAGGGAGGGACTTAGGCAGCAGGACAATGCTGGTGTTTGTGCAACGGCCCCTGAGTGGCGGCTGGCTCTCTCAGTTCGCTCTCGCTTGACTACCATTGCTGCACGCATTGTTGAAGTGAAAGGAAAGTGGACAGCTTGATCCTGTCTGTGGGATGCACCGGCAGAGGTAAGACCCCCATTCCCCACTGCTATATCTCTGTCATGGAATGAAAATTAAGTTTTTGTGAAAGCTTTCTTGTGGGGGCTAGTGTTGTGTGAACTGAGTGAGCAGGGTTGTACCAGTGCAGTTTTTGGGGGAAATAGAGGTCTGAGAGCTTTAGGTTGGCTTGGGGTGAGGCACCCTTGTCTGTGCTTTGGCAGGGTCACTACTGTGTGTGAATGGAGCTGAGCTGAAAGAAAGTTTCACAGAAAGAGGCTCAGTAAAAGGCATGTGTAGAATGTGACTAGGATCCAGCAATTGAAAAAACTAAAAAAGTATAAAGGAAAAGGGGGAAAACACATTTGTAGATGAAAAAGTTGAGGTGATGGGGAAATTATACAAATCAGGATGAGCAAAGCAAACATTGATTGTTTCCGTCACTCTCAGAGGAGAGGACAGGCGAGGATAGAGTGAAGATTTACAGTGGTAAAAATAGAGGAGGAATGGAGGTGGAGAGATTAAGAGAGAGATTAATTAGAGAGCTGAGGGAAGGGGGGAAGTAAGGAGGGGAAAAGTCAGAAAAAGAAGGGAAGAAACAGTCAAACATAGTAAAGGAAAGCAAGAGCTGTGAACCAAAAATAAGGCTTCAACAGCATTTGTATTATCTGCGCTACCCACATCTTAAGGCCAGACTGCAAACTATTGTACTTCCAAAACAAATACAGAAAAAAAAAAAAAAAAAAAGCTTGTCAAACTAATTTTCCAACTTCCATTCAAATCTCCTTTTCAGTCCTTTGTTAAAGGCGGGATTCCAAAATGTGGTAAAAGTATACCGGTAAGCCCCTCATTTTCAGTTCTGCCCTCCTTGCTAGATCAAATACTCTTATCCCTTTTAGCTTGGCAGATTAGAGGGACTCAAGATGTTCTGTCTCAGTGTGGTAGTCCTGGGATATGCTGCTATTCACATTTATGAATGACTAAATCTGGATTTGATAGGCTCTTATAGTTAATGTGTGGTGTGTCAATACTCCATCACAAAGATACACTCCTACTGCCTTATAACGGCATCACAGATGTCTATTCAACATGGCTTTGAGCAAGAGAAGCGTCATACAGCATAGAGAAACATTGATCTTACTTGAACTCTTTCAAATGATTTAATCCATATTAACTGCATGAGTTTTTGTGTTTACAGGAAGTGGGAGAGAGATTGGGTTTTGGTGTGAGGTACAACAAAGCAGAAAGGCTGGCCAGAAGATCCAACATTGGTGGTTTTGGCCACAACAGAAAAAGAAGGGTGTCCACGCCAGCCGTCCCAGGGGGAAGAAGAAGGCGGCCCATTGCTGCCGCATTAAAAGAAGCAGTGAGCTGCATTTGTGGTGTGGGTGGGCAGGTTAGGGTTGAGCTTTGGTGACAACTTCGGGCTGTGCGCTGAAGTGTGGGAGGGAACAGGAAGAGGAAAAGGAAGACGAAGAGGAGGGGTAGGTGGTGGAGGAGGAGGAGTGGGCCTGGAGCCCAAACACAAGCAGGATGGCGGAGAAGAAAGTTAGGTAAGTATTTTTTACCATGTTTGTTATGCTTAATCAAGACAAATCAAAATGTATTCACTAAGAGGAAACAGCAGCTAGATTGGGCTTTTACACTCTCTTTGTGTGTGTGCGTTTGTGTGTGGGTTCGGTGTGCCCGCTTTATTTGCATCTTTGTCCATGAATGGATGTGTCATTTACATGGCTTTGTGTTGGCGACAACATTTACATGGGTCTGTGCATGCATGTGTGCGTGTGTCTATGTTGATCCCTTAGCAGCCTCCCTGCTAAGCTGATTAATGGGGGTGTGGCAGGCCTGGTTGGTGTGACATGTGTATTTCCTATTGACCTGGCCAAGACCCGCCTGCAGAACCAACAGGGCGTCCAAGTCTACAAAGGAATGTGAGTAGGGCTCCCCTGGTCCGAGTTAACCCAAGACTGTCATTGATCTGCCACATACTTGCAAAGATAAGAGCTTTCTTGTACTTCATTTTCTGTTTTCGCATCCCTGAAACAATCTCTTTTATTGTTCTTGAGAAAAAGACTCTAGACTAAATTCATCTGTAAATTAGGGAAGGGTTACAGACAAGACATTTTTTCTCTCTATGCAAATCTAACCAATGAAAAACTCTCTAAACTGAAAAACCAAATTATTTACATGATGCTGACTCATATACTTTCCCCCTGAATCTCAGAGTGTGGAGATAAACACACGCCTCCCATCTTTAGCCCAGTGTTTTTGTGAGTTTGTACAAAACTCGCTCATGGGATCATATTAGAGGAATAGCTGTGTACAGTGTATGTTTTGATGGACCTCGTGGCAACTTAACCGAAACCAGACGAAAGTTCAAAGGAATGCACGGAAACTATTTCATATTCAATTACTTCGGTTTGTGAGGAAATGCAGAGAGTGTGTCCTTAAAAGACCCTGAATGTGCAACTGCGCACATCTGGTGGGCATCAATGTTGCTGGATGATTGGGTGTGGCTATCCTGTGTTAACCAGCACTTTCTAGACTGCGGTTTTCCACTGTGAGTCAGAGATGGAAAAATAGCTTTGATAACTTATTCCCTTCAAGGCCCAATCACGAGGTCTGCTCTTTTTTTAAAGAATAAAAAAAGGGAATTTCAACAGAACTGCTCACACAGCTCATTGACAACACTGTTCCAAATGTTACTTAACTAAAAGTACAGCAATGTAATCAGTAAAATGTACTTAAAGTACCAAAAGTAAAGTACTCACTATGCAGAATGACTCCTTTCAAAGTGTTGAATTATTTTAGAATACAATATTATTCAGTTTTTTTTAAAATCACTAATGAATACATGTAAAAAGCATTTTAATGTTGTGCTTTTTACACTTTTAGATATTTTGTATACTACTGTGTAGATTAGTAGAATAGTAATGCATCGTGTGATATAAACATATCATATATTTTATATGTTAAAAGTAACTATAAGTGTAAAATAAAGGTAGTGGAGTAAAAAATACAATATTTCCCTCTGAATTGTAGTGGAGTAGAAGTATAAAGTAGCGTAAAATGAAATTACCTAAGTAAAGTTAAGTTATACTTACGTATAGTACTTGAGTAAATGTACTTATTTACATTCCACCACTGCCTAGATGTCTGTCAGTAGAATTAATGGCGAAACATATGAACATTGCTATGGTGTATTCTTGGACCTAATGAAAAATGTCAATTGCCTTCTTTTTTGTCTTTAAAGGCTGGACTGCCTGGCAAAGACGGTGCGCTCGGAGGGCTATTTTGGATGCTACAGAGGTATTCTTTGCATTTTTTTAACCCTGAGATAAACAAACAACACTACAACCATGCTTTAAATGACTATAAAGTTAATCTAGCCACCTGGGCTGTTGTCATCTTTTTCTCATAATAACCAGCATCTGCTGCTATTAGACGTGAGCCATACGCTGCTGTGTAGGTACGTTCTATTTGTGTACCTCATTGGAAACTTGTGTGTCATCTGCCTGTTTGTCTTTTCCAGGTGCAGCGGTGAACCTCACGCTTGTTACACCAGAAAAAGCCATCAAGCTGGCTGCTAATGACGTCTTCAGACAGAAGCTCTCTAAGGATGGGTAAATAGATTTTTTCCCTTCAATGATACATTACATAATGAAGCTACATCAAAAAGCATCTCAAGCAACGTTATAGGTCCAGCTGAAACATAGCCTACGTTTCAATTTATTGCATTACAGTAGAAACAAACCTTTGTCATAGTTTTACATAGGGGTGATGTGAAATACTGGTATTGACGATAACCATGATATTAAAAAAAAGAAAATACTGACATCACGTCAATAATACACATATGATAATATCGTGTAAATAATCTGCACCTCTTAAATCATTTTGTTTCTTTCCATTCTCGCTTTTTTTCTACCCACCCCAACACCCCACACAGAAAATAATTTGCAAAAAAAGAGACAAAACGCACAGTAAACAAAGTAAAATATGAATCAGACTGATACCATCATTATTCTTTTTGTTTTTATAGATATCACAATAATATCCTTATTATTGTCCTAGTCTTACAAATGTGTTTATTGATCTTGTTTTAATCAGTCTAGTGATACGCTTTGAACAACATCAACAAACACATTTGTTACTGATTGGCCAAAATGAGGAATTTCTAAGACTAAGGTTGTCACATTATCAGAATATATATATATACATTCAAGTAAATCAATATGTGGACTCATGACTTTGCAGAAGCCTATTCTTGTTAATACCGTATATCTGTCACTGACACTCTATTATGTTTACAGGCATCTGCCTCTGTGGGGGGAGGTACTGGCAGGCTGTGGTGCTGGGACCTGTCAGGTGGTAGTCACAACTCCCATGGAGATGCTGAAGATCCAGCTGCAGGATGCAGGAAGGATCGGTGAGTTGGTCACTGGATTTAATGTTTTTTCTTTTGTAAAAATATTTGCCTTTGTACAAATACCAAGATGCAATGTGTCAAAATCCACGTCAGTTTAAAAAGATGCATTGCATTAACATCTTGGAAAATCCTATTCAGGAAGTAAATCAACTTTTCTAATATTTATACTAAGATTGATTTGGAGTAACTTAAAGGTTCAATGTGTAAAATATGTCAGAATTTAAACTTAAAAACATTAAAATAACCAACTAACATTATCAACAGAATGTGAAGAGGTAACAGTGTTGACATGATGTCACAAACGTTTGTGCTGCAGAGATATATACTGAAATTAGCATGCTAACTGACTAGCGCTGCTCCGTCCAGCCTGTAAACCACTTGTTCCTCTAGAGGTGATAGTGAGACACTGTAGCTCCAGTCTGCTCTCAGACCAGAGGGAGAAGAAGAACAGCTGCCTGACTCAGGCAGACTCAGGGCTTGTCAATATTACAGCCATGATTCCTGCATGTTTTGATAGTTTGTTTTGGTTTAATCCAAAGTGGCAGAAACGAGTAAACGACTCGCACCCTCGCCTCGTCTTTAACGTTGGCGGGAGGCGCTGCGGCTGGGAGACAGACAGATAATCCGTTGTCCCCCAGTGTCACAGTAAACACACAGATATCTAGGATTGCAGCGATATTTAGACTGACTCAGTTTCATCAGTTTGGACTGAAACTTGACTGATGAACTTAACATACTCTAGTTGTTTTTTTAATAAATGATGGTTTTGATGATTGATGAATTTAGATTGTATGGACGCAGTAGTAGAGGTGGAATACTGCCCCCTATTTCTTTGGAGCAGGTTGCCTGGAACTACACATTAAACCTTTAAGTCATATACAGGTACCATGCCTCTCAATAAATAAGACCCAAAGTGAGTGTTCACATATTGAATATACAGTAAATGTAAAAGATGAAAGCATCCATCTTTTGGCAAACTTCCCATTTATTTTCTGTCAAAAATGTGAAAACCAAAGGTTGGTAGCTCATCCTTTGTTCAGTATCAGTAAAGGCTGTGGGAATACATTAGCCTGCATGTGCTTTCTAACCTGAGACTGTCTGTGTTTGACTATCAGCTGCCCAGAGGCCTGTTCCAACTCCAGTTCAGGCTGCTGCTGCCCCTGGTCCAGCTCCATCATTGGTGGCCCCCCCACCAGCGCGACCGAGCCCAAGGCCCTCGGCCACCGGCATCACTGCGGAGCTGCTGAAGACTCACGGACTGGCAGGCCTCTACAGGGGGGCAGGAGCCACCTTAATGAGGTCATACACACAAAGACATAAACACAAACACACATACTCACAATACATATTTGTTTTTCTTTTTTACTTGTGCATGTACATGTATGTTGTTTACTTTACCGTAGTGACAAACTGTTAACGTAAATAGAGCGCTGCAGGAATGAGTCCTAAAACCCGGGAATGATTTAGCATTTCAGCACGTCAGGTTTCCTTCGTCTTGACGTCAATGGGTTTTTGGTTAGATGCCTGAAATAAGGTCTGTGGTTACACATAATCTTAAGAGATTTAAATGTTCTGTTCTTCGACATAAAATACATCAGTAAATACCTCACTCGTGAGCTTTGAAGCTTTGAAGCTTTTACGCGTCTTAAGAAAGGCGGTTGCTAACAAGTGGCTAAATGAGACTACTAAACACCATAACGGCGAACATTAGTCCGCCTTTAATTTAATGCGGGGAAGTTGAAGTCATTAATTCTGTCGATTGCGGTTACGCTTCAAAAATCATAAAAGCGGTGTTCATCTGTGAAGATTATCTTGCTGAAGAACACATTTGATGCTTAAACATTTTCTTTTCTACAGAGTTTATTTTCTGCAATAATCCAAAATCCAATGGAAAAATATCATCGACTTTTTGTCGAGGGAACCAGCACAATGCTAGCTTCCGGATCGGCCTACAAATATACGTCATCCCTGCAGCACTCTATACATAGCAGCAGGAGAAAAGCAAACTGTCAGTAATTTTTTAGATCATTTTGATCTGTTTTGAAGTATTTCAGACAGTTTCTTTCTTGTCTCCATTCTAATTCATTGTCCTCTCATTTGTGTCCATCACGTAAAGCTTTTTACACTTTGCTCTCATGTTGGAAACCTTTAAAAAAATATCACGTTCCATAACAATGCACAGTTGCTTGTGTTCTCCGGCTGTGCCTGTCCTTTCATTCAACTCTGTCACCAGTGCTTAAGTGTAATGAGTTGATTTTTACGTTGCATAACTCACAATGCGTTTGTTGTATTTCCTGACACATCTGCCAATCAACACTGATCAATAGATTCCTGCAGCTATGTCTGGCTGCTATTCTGCAGTTGAATGGGGCCACGTCTCTTTCTCTCCCTGCTTCCCTACTGTGACTTCACCCTCTCCCACTTTGTTTTCAGTTCATCCCATCTCTGTCTATATGCACTAACAGCTCTCTCTCAGATTCTTTCCTTTCCATCTTTCTTTTAATCCAACCATTTAAAAAGAAAAAAAAAATCCTATCTTTCAGGGATGTCCCCTTCTCAATGATCTACTTCCCGCTGTTTGCCAACCTAAACGCGCTGGGCCGGGAAAAAGGGCAGGCCCGGGCGCCATTCTGGCAGTCCTTTGTGGCAGGCTGCGGCGCAGGCTCAGTAGCAGCTGTGGCTGTAACACCACTGGATGGTGAGTGGGAGAAAGAAACAAAGTAAGAGAGATGGTAGGGCAGCAGGTGGGGTGTGAATGGGGAATTAAGCCTCTGCTACTCACAAAGATAGCAGGTGTATATACACCCAGTGTTGCAATACTTCAGGTGGGACCAAGTCAGTATGCAAGTCCCAAGTAAGTCTCAAGTCTTTGTACTCAAGTCCTAAACTTTGAGTTTAGAGTCCAAAACAAGTTATAATGCGATCTTCACCAAATGTAATGGAATATAATTTGTGCAGCTGGCGCTCAGTAACGTAATGTTAGTTCTTCATGGTTTTTCCCTGCAACTTGATTGGATGCTGTCGGATTGGTATCAAACAAGTGGATCTGGGGAATGAAGTGTTGATTTGGATAGCATTAACATTAGCTGATGGAAATTAATTGATTCGTGGTACACTTTTTAAATAACATAGGTTTTAATCTTTGGGCTTAGAGAAAGGTATTTTAAGTACTTTCAAGACAAAAGTCTCAAGTCCAAGTAACGTCACGAATGATTAGTGTTAAAGTCCAAGTCGGCTTGCAAACATTTTTTTCATTTTGTCAAGTCGAGTTTAAAGTCATCAAATACCTGTACCAGGCAAGAGCAACTTTCATTTAGTTATATATTTTAAAGCAAAACTATGACGTCAATTCACTGACTTTTTGACTTTCTCTACTTGTGTTTTAACTACACTACGTTAGCATTTACCATCAGCCTGTGATTGTCATTTGTGGACACAGCGGTTACCGTTTGCTCGTTCATCTTTGAACTGACAGTGCACTTCTGTGTTTTAAATGCCTGTACAGTCATAAAGACTCGTCTGCAGACCTTGCAAAAAGGTGAGGGCGAGGACACGTACAGAGGAATTGTTGACTGCACACGGTAAGATTTTAGTCTATAAGAAAACATCTGTTGCCTTAATATATTCATGAGTGTGAAGAGCCGTGTAATATTTTCTTTCATTGCTTGTCTCTGTACATTTGCAGCCGCGTCATGATGCGAGAGGGCCCATCAGCATTCCTGAAGGGTGCAACATGTCGTGCCTTGGTCATCGCTCCTCTTTTTGGCATTGCGCAGGGTGTCTACTTTCTTGGGGTAGGGGAGACGGTGCTAGGTTTGCTGGGATAGCAGTGCTTGGCATTGGTGGCGGTGGTTGTGTTGTCTCCACGGCTTTAATCTGCAGCGAATGAATGACACAACTGAGTGAAAGGTGAATATGGAGAGGGGAAATACGGCCACAATCTGCTAACCAAAGGATGAGGAATGGTCTACAATATGAAGAGGCTCTATTTACTAATAAGTGGACCAATGGGTTCAGACTAATCATGTTTCTCTAGGTTCTTACATGCCGTCAACAGGGTTCTGTAGGTTTAACAGGATCCTGTGTATGTGTGGGACTAATCTGAGGGTATGTGTCCCAAATTGTCCCGGTTATCCTGATGTGATTGCTGCAATATGTCTGGGGCTGTTCCTTTCAGCTGAAAGATTATTCTGTCTGGTTGTTAAGAGAGCTGATGCATGTTGTTTGAGGCTGCTAACTAAAATGCCTACCAATTTGACCATTCGCAAAGGTTGCGACGAAGAACTGTGCATCATCCAATGTAAGTGACAATTCCCCTTTCAATTTTTACCAAAAGCTAAGAACGCAAAACGTTTGATGTCAGATTCTGGACTGGCTATTTTGACGTCAAATGCCAATCCTTTAGATTTCAATGTGTTTTCTCTGGAAAGAGAGCTTAATCTCCTTCTGCCTAGCCTGTTATGCGTTTCCTCCCACTCAACCCGTGAGGTCGGAGTTGTAATCTTGGATTCCTTCAGTCGACTGGGAGGTGCTGGCTGCCAGAAACTCTAAAGGTCATGTGTTAATCTGAAGGTAATGCTTTAATCCCAGCATTAGCGTACAATATACCCCAACACTGAGCTCACTTCCTGCCTGAAGGCTACAGGTTAGACTGCTGGGCCACTGTCTCGTAGAACTTGACGCAGCTTGGAAGTAGGGTTGCAACGGTTTCACCATGAACATTTGCTTGTCTACAGTATTGAAAAAGAAACGGACCTAAATGAGTATGCGTGCGAGTTACAGGTACAGACAAGAGCAGTCTGGCCGTGCTGTCGCGAACATACAGTATTAATTGTTAACAATAATAATAATAAGACATATTTTAAAAGCTCACAGCTGATGTTATTTTTCATTTAGTAGTTGATTTAACATGCTATAGTGCTGCTAACATGTAAATGTACATGCTTAAGTTATATAACATTGTTACCTGCTTTTTTCCTCAATCAGGTTTATAATTCTGTTCTAAAGGGTAAATGTAACTGATAAGAATTATAATAATAATAATAATTGTGCTATATTACATACCATTTCCTGAAGTGGTTATCGTGCCGTGAAAATCTCATACCGTTGCAGCCCTACTTCGAAAAGTTTAAATAAAACCTCTGAGAAGCCTAGAGCTAATTTTACTGCTTAGTTACACATAAAATACATTGCTTCAAAAGATGTGTGCACAATAACAAAAAAAAAAAAAAAAATGCAATTAAAGCCTTATCATTGCTGAGTTTCTAAAGCATCAAAATATAAGTCTTAAATTAATTCAGTGGAATTGGTGGTGTTGAAACATTGATTTGGTACTTGAGTCCAACTTAGCGAGGACAATTCTATTTGTGACACCCATGGAGGGAGTATGGCACCACGTCTTGCCAACTGTTTGCCATTACTTAAATCCACTGGGTGGCACTAAAAGCTTCTTTTTTTTTTTTTTACATTTTTAATGCAAGACACACTTTGATATGGCTAGTATACCTAGGCTACTACATTTTCCTCATTGTAGAGTGAACATAGCCCGAGTACTGGCTGTTTGTTTACAAGCTGTAAATAAAGATATCTCATTCATGCCGATTTCTCTGTGTCACACATATTTATTTCTTTGTTTTTATTGTATATTAAGTGCTTCAGAACAATGGTAAACATCCTTTTGCTGTCCGTATGCACATGCAGTCAAACTGTTTAACAAAGAGATACTTAACATACCAGTTGATGGACCACATTATAGGCTGCAGTTTACGACAAATGTAGACCAAGTATGTGAAGGGAAAATGGGCATCTATTGTGACCTAAATACGTATGTAGCTTTGATCAAGTAGTAAACAGCAACATTTCCCAAAACAACTGAAAAAAAATACATATTTGCATTGCCATTGCAATTCAAAGCAGTCCTTTAGACATTCCCTGGAGAAGTGAAATAGAAGGCACCTACACAGTAAAAGTGCATATGTTGAATTATTACCCAGTCAATTAGTACAAAAATAAAAAGATATATGAACACGTCAGTAGTGTCCTATGAAGTAAATCAGGATTTTCTTTGACCCTGATGATAAGTAGGTGATTGTGCAGACTGTTGCTCACTATGATGATGGTCTGTGGTCACCTTATACAGTATATTCCACGCCTGTCCACGCTGCTCTCTTCAAATCCACTGTTAATCTGTGAATTTGCGGTTGGGATTGGCTCCAAATAACTCCACTCTGATTTCAGGCATCATCTGTCAAATGTAAAGAGAGTCAGAACACAAATAAGTAAAATTACTGAAGCAAATTATTGGAGAAATATGACATACACGAATGCTTCAATATCGACTTTGACCTGAACTTCCCTACAATCTCCACGGATGACGCTGGTAACACAATTTTGCAGAAGTGGAGTGCTAAAACTTAAACGTGAAAGTTTTGCTTGCAAAAAGTGAAACATTTATCAAAGTTTCATACATTTTGACAAAGATTTTTGTCTTTGCTTTGTGCAGACATAAAGCGGTTTATTAAATAATATTAAAAAATAATTTTTTACAGGATGCCAATGTAGTGACAAGGCTCTAGTCTGCATCTGCAGCTTTGTGTAGGTCTCAGAATTCATCTGCGACAAGAGCGGTACTCTAAACACATAACTGAATGAAGTTGAATTATTTACAAAAGCAAATTACCAATGACTGTAATTAGTAAACTTACCTGAATCTACAATACAAGCAAAAATAATAAATTACATCAATCAATTAATTAACACCCAATACAGGGCTGTGCTGCCCTCTACAGGCGAACAGCAGAAACTACAGTCAGGGTGTTAAAAGGCGTGTGTATAAAGATTTAGATAGATACTCTACCTGTTGTGCCATAAGTTCAAGCCTGTTCTCCAAAGTGTTGGAAACCTTGATTTTTCCATTATCATTATACATTTCAACCCCTCCGCAGCTGTTAAAATAAAATGTAGACAAAAATATGAGAGAAGCAAACTCAGATTAAGTAAATCTTTCCTTCGCCTTTTTAAATAAATAATCAGTCACCATAAAAAATTTTTTTAAAAAAAAAAAAAGTAAACCGATAATACATTTTAAATCAAAGACCAAGAGTTGATGTTAGAGTACATTCACACACACATACATCTTACATCTCTGACGAAAGAAAGCGTTCCGGGTCGATTTTGACGACTATGTTGCTCTTCACTGCCTCTTTGTAGATAGGGATGACCTTTTTAACTGCAGCCTGTCAAGCAATAAAAAAAGACTTATAAAACACAACACTACCAACTGTCACGAATGTGACAAACGATGCAGAGGATCTTGTAATTACCTGTGCTTTCCTAAATACAATATTCACAACATGCGATACTATAGTCAACCTAACCTGAATCATTTCTACATCCTGCTGTCGGCAGCGAATGGTAACTTTAGGTTCCAGCAGTTGATAGAATCCCTGAAAAGTGAAAAACCCAAACTCAGAAAAAAAGAGAACCAATAAATCGATCAGTTGTTCATTCACCTGTATCCTCCCAACATGAGAGCAGTTGGAGATTTTACCTGCATCACCAGGCCCTCCAGTAGGATAGAGTAATTATCAGGGTCCTTGGCAATCTCTGCAAGTCTTTGACGAGCCTCACTCAGTAAATCCTGAGACAAAAAACACAGGTAGAGTGTTTAGAGATTTTACTGATTCATTTGGATTAGACTTAAAAACTTAAAAGTCATAAACACTCTTATTCTACCACTCCGTATTAGGGCCAGCGCAGGGGGAGTAATATCCACAAGAAAAAACGTTATATTCTGAGATTATATAGTTCTACATTTGAGAGAAAAAAAACCTCTGAAATTCTCTGAGATTAAAGCTTGTGTAAGATGTGCCAGTATTTAAACTTTAAAATATTAAAATAGCCAACCGAATGTGAAGAGGTGACCGAGTTGACATTATGTCAAAGACGTCTATGTGTCGTGTTGCAGAGAGGAAGACACAATAACAAGAGGCGCTCCCTCGTCTCTGCTGCCCCGGATCCAAGCCAACATACAAACTACCAAAACATGAAGTTACACGGACCGTACAGCCTCCAGTGCCACAGTAAACACACATATCTAAGCCCCACGTGAAGATTATAAAATAGCAGAGATATTTAGACTGACTCTCAGTAGTTTGGACTAATAAACTGACACACAGGAGTAAAAATATCAACACTACAATACAATATATACTGTATATGACAAACTACTACAAATATAATATAAAAACAGGATAACATTTTTTAATAACTGATGGTTTTGATGATTGATGAATTTAGATTGTACAGGCCCAGTAGTAGAGGTGAAATACTGCCCCCTATTTCTTTGGAGCAGGTGGCTTGGAAATACCCACTGAACCATTAAAAGTAAACAATTTACGAGAAAAAAAAACTCTGAGAAAAAGTGTGGTCGATTTTATCACACCATATCAGGAGAAAACATAAGCACTCATGCATCTAGTTGGAGTTGAAAAAAAAAATACATTGTATGCATCCATCAATATACTGAATGTAAACGTGAGAAAGTTATGCATCAGTCGTGTAACATGAACTGAATTTGTGTAAAATATGAGCACAGATTTCTAACCGTGATCATGTCGTCACGAGCCTTCAGCACCTTTAGCCTCGCTTGGTTCAACAGGTTGGACATCTGGCTGTGAGAGTGGAAGGTAAAGTCAATGAGTTTATTATCTGCAGACATGAACATGTAATGCAGCACGCCTATAAAACAGCTGTTCAGTGTGATACCCAGTTCTCGCAACACATTGCTGTGAAGAGGCCTTTCCCACCACACCTGGATTTTACGAGGCGATGTTCATGCCCAGGAAGGCGATGATGTTACAAATATTTTGTCAACACTCAACTTTAAGGAGGATGCATTGACTTTACCAAGGCAACCATAACTAAGAAGACAAGGAGATGGAAAGACAAACTCAGAACAACAAGGTAACAGAGCAAAGTGACTAAAAAACTTTGTGGGAGGAAACAAATAAATGTATCTGGTAAGAACTGATCAAATTTGTTGACGCAGATAGTACATTAGTTTCCCTTCTTGTCTCTCAGTCCATCTGAAGACCAGTCAAGACTGCCTAAGATTGATAAAAATGTCACATTGGTAAATCTCAAACCTAAGAATTTGGATTAAGTGCGAGACAAACAATGACAGAAACAGGCAAACCAATATCAGAGCTGCGCTCTAAACAATAAAAACAACAAGCCTGTTGTTGTGTTGCATTATCTTGATGTTAATGAGTACGTGTCGGATCATCGTCTGTCACTTTAAGTCCATGTGCATGTACATATCATGTGGGGAAGCTACTAACATTTGTCATTATTTAGTAAAGCTTCAAAACAGCAAAAGGTGCCACAAAAGGTGCTACAAAATAATGTCTCAAAGGCATATGTACAATATATATACATCTTCTTTCTTCAGAATCTCACTTTATTTAATTCCCATTGTCGATATCTTTTTTTTTTAAAAAATGTTTTTATTATTATGTCGCTTTTTCTTTTGATCGGTGTCAAAAACCTAATTACATCATCTTTGATTCAACGTTGTAATGCAAAAGATCATGACAATGACCAACGGGTGAAAACGATCTGCATTGCTCACAGTTTAAGGGTAAAGTACAAAGCCATTGACTCATAGAACTCCTTCCTAAATTGGCAATAAATGACCGACAACTCACATTTTCTTAAGTTGCTCAATCTGCTTTTCCTTCTTCTCATAGTATTCCATGATTTTCACCCTCTGAGTCTGCACCAGACGACCCTTCTCGATGTTGAACTCTTCCTCCGCCTGTGAACAGATGCACATGACCAGGCCTGTTACTGTTGTCACTGCAGAAACAAATCACGAGACTGACCGACTGACTTCTTCAATTACCTTAGAATCAATTTCCTCAACTTTCTCACTGGCCTCTTGCTCAATGAAGCCCATCATGTGCTTGATCTGCCACAAGAGGGAAAAAAAAACACAAAATAGTTTGTTACAATTCAGGAGTCTCACAAAGTTCATGTCAACCTTCTAAATGTAAAACATTTCGTAATTCATGACAAATAGCTTTAGAAAGACTTTAAATGACCCTGACAGGGAACGCGAGCGTTAACTTGTAGTTATAACCGATAGTTTGTTTAAACTTTTCACAAAAGCTGTCTAACACTACCAATACCCAAACTAAATACATTGTAACGTTAAGGAGTTTAGTAACAACATCGAAAGTTGGCGACAGTTAGCTTGCGCATAATAATCAAGCAACTAACAGTTACAAGCTAGTTCAGGTTTTAGCCCGCTCGCTGGCGTTAACGTGTGTTATGTTTAGCGTTAGCTACCTAAAGTTATAACTTAGACACTGGGATAAATAATGTGGTTCAACTTAATAGTTCAGAGTGTAACTTGTCTACTTTACCTGTTTCTGTACGTCAGCATCGGTGAGCGCCATGTCTGTTCTTAAATATGTTTTGTTTCTTGAACGTCTGTAAAAAAACAAAGTTTTTTAAAAGGAGTCTTCCCGACCACTTGTATGGTACAGTTAAACAGTAAGTCTGGCGATTATACTTTTCTTGTTTCATTCACGTCGAGCTGCCGACACAAGATGGAACACAACGTCCGCTTATAACTTTCAAAATAACACACTTATTCAAAGGTTTGGGGCGCCTCTCCCCTCCCCATTTCAAAAAGCACAAAGACAGTAAGACACAGCTGTCACAATGTTTTCTTCTAATTGTACGTCATATATTTGATGGTATCTTCCATCTTTGAGGTTTATATAGTTATGAATATACATAGTGTCAAATTCTAGAGAGATCATTTAAGGTATCATGATGTAAACTTATACTTTTCATTTGGGAGAAGTAACGTGACTAAAATATCGCGTGTAACGTTAGATACATAATTCAATGCTCAATCGACATCCTTCAAACCGACAAGCTTGATTAACTTTCGATCCAACAAAATATCAAACGGTTTTACTTTAAAGCTAGAGTTTCTTTATCACTTCAAAAAGTTGTAAGACCGTACGCCAACTAATGAGAGTGTTATTTTGAAAGTTATAGCAGGAAGTTTGGTGCTGTACTGCCGCTAGCTTGTGTAGCTTCCAAAGCACACTGTGTGCTAGTGCTGCCTGCCAGTTGTGTTGAACCCTATTCAGCGGCTGCTGCAGGGGACTGTGTCGCATATGACCCTTCAACCTGTCGTTTGTCAGTACCTGTTTGCCTTTGGACAAGGACGGTAAGAAATCGACTCAAGTTTGGCTTAATTAAGTTAAAATTAAGTTTTTTGCGTCTTCAAAATAGCACCTAAAACGTGTATTCTTAAGCTAGCTATAGCTTGCGTGTGTGCGGAGGTGTTCCGGGGAAAACGACAAAAAACGTACTGTTACACACAATTATGTAATTTGTCAAGTAACGTTAGCTAGTTAATTATTTAACGAGCTAATGTTATGTCTGGTTTATTGAGTGAGCCTATATTGTTATGTCGTAGCTAGTCTTTTGGAGTCATACTGTCATTTTGAAAGAAATAAGGATACTATTAATTTAATTATCCATTTAAATTGTAGTTACGAAACTTGTTATAATGTTTTATTTGAACATAAGAACGTTGGTATTACTCTCCAAAAGCCAGCAAGATATTTTAATTTGACAGTTCATGCCGGAAGTTGTTTCTTTTTTAGAATTTGTCAAACTTGACATTCTGGTCCGCGTGCTTTCGCCTCCTCGGAGGACAGTTGGAGCGGATACGCTCAGACTTTAGTTGTTCAGTGAGTTTTTGGACGGTGGTTTAATGACCAGGAAAAGCCATAGGAGACTTAACAGTAAAGCACAGCAACATCTAAATTCCTAGGAAACATTTGTGTTTAGTGAAGGCTTTTATTGAAGGACCTTTCACGCCCCTCTCTCCACCACGTGTGTTATGTAAGTTGAATTGTGTCATAATGTAGGTGCAGAAACATTACAAAGCCTACACATGTATGAGATAGTCATGTCTTAGGTCTATCTCCCTGTCTCCCTGTGTTTTCAGCTAGCAGCCATGTAGGCACCAAAATAAATTACATTTAGTGATCAATTTTAGCCAAATCACCCCTTTGCCAGATGAGCAATTGACCATGTCCACCTGGCACAAAGGGCATAGGACATTGTGCTTTCAGGCCTGTGATACACTAAGTGGGACATTTATTATAAGTCATCCACCCAACTGCTGTTTTACAGTATAACAGATGTCATCGGGACATTGGTCCAGACTCTGATATGAATGTCCCCCTCATGTTTTGTTAATGGGTGTTTTGGCCAGATTTGACTGTGCTGCAGCAATCATGATTGATGAGTCCGATTTTAAATTTAAAAAAAAAATTTAAAAAAGTAATTGTTCCTCCTCTGGCTCTGTTTTTCCTCAGGTGAGACGTCCAGCTTTGACTGTAATAACGTATGTGCCTGAGAGTCTGACACACATCTGTTCAATGGCTACCTCAGGCCCCAACTCTTCTGCCTCCATCTCTGCCACTGTGCCTGAGGGTTTCCATTATGAAACCAAGTACATTGTGCTCAACTACTTGGGAATGCTGCCTGTTGGTAGATCACAGGCACACACCACAGCTCAAGGTGAGAAGGAAGACTTTAGATTAGTGGCAACATTTTCTTTTGGTTCTTAACGTAGTTTAATGTAATTAGGATATCGATTCAATCTGGAAATGCAATGTCCATGTGTCCCAAAGAGAGACACCACTCCTATTACTGAAGTGCAACCACCGTCAAGGACACATTGCTTTAGTTCTCTCTACAGTCTCTTCATGTTGTGCAGTGTGTGACACATACTGTATCTTAGGGCAAACCTCACACTTGTGCCGTCAGACGGCACACAAATAGAGTTGTGTGCACATGCACACATGGCAGTAACAACAAATATTCAGGGTGTGTAGACAAGTTGCCACCTGTTTTCTAGCTCAATTTAGCTTTCTCTGACACATTAAAAGAGACCGGTGTGTAATTTTAAGAAGACAGTTATGAAGTACCCAGTGCTTGTAGACAAATGGATGTCATGTGAGGTTATCTCTGCTACAACCCTGCCAATCTTATGTCCAGAGTAACTGAAGAACGGTTTGTCTTTTATAGAGATGTTGTGCCATGACCCCAGGCTTGCAGCAGGCCTGTTTTTCATCTTCTCCCCCTATGCACCTAGAATACAAAACAGAACGCAGAGTGTTTATAAGAAGTATTTGGAACATTCGGTAATTCTTTTATGAATCTTTGTATGTAGAGACTTACTTTGTGCATGGCTACAGCGTGTTAGCGGTGAAATAAATCTTATTGGTTACAGAGAGAGAAATGTCCAACTTGGAAGGTCAGACAGTTTAGCATGAGGACCGTTTTGGGCCACAAATTTCATTCCCTCCTGTCACAGGGATAACATAGCTACCCGGGAAAAAAAGCCGAGGCATTTTGAGCGAGAAAAACAGAGTGAGAGATGGTAAAACGAAAGAGGGGGAGTTCTTTTTATTGTTATGTGCATACTTGGAATGGGCGGAGAAGGGCAGATGAGAGGCTGATCCCTGCTTTCCGCTTGACCAGGTCCAATTTCTGACAGCCTGTCATGTGTAATCACTGTAGGATAACTCTCACGCCATTGAACCAAAGCAACTAAGTTGGCCGGTTATCTGTCTGGCTGAATGCTGAAACAGCACCAAAACCAACAGTGGCCCTCAGTGCGTTCATGTATGGGCTGCAGGGGCACAGAGAGAATAGAAAAGTGGTCGACTTAGCGCCCACTTCCTTCCTGTTTTTATTATATATATGTATATGTATATGTATATATATATAT
>CALSBV010000422.1:4902455-4924560 GCA_943590825.1 Bovichtus diacanthus
GAACTGTAGTTACATTAATGACCCAGACTTTTGGAGTCCTCACCAGTGTATGTGTCAATGTGCATCCAATTTATGTGGCGAGCCGCGTTGCATTTACTCTCTCCTGTGGTCTGTGCATTTGCAGCCTTTTCCACATTAGGCTTCGACCGGCACACATCGCTGGTCTTCAATCCGGCCGTCCCAGAGACCTCTATCGAAGACTGCCTTGCTGCAGTTGGAGACCGGGTAGCCGTAGAGCTCGACACACACCTGTCAGCAGCCGTAGACGCACTCCTCGCGGGGTCAGTCTGCAACTCTTTGACTTTCATGATAGATTGTAGTTCTCATGGCAATACTGGTGCAGATTATAACTGCTCTTGAGATCGTCGCTGCACTTCTCGACTGCTCACAAATGTGTAATGCAAGATTTATATTTCACATGGTTCAGAAGTATGGGCGCAGCAACTGCACTTTTCAATTCTGACTGCTCTTTTCCTCACCACACTATTGTCTGCACTATATTCATGGAGTGTGAGATAAATATGCGTGTCCACAGCTTGAGTTACAATCTCAAAGGAATGGGAAAAAAAACAATGTTGATATAATGCTTCTTAGTACATTTTCTTAAGAGGGAACTCTTGAACTTTAACAGTAAATTAAACTTTGTTGCATGAAATTGATTAAAAAAGTTTGCTTTTAACTCTAAATGTATTAAGATTGAACGCAATAACATGCACACAGTTTTTGCTTGCATTTTTGATGCAACACACATTCTGTCACACACACACACACACACACACACACATGCACACATTCTTTGAACATCCAGTAATCATGGAAGTATGTACCAGCCACAGTCTCAGGTATTTCCCTTGGATTGAGACTGCACGCAGATGATAAAAATGCAACCAAACTCTTGTAGATTTAATAAATCAAAGTGAGTTTAATATAATTGAGTTTCACCTGAGAGAATGTTAATCTGACCCCTGTCGAGTCGCTCAGTGGCCAACAGATAAGACTGTGGTTTTACTGGGCAACGTCCAACTGTCTTCAGTAGCACATTGCTGCAAAGGACTATTCGCACATAGGGAGCTTCCACAGAGAGTAGGGCTGTGCGATTTTAGAAAAATGTCTCCTTGCGATTAATTTTTTTGAGTGATTGCGTTATGATTCACGATATTGGAGGGAATGATAATCTTTGTATCTTTGATCTGTACCAAACAAAGATTTGTTCTTAAGTCTGGTATTGTAGTTCAGTACATCTCTGCAGTACCACAATACTAAATTCAGATTGGTATCCTGACGCGTATATACACAAATATAGCTCCGCCTGCAATTGATTTCATTAAAATCCCGATTCATTGTTCAGTCAGAGAGTATAAAGCAGCTTTTTGGACGTGCTCCATGGATATGCTATCCTCTGCAACAACAAAAAAAGCATGGCAGACATCCACATTACAAGACAAACGCATCTACAGGATATGCCACATAACATCCGGTGCGTGTGAGTTTGACCAGGGGAGGTGTGGCTTCACAAGTCATCACTGGCAAACAAGGGATCACTTAAAATACAATGGTTATCTTAGTAACCACATTTTTATTTTTTATTTTTATCAGCCCCTGAGCCAAAAAGTTAATTTGGGATACTAAGTATGAGGTGGTTTCTGGCAATAAATCTTAAATTCTAGGTACATTTAAATATTATATTTAATACCAGTGATGATGTTTGTGTGTTTCAGGCCTCTGGAATACGAGAGATTTCAAAACGCAACGCGTGATCTCTCAACACACACAGAGGGAGGCTGGAGCAAGGTGAGTCAGCCAGGGTTTTACAAAGAGAGCGGTGCAAAAGGAAACATTTAATATGTCCACTATTGCTGGAATATATATTTGTTACCTCTGCCCTCCTAATGTCTCTTAACTTTGTGTCCCTGCTGCTTTTCTTCCTTCTTTTCTTCGACTCCCCCTGTAACTTCTACCTCTACTCCCTTCTCGCAGGTGCTTGTACCTTTGGTGCTGCTCCAGGCTTTACAAAGCGAGGGCCAGTCACTGATAACTCTGTCACATCTGGGCGTGCGCTTCCTAGAGGAGGATGAAGCTGGCTACATCATCGAGCAAGGGGGATGGGTGAGCTTTTAAGCACACGATGGAGGAAAACCACTCTATGCATACCCTTATATTTTATACTTGTCAAAAATATTTTTTGGAGTGTGCATTTTCAAATGAAACGTGCTTGCACCATGCTCAAATGACAAGTAGATAACCCTACAGTACTCAAACTAGCCAGAGGAGGGCATCAGTGAGCTACCTGTACAGATGTTTCATACCCCGGTTCTTTTGTGATCTACAACAGCTACATTAAATCTACATCAAACTGTAAAAAGTATGTATGGCAATAAATCCTCAACAGATACTCTACATTAAAATACAGTATTTAAGTGTAATCTCTGCAAATTTTTTGGCAGTGTGATCACAGTTCAGACCAAATGTGTGATAGTATTTCTGTTGCATAATATGTTGCTTCATCTTATAGGGAAACATGAGTTATTTGCATATTTAAACTCTGCTCAGGTGAACTCTGCTGCCGGAACAGTAACATTGCAGTTCAGCCGTGCAAGTTGCGAGTAATGTCCTCAGGTGAGAACACCCTGATATAAAGCAACTGCAGTGTGGTGTTAACTCGCGCAAATTAATGGATAGCAGCAGTTTCCATGTTTTCATCGACATGCAATTTTTGCAATTTGTATCGGTGGTAATACTGCAGAGGGTTTCCAATGTTGTAAGAAGTGGAACACTGCGTCACAGATGGCTCCCTGTGAAGGTCATACTGATGGGAAGGGTCACATGACTTGACACGTTAGCCCCCGCTCTGGTCGCCATTACCTCATTGTCATGTTGCTCATCCCAGTTTTGTGAACATAATGCGCTGGCTCCGAACAAAGCGTCATTCTTGCTCTACCTTACGTCACAGGGGGATCAACGGATGATCAGCCGGGGCAGGATCAGCAATGGAGGGATGGAGAGAAAAGAGGAGAGAGAGAGAGATTGCATGAAGAGACTGGTGATAGGAGGGGAGGGAATATGAAAGGGGGGGAGCAGAAAGAGGGTGGGCCTAGTGAGAGCAAAGTGCAATCTCCATTAGTTTGACAGCTGCCTGCATGCACACTTCTCTTTCTACCCTCCATCGCTAGGACTGTTTATTCAAGTGACCCGGGGTTTTCAAGACTTCACATTGAGGTAGGATGTTTTACTTGTGATGTGGAAGCAACAACGACGATGTATGCGTGTGTGCGACTGTTTACTCTGACAAACTCTTGGGCACGATTAGGTCTCTCCATCAAGTAATATTTCCAGTTGCATGTGTGAAAACATACCGTACAGATTGATTTAAAAAATGTTTTATTATAGCACAATAATCTCATTATAAATTGTGAACCTGCAGTGCAAACATTTAAAAAAAATAATAATAGCAAATGCGTATTGCTACTAAACGAGGGACAACAAGTACTTTTATATTAGACAAGAGAAGATGTAGAGCAGAAACATGTTTTCTTTATCTCATTTATTTAGTAATCCGTTACCGCATTTTTTCTTTTTTTTTTGTTGAAACGACATCCATCCATCCATCTTCAACCGCTTATCCGGGGTCGGGTCGCGGTTGAAACGACACACAAAAAAAAATCTGAAACGCACAGATTGGTAGCGGTCACTTTCCAGTGAAGTTGCTAGGTTTGGGGGGTTTGGGGGCCTCTCATTAGGCCTTTTGTTAGTTACATTAGAATACAATAAGGATTATTGTGACCCTAATGTGGTTTACACTTCATTTGGCACGAACAAAACCAGCAGCCCTCAGACCGTGCACAGCCAGGGGCGGGTAGGAGTAGGACATGATTGGTGGGGGGATGACATGGTGAAAGACATTCTGAAATAAAGGAGATATACTAAAAGTTCTAAACTGGAGAGCAGAATTAGTTGGTTGTAGTTGAGTGCCTGTACACCAACCGACTGCTCTGGGTTGTCTGTGTGTGTGTGTGTGTGTGTGTGTGTGTGTGTGTGCGCGCTATTGTCGGCCTTTCTTTCTGAGGGATCAGACAATTGTCCTTCAGAGTCTGACAGTGAAAACTGCTGGGTGAGAACTGAGTGTGCACATCAGCCATTTCGTATTACTGTCCTTGTGAGTGTGACGTAATACGACTCCTGAGGTTTGAAAGTGGCACGCTGACAAATACACCTGACCTCTTAGCAAAGGGATAATGGAGTCATACATTATTTTACTGCAGTATGTTTGATTGTAAATTGATAGAGAAAGCAGCACATCTTGAAAGGCCATAAAGCAACTTGTACAGGCCATCAGTTCACCTTAGCGGTGAGGTTGCAGTGATGATACTTTTATTTTTTTCAATTATTTAAAATTTTTATTTTCATCATTTATATAAACAGAGAAAATGAAGGTAAGACCAAATAATAGTGACTGAAGTCAAATGACATAAAAAAATGATTAGGAATAAATAAATAAGATCTAAAAAAAAGAAAAACGAATGAACTATGTTCACAGTACATATCTAGCTGGTTATAGATCCACAAGAGGTTCTCTTAATTTAATTTTTTTATAAGTGCTCTGTAATGTTTCATTCAGAATGTGTTTGAGCAATTGAAATGTTTGGCTTGCTGGTTCCAATTGATCAAGATGCATTTCAGTAATGATATTTTTAGAACAAGGTGCTGTAAGGGCACGTCACGCTGCACCCTGCACAGTGTAACAGTGCTCCCCCATGTTATGTAAGCACCCTCTCGCCCGCTCCAGGGTGAAATATGTGCATCACTGTGACACCGCATTGAGACCAGACTAGAGTAGAGTGACCGTGCAGGCTGAGGAAGCCCCCAAAAATAACTCTCGTAATCCTCTAAAAACATCCTCACCAGGGGCTTGACTGGCCCATTTGTAGCCTGCTAAATAACTTGTGAAGCAGCAGCACACTGGCCGACTGCCAAGGTTTAAACAGGGCACACATCCATCCTCTCTGTCCTTTGCTCTATCCATCAGTCTCACTGCTGCCACAACACTGTTAATGATGACTGGCCCAAAAACAATATTTACTGATGCAAATAGTGTAGCTGCACAAAACAGCAGGAATTTGCCCAAGGCTCTCCCAAAGATGTCAGGTCCCAAAACCTCAAACTGTCCTCAAGTTGTCTGGGCTTCTGGATGAAATTTAAGGTGATATGGTGGGTTGCTAAGAATAGTGTTGGGACATATATTGTGGATCGCGATTAAAAACACACTCGAAATAAATTGATTGTGGTAAATTTGTATCATCAGGATAATGAATATCTTGAATAAGCCGTCTAGCTCTCTATCATGGTAGAGAAGTAAAAAATAGAGCCTGATTTTATTTTATTTAAAAAAAAAAAAAAATTTTAATGATCATGTAAAAATAAACAAATTTTCTTTTTTTTGTTTAATCCTTTATTTATGCAGGGGGACTTTATGATTTATGATCTTATAAAAGATAGTTGATTGTTATTCTGCTAAAAAAAAGATGTTCACTAAATAAAGATTCGTGTCCTATCTCTGATGCAATAAAAAAATATTTCTTTCTTAACAAAAGGTTAAGCGATTCCAGTAGGTTTTAGTACCATCAAGAGTTTTAAGCACATTTTGATGATTATCGGGTAATATCGTGAAGCGCAAGATAATCGTGACATTTTCATATCATCCCACGCGTAGCTAAGAATGCGTTTTCTTTTCCATCATAGTCAAAAGCTAAATAGTGCACTTGTATCACTTTTATTTGTGGATGGAATAGTGAGATTGGTTGTCAGTATTATTGTTCTGGGTTTAGTTGAGACGTGGGCGCTCACAAGTGTACAGTAGATATTCGAGCTACCGGAAGTATTGAAAACGTGAACGAAAAAGATCTTTCTTCCTTCGGTGAGGCATTTCATTTTGCATGTATCTCAGTGTGAAAGAGCAATGGCCTGCATAGTCATTCTGGGTGATAATAAATAACTGAGAATTAAAGGTACAATTAGACGCTGATGAGCAGTCCAGCAGTCTCTCTGTCAGCTGCTGTGTGAACTCTTGCAGCGTTGGGTCCGGTGTTCGTTAGCAACAGTGATGACATAATCCTCGTAGATGTCAAGAGAGCTGGTGAATAATAATAATAATAATAATAATAATAATAATAATTAAAAAAAATAATCCTGAAATTGAAAGTCACTGGTTTGCATTATCATTCAAATCTGTAAAAAAAATGTTTTGTTTTTTAGTCTTAGACTTATGGGTTTGACATTTTGTTCAAATTGTGCCTTTTCTAACATCTCACGTCTAATGTTTGGAATTGCAAGTGGATGCCGTTTGTTGACAGTATGTGGCAGTCACGTGGTAATGTAGCAAGTATTTGTAACTGTTCCAAAAATGTGGCAGCTTTTTTCTTCTCCCAAAATCTCAGCGTGTTTCGAAATATTTTCATATATTTTTAATTTATATTCTTTCAGGCAGTGACTACTTTACTCAGGGCCCTTCAGATACAGTGTTTTAATATTGGTGCAGCTTAATGTTGTGACATTGAAGCTCTAGCGAAAAAGTGAAGCAAGGACATGTAGACTGTACACAGCAGGAATGTGAACTTGTTTTACACGGCTTGTGTTTTCCTCGAGGCGAGGGTGGAACACGCCTCGAAAAAACAACTCTTAAAAGCTTGCTGTGTTTCCCATCTTCAGCAGTGCTGGAGGACAACAGTGGATTGACTCATAAGGTGTGTCTTTTTTTCATGTCTATACGTTGTTCAGTTATTGATGCCGGTTTAAAAGTTGTTCGCAATAATACTTGTTTCTTCATGAATCCTTCTATGTTACGTTTGATTATTAGTCATCCGTGTGAATTTAGATTTGGACTTCACTTGGTTAGAGAGCGAATTTGTCCCGCGCAGATTACATACTTTAAGCTGTTTTGTATGGCTACTACCATCAAACTGCATAAAACGTTATTAAGCTATGGTTTATAGTTGGACAACCCAGTTGGTATTTATTATTGACACCATCATTTTCACTGTGGCACTGAAGTCTAACCTCGTTTTGATGTTTACGGTCCGTTTCAGTTTTAGATCAGTGAGGACTTTGTAGCAGCAGAAACTTGAGACTGTATGTGCAGGAGAAGGATTGATAGTTATTGTCCCTGTATATTAACACACATGGCATCCCTGACCTGTTCTGTCGAGCTGATGGCGAGCCTGTAAACCTGAGGGCGAGGGCTTCTCTCTCCCACATGAAAATCAGCTTATGGAGAAAGCAAATGTTGGATAACGATGGAACGCTGTTAGATTTAATCTCTTTCCTGCCTCCCTGGATGCGGCTGCCGATGCATTTGATGAGTGTCCTTGTAAGGAAAATACCCTTAACCGCTTGGCCATGTCAATAAAAAGTCATATTTACATAGGTCAATAATAGTTTGCATACTGTACGCTTCCTTGGAAGTTAAATGGTGTGTGGATCTGATGCAAATTGGAAGTCAGGGACATGAACATAATAATATAGCATCATGTTTTCAACAGCGTTTCCTTGGGAGCTGGTCTCTGCTGTCAGAACCTCTTTCTGTCGGCTGCACCCACGCAGACAAACACCTCTGTGCCCACTGTCTGTTTGAATCTCGTCCACTAAGGTCACACCTCATGTGACATGCAGAAAAAACAGAGAAGCTTGCTTATGAACCACCCGAAATATAACTTTAACCCAGTGAAGCTTGGGTTTGTTGAGCTGCAAACTTAGACAAAAAAATAAATAAATGCTGAAAGCAGGTTGGGTGTATGATAAACAATTGATCTGTCTTCTGCATCTGCTCATATGACATGATCATTCCCCTGTACGTTTCATGCTAGTTAGCAAATGTTAGCAAAAGCTAATAGGCTGAACATCAACATGTTGACAATGACCTTGTGAGCATGTTGGCATGATGAAGTGAGCATTTAGCTCAAAGCACTGCTCGGCCAAATTATAGCTTCACAAAGCTGCTAGCATGGCTTGTTGGTATAGCATTAAGTAGGTTAGCAACTACTGAAGAGAAAAGGTTTGTCATAGTTTGTGTGTTCTGTACAGGGAGTTACTGTATATTGCATTGTTATGACATAAGATATTTTTAAAGGCCTTTTGTGATGTAAGCGGAGAGATTTTTATGTGCACATTCCTAAATGAGGGGCTGTTTGAACCTGGACTCACAGCGCTGCTGTTGGATTTTGCTGCTGGACAATGTGAGAGTATACAATTCAAGTGTAGCAAACTGCCATCCACAACTACATCTTATTAACCTCTTTATTCACCCGGTGTTTTCAACACGTATGCCCTCAAGACGGTGAGCATGTCTGTATGCATCACGTGCTCATTGTGAACACTCACTGGCCTATTTCTGAGCCACATACTGTAAATTCTGCATCACGTCACTTCACACTCGGCAAAATGGAAAGGAATGGCTGCTACGGTCACTCTCTCATGCTACAATATTGTTTTGTTCCTTGCAGTTATGTAAAATGCTGACATAAAAAAAACGGTCTTCTTCACAAAAGGTTCAACTTTTTTTTTTTTTATATTTAGAGGTCAAATGTGTATTTAATTCATCTTAAGATTTATTTACACATGCTTTGTCTCAGCAAGCCGACCTCAGTGTCAGTCACTCATACCCAGATGATCGTATGATTATGCGTGTTACATAATAAGAGAGCTTTGCAGATGGCTCCAGATCTATTGTTGATTAATAGCTGCATACCACTAGGTGGCATACAAGGGTCACTTAAGATGTAAAGCAGTGCAGGGATATACTGTATGTAGACTGAGTTTAAAAGCTACTTTAATTTCCAAACAGTGTTTTTTGCTGCATTGTCTTATCTAAAGTAGAATTAGGGTGAAATAATCTTCCCATCATGTTGCATTATACACAATAATACATTTAACTTTTCCACCCATTACTCAAAATTATTCGATGTCGCCTCCGACTTCTTTACTCACCTAGTTTACAATATTCAGAATGTTGATGCCATCTCTATCTGTCTACCACAGGGTGAAATATTCAGCCTCGAGTCAGAGGAGGAGCGAGGTGTGACCATTGCTGAAGACAGCAACGACATTTACATCCTCTCAGGGGACCAGCATCCTGACCATCTCAGCCCCCCCTCCTCGCTGCTCTGCACTGGAGACAACAGCAGTAGTCAGAGCTCCTGGCAGACGGAAAGCTTACCTGTGTCTCTGGCCGGCCACGAGTCTTGGGCACAGGTCAGTGCGATGGACCCGGAAGACATCAAGAGCCTGGACAGCAATGAGGGTGCCGCTCTGGCTGAGGAGCGCAGCGAAAACAACTCCTCGAACTCGGACATTGTCCACGTCGAACGTGAAGATGCAGAGATGCTGGAGGAAGGTGGGGAAGTTGGGGCGATAGACGACAGCATGATGAGCATTTTAGGCACAGAAAGCGACATGGCTGAGCTCAGGGAAGAATTTAGGGGCCAGACTCCACCTGTTCCAGTGTTGGCCAAGGCTGACTCCACAGCCCCGCCCTCCCTGCTCTCATTGGAGGAGCCGGTTGTTATAGTGACGCCTGCAAGCTTGTCGGCAGAGCCTTCCCTCATCTCCTTAGAACCAGAGCTGCTTCCTCTCGTCGCTGAAGTGGCTGCTCCCCCTCCCTCTGAGCCAGAACCCCTTTTATCTGTTCCTGCAGTAGAACCAGAACCTGAGCCAGAACCAGCTGCTGCCACTGCCCCAGTGCCTGCTGAGGTGGCACCCCCATCTCTAGCCAAGGAAATCCCGGCAGCACCAGCAGAGCCTGAAGCCACCTCAGAACCAGCACCTGAAGCTGAGCAGGAGCCGGAGCCTATCTCAGTGCCTCCCCAGCCAGAGGAGCCAGAACCAGAGACTGTGGCAGAGCCCGAAGCCCCGCTGGCTGCACCCCTTATCCCGGAGGATGCAGTGGCCCATGTAAAATGCCCAGCTGAGGAGCCCCCAGTGCAGCCGGAGCCAGAATCAGAGCTCCAGCTGCTGCTTTATGGAGGAGCAGTGGTGGTGCTTGCTGCTGTAATGGCATACAGCTTCATAAGCTACAGGAGGAAGTAGAAAAATATTTCTCAAGGGAGGAGAATGCAAATTACAAGGTGTTAAGGTAGAAATAAATGTATTAGTACACACAGTTAGACTCTTCTTACTAAGTGTGTTGGGTGTATTAAATGAGGCTGCAATTTTTTTTTTTTTTTTAACGGGTTTAAAATCTGTGAAGATGCCCCCCCGCAAACCAAAATCTCACCTCATCCGCAACCATACTGCTGGGAGTCCTGGCTGCTCCACTGCACCAGGTGCAGACGCAGAAAGGGGAAAACAATGCTCCACTGTTCTCCTTTGTGATGTTTTTTTCTCCTCTCTTAATCCCTTTTAGGTTTACTTGCAATTTTGTGTTGAAATTCTCCAGCCCTTCATCACCTTATATTGGAAAGTTTGTGGACCTTAATCCCTCTTCTTCTAGTTTCTGTTTCTGTTGTGTCTGTGGCTCACTGTTAGGATTGTTTTGTACCATTTGAGTCAGTGGAAACATGGAAAATTCACTGACGGTGCTTCCTTCCCTAAAACAAACCTTAAAGCCCACACTTGTTGTGAGACTTAAGGTTTTCTAAATGTTTCTCTTTCTATGCAACAAAGTGGCATTTATTTATATTTTCCATCTCCAACTGTGAGTTATTACGAATATTTCTCTGATTCACATACTACATGTATGATTTGGACAAGAAACCACTAATTTGATTTTACGAGTCAGTTTGAAACCACTTCTGACACCGAACAGGCATATTAGGTTAGATGTATGTTCCATCTTTCCAATATTGAATAAGGTATTAGTATCCCTTCACATGCAGCATGTTTTAGTTTGTGTGTGTGTGTATTGAAACATTAAAAATGTTGCCCTAGATTGGATGAACGTATTGAAATGTCCTAAGGTACAGTACTGCTGCTGCATTTGTAGAAATGATCCATCAAGCATGCATATACATCTGAATATATTGTGAAGGTCCATTAAAAAAAGGTTAAATACAGCAAGTAAGAAGGTATTAATTCTCGTTGCAATGGATTTTCCCATTGTATTCATACAGTATAGGGTGTCTTGCAGTACTTTTAAAGTTTCATTCTCTAAACAGGAATACTGCTTACTTTGGCTTATGTTTATCAAGCCAAAGTAAGCAGTGTTACTCCAGATAAGGAGAGTAGCAGGAATGTGTCTGCAGTACATAAATTCAGTCATCTCTTTTAATGTAAATGAATTTCATGATTGAATATACTGGATGGGCTACTCCACTTTCTTAGTCGAAACCACATCGTCTCTGCCCTTTCCTGTTTTCTCTTTATCTGCCAGGTGTCTTCAGTCAGTACTTTTCTCTGTATCCTTCACTATTACTGCTTATAATGTACCAGACTCATACCACAACTTTCCAGTGACAATTGCATCTGTGACGGTTTGTCCTGTTAGGAATTAAACTCCATACTCCAAAAATGGGTTCTTCAGCAACACTTAAATCAGCATTGTGTTTGTATGGTTTCACATAGAGAATGCTGCTATAAACATTTGGTTTTGAAGTAACATTCAACCTCTTGTTTTGCTATGACGAGACATTTTTTGCATTAATATCAACCAGCTAAGGAAATCTCAGCAGTTGCTAGTGGGCCATTATTCAATAAAGTGCAGGACTTCTTAAACACAAACTGAACTGTTATCCTGGAATGTCCCCCGGCCTCTCCCACAATGTGGCCAGAATTGGTTATCCTGTCCTTTGAGAACTCGCGTCATTAAGTCGTTAGTAACTTGATTAAAAATGATGTTTTGTCCTCATTGCTGCCTCGCCACTTAAATATTTTCTCTTTGAGAATGTGGGTATATTATGGTAAGTTTTATCACTATGAAAATTCATGAATGGCTGTTAAAACACTGAAAGGATGTTTCCATGTATGTCAGTCAGTGTTGCACATAGTAATACTCATGGACTCAGACTATGCCAGCTTTCAAAGGGAAACTGTTAAAAGTAGAGCAGGTTGGATGTCCAAAGGTCCCAAACGTAACACTTTGTACCTTGAGTTTCCTACAATACACTGAGGAGAATAATAAAAGAAAATATTTGAGAACCTTTTCTGTGTGGGTTTGTTTAATGCTTAAATGTGTATGTTAAAAATGTTGCATTGCCAGAGATCAATACATTAATATTGAATATAAAATACAATCTCACAGTATTTAAGAATTGAAATAAACCACAAACTAAATCACAGGAAAAATATATTTAATCAAATTACATTATATAATAGCCATACATGTATATGCCAAAAGCAAAATAATTGAAGACGAACAAAATAATCATGTATTTCAAGTACAACAATGAAAAAAAAAAAATTATTAACCAAGCGTAAACTAAGGCAATAACTCCGAGCACAAAGTAATGAAAAAATTCCAATTCATTTACTGTTGGCAAAATATGTATATTCAAACAATTCATCGTCACTTTCTTTCATTTTGAAAAGTGGTACACCACTGTACGCTCAACACAGCTCCTTTCGCAGTCGACTGGTCATGAGAAGCAGATGGCAGTTTCAGATTCCGCTGTCTTCCGCCACATGTTTCTTAGTTATTTCCTCTCAGCCTGCAGTCCAAAAGTCACCTGGCCCTCGCAGAGATGAGGTACTGCAGCGCAGTGTTGAAGAGGTTTCTCAGCAGCCGAGGGGTCTGCGCGCACACTCCCTTCACCAGGGTGAGTGTGAGGGCCACCATGACTCGCTCCTGGGCTAGATGCTCCAGACCTACGCCCTGCCTCATCACCCTATCCACCTCCCGGGTAAGGTGCTCTTTCCACTGCTGTGAAACACATGAACAAACGGAATCAATGAAGACCACACTTTCGTTAGGTCATCATACTTAAGTTGTAATCAGAGTAACAACACAAGCACAACTTGATGCATCTTATTACTACCTCAGTCTATAATCTCTTAATGCAGAAATCAATACAAGTTATTTCTCTTATTTTGCAGTGCAAATAAAGCATTTGCTGTAGGCGATTGTACGAGGACAGTGATTTAACAAACAAATAAGGTTGGGCTATTAGGGAAATTGGTTACTACAAACCTTTTACAATCATAATAAAGTCTATTGCTAAGTAGGTTTTCACTTACAAGGAATTTGCCTTGGTGCTAGGTGCATAAAGTAAACATATTAAGAGGAAATAAAAATACAGGAAAAGTACAAGGTCAAGAAAATACATATAGAATATACAATAAAGATTAGAAAAATGACAATAGAATATGAAGAAGATACTACAAGAAATACTTTACACACTTTTTCCCCAGTCTTTCTTTTCCTTCTTTTTTTGGCTGAAATGCATGATTGCACATCTTTACCACCTAGTAGCAAGTATATCTGTGAGGCAACTGTTCTTTTACGTCATACCTACCAATAATACCAACACAATATAATGCAGAGTGTTTTATAGTGGGCATGGGTCACCTCACCTCAAACAAAGACCGCCTAACTATCATGAAATCAAAGTATCCTTTAATGAAATATATTATTGTGTCAGTACCTAGGTGGCTTACTGCCTCAGCTAAACAATCTTGTAAGTGGAAACTGTGGACAAATTTAAAAAAGAGATGAATAATTGTCATAATTTTACAAGGAAAAAATATCAAACTTTGAGTCAGATTATAAACTAAAGAGTTTGTCCCATCTATTATAAACGATGACCATCCTGACATCGACATGTCCTGTGCTCAGAGCAGACTCACTTCAGAGGGGGAGGCTGATATGCTCCTGCTCAGGTTCCGGGTGGCCTGAGCCACGACATTTTCTTCAAACTGGTCCGCAATTTCTCTCAGCCCTCCTGCAATCTGCTGTAGGTCTGCTGCCTCTGCACAGCCCCCTACAGGAATACAACATTTCCCAAACATCAGTACACTTTAGTCCACATAATATTTGTTCCTGGATTCAATAGCAAGGATAGTGGAATAGTGGTTTTCATAAATGAACGTACAGGAATCAAACTTCATTTACTAATATTCTGGACTCCAATATCACACATTTTTACCTCTGTAGCACATATCATTTGATGACGTAGGATGAAAAACAGGTACAGTAATCAAGTGAGGTGTATGAATGTGTATGCAAGTTTGCTTCAACTGTGTCGCCAATGACATGAAAAGGTTGACAGCTATCACTTTCGGCTTTCACTCAAAGTCACAAGTTGTTTGTTGCTATAACTGGTAACAACTTAGACTGTGATAAAGTGGGGTAACTTCTACTTTACATGGGTGAACAGGAGTGTTAAACTAAAGCCACCTCAAACTGTTTTTAAAAATTTGTTTTTACAATGACATGTATTGATACATCCAGCACAAGGCTTACATTTAGCTTTGAGAAATATCAGCCACAAACAAGCCATGGAGAGGAATTGATATCAGAGTTTGTGGTTATAGTATGAAACTTACTCCAGAATACCCCCCCGTGTATGATCCTAGTACATCTTAAAGTTACTGATTTAGTTACTCACTGGGCCACAGCGGTTCCACTGAAGGCTGCATATCATCTAGAGCAGATTTGATGCAACTGCACAGGTGACCATCAGTTTCAAGGTCTCCATAGTCCAGATCGTATTTAATCGGGGCATCGAAGTTGATGTGCCGGCAAAGACTTAACTCCTTGCCCAGGGAGATAAGCTCCTTCCCGTACTCTGGAGTCCCACAGTCCGCTTCAAGGAAGGCAAACATGACCAGGGCGGCGTTTTGCCCACTGGTCGGGTTCCCCAGTTTATCCATCGAAAATACCTCTAGGTCTTTTAAATTTAGATAAGAATAATAAGAGTAACGTTAGCAACGAAAGCTCAGTGAAGAAACAAACTACTCACTTAACTAAAACACTCAGGAAGTTAACAGCCACAGAACAGTATCAACTACAAACGAGGAGGGGAAAACTAAGCTAAGGTTGCATTAACGGAATTGTTTCAGAGAGTTTGCTGTATAGCGGGTAAGCTAGCAGGAAAGTAAAGCTAACTTAGGTTATCTATGCTACATTAGCTAACATTGACGTTCGAGCATCTAACTTAACCCTAACCCAAAACTGGAGATCATCGTTAAATACGTTTCGACAGTATGGCTTCTTTCACTCACATGTTTCTTATGCCGGGTTCGTCAGTTTTTTTTCTTCCTACGAATAACTGTCCATTGATTAGTGTTGCGCCATCGAGCATCAATCAGCGAAAGTCGAGAGAGTTGCACAAAAACAGCAGCAGATATAACAAGTCTCGTTTTGCGGGTAACAGAGTTGAAAGGGGACGGACCCTAATGATGCCTTCAAGCACAGTCCGATAATCCGGGGTTCAAAATTCAAACTTTGCCATTTCTACGAAAGCTAAAACACCCGCTATGGAGAGTCCAAGCAAAAACAAAACAGAAAACACAAAGCATCAGACATCGTTAACCACACGGAAGATGAATAAATAGTCAAATGAAAATAGTCTTCCTCTGATTGCCAAGACAAGGCGATGAAAGAGTGTGCATCTTTGATTTATCTAGTTACGACTTGTTTTACTTTATGAACCAAATAGCGATGTCACTTTGGCCTGTTGTAAAAAGCCTACATTATTGCACGGAATACAAAGATGAAGTAGAGTATTGTCGTAAACAGTTTAATCACATGACCTGTTCTAAAAACATTTCATTTGCAGTAGTAGTTTCTTGTGTTTTTTCTTAACAAATAAAAGGGTACAAAAATAAAACATTACGACGACTTTATAAGTAGTGCTCAAGTAGTCCCTACTTCCCAAGTCCACATACAGTCATACAGTTGGCTGCAATTCTAGATAAGAGAAACTCGCCACTGGAAAGTCCCTGTGTGGCTTTGTCCAACAGCCTTTTTAAATGTGCTTTTTGGATTACATAGTACACCATTGGGAAAAGAGTTGCAGAGCTAAATCGTATATAAAAAACAAACAAACAAGGAAATCCATTTGATAAAATGCTTAAAATGTTTATTTACAGTTAAAAAAAAACAAAAAAAAACATACATTTGGTCTGCAGCAGTTACGGTTCACCTCTGCCAGAAAATAACTTGAAAAGTGTTCGAGTCAGTCAGATTAGTCCTTTAAAACAAATGTCATCCACAGCTCGGAGACTCATAACCGTCCATCCAGTTATTTCAAATCAGTTCCAACAAAATCTTTGCTGTAGAAGGAATATAGTCTCATCGTCTTCTCCTAGAGACATGCTACCCTTTTACCACAGTCTGGTTGCAGAAGGATTCGCATATCGTACAGGCATGTGGGCCTCACGATGTTCCATCAGTACCCTGTACAACCAAAGCTCATGGATCGCGCAATCTTCCCACCAACAAGCCTCCTTGCTCTGGGTAGGGACCCAATCTTAGCAGCGAGTTTCAGCCCAGGAGAGAGGTTCTGCTTGGGTGACAAAGCTGCCTGTCGAGCCTCCTGGAGCTCTCTGTAGAGAAAATGGAAATTATTTAATGCTTTTAACTGCCATGCATATATTAAGAATGCATGAAGATGAAGATGACAGGGGGCATGAATCCCAGAACTGGGTTTGCAGGTTAGGGTTAAGTTACTTTTCAAGCATGGCCGTCCTGAACTTCTCTACATTGAGCTCTCTGCGTAGCTGAGCAGCCACCCTCCCAGTCCTCTCGGCCCGCAAAACTGTGTGTTTGCACAGCTCTCTGGCAGATGGACGCTTTGTGAGGTCTGGATCCAGCAACAACTGACACAAAAGAGAACAAAACAAAACAAAACCTGCTAGTGACAAGGGCCTTTGTCACTACATAACAATGGTATTCATACAGGTAGCAGCTCAAAAATAAAAAAATTATTAATTTAAATATTGAAACAATTTAACAAAAACCTCAGCTCAGAAATAAGACTACCTGAAGAAGTCCTCTGAAGGGAGGAGATAGCTCCTTTGGCAGTTTTGGGAGCTGCCCTTCTCTAAGGCTGTGCCACTCAGCTCCATTTTGTGGTAGTGGAGGAGCACCAGCAGCCAGCAGAATCATAAGGCCCAGAGCAAAGATGTCTGCTTTGGGCAGGTGACTGTAATCCTGGGGATTACAATTGACATGAACACTTTAAACAATGCAAACACAGTTGGACCGCTGAATTAATTCATTTAAACCTACAGTGAGGTGCACCTAACTCAGACCCCAAGCCTACTTTTCCTTTACCGCGATCATTATGGAACAGTTTTACCTCGTGCAGGACTTCGCTGGCCAGGAAGCGGCTGTCCCCTTCTTCAACTTGAGGACTATTGGTTGATGTCACATGACCAAGATCCCCTGCAGAAAACAAGAATCAGATTTGACGGCAAACAAACCTTTAAAAAGATAGGAATGTATCCAACATTAAATACAATACCAATTTTGTAGACGACTCCTGCTGAAGTGCTTCTGTCATCTTCCTCCTCACTCTCCCAGTCACCCACTGCACTTGTGCTGGGACGCTGGCAAATGAATACGTTACCTACAAAGAGTTGAAACAAGGCAGGTTTCTTTTAGGCACAAGAGACTTTAGGTTTAAACTAGATAATACAATAAATGCAAACTGAGAACTGCTCATTGAGACTTACTTGGTTTAATGTCCAGGTGTACGAGGCCTGAGCTGTGGATGTACTTCAGCCCCAGAGACACTTGTAAGAGCAGATCCTTCAACTCGTCCTCTGTAAAAAGCTCACCTTGCACCTCCTTCGTCACAATGACATCACTGAGACTTCCACCTGGCACCCACACATCAAAACCACACAAGTCAATCTAGTCCACCTAAAAGATATTTAGAATTTCATTCAAGTCTTCCTAAACTGTGCTTTTGGTGGTAAGGGGGAAACCTACCATCGCAGTATTCATTCTGAATAATCATGTGATCATCTTCTGCCCATGCTGAATAATAGCGAACAACATGTGGGTGGTGCCCAAGAACAGCATGCGCATACACTTCCTTTAGGGCCAGCTGCCTGAGGACATTTATAAAAAAAAAAAAAAAAAAGAAAAAAAAGTCAGATAAATTTGATCAATTCAGGTACAACTTTTTTTTTTTTTTAATTTATTTATTTATTTTTTATTTATTTATTTATTTTTTTTAAAAGTGGACTGTTCCATGTCTGGCACAGAGAGACATGCTGCTGACTCACTCATTGGCAGAGCCTGCCAGGGGTTGGCGAGAGCGTTTTATGGCGTACAAGCAACCATCCAGCCTCTTCACACATTTGTAAACTGCCCCAAACTCGCCCACGCCAATGCACTCCAGCTCCAGGAACTCGCTCTCATAGCGCGACAGCATGAAGGCTTGGACAGCTCGCCTCTGCCAGATAAACAGACGGAGGGCCTTGTGGTAAAACCAAAAGAAATTTCTAAAGAAGGAACACACGTCACACAGCTCGGTCCCAAGTTTGATTACAGCCAGGAGAACCTGGGGGTGGGTGTTCTTTGATGATTCACCAAATATGGTAGCACTTCCATGAGGGAAAGGGTTTGTGAAGATTCTGACAGATTTTTCTTTTTGTTGGAGATTCCTTAGAGAAATCCCGGAAGTAGGACTGGCAGCATGTAATTTTGGACAAAACAAGTAGTGAGGAGGCGGACTAAGATGACAAAGGTTGATGATATCAGAAGCATCTGAGAGGGGAGGGATACATCCACCAGCAAAGCGCTGATAAAAATAGTTGTACCTTTGGTGGGAGAAAGGCTTCATCATCCTCCTCCGATGACGTTAGGCTGTGTTTCAACCTGAAATATGAAAAAGGGCCTTTAGACCTTTACATACTTTGAAAAGAAACTGTATTGGTTAGGGATTAAAAAGTTAGCCCTATGTGTAAGGGCGCTAAAAACAGAACGATTGATAATTCAAACTCAGTGCATTGTGTGAGTAATCTATATCTCAACTAAGGACAATCAAATGTTTGCCATTTAAAAAAAGAGAAGAAAAAGAAGATCTTATTGTGACACATGTACCATAATACAAGTAGACTAATTTCCAAATGTTCCAAAATTACACATTTGGACCATTTTTCCCCACATTCTCCTCAAAAAACAAAATCCCTTCCATGAATATTAAAATACTGGGCACACACTGGTGTTTACAATCCATACCATCAACAATAAAGCAGTAGTTACCTGCGTCCATAATCATCATCATCATCACTCCTAGAGCAGTTCTTCCACTGCTGCTCGCTGTTCCTGCGGACTGTGTTGGGGGTGAATGGATTCACATTGACAGAAGGAGCCTGGATGAGGTTAGGAGCAGCTGAGGCGAAACGCAGGGTCCTCTGAGGGCGACCCATCTTAGTGCTGGAGCAAGGCTGGGACGACTTTGAGAGTAAGCTCTACAAGGAGAAAAAAAGAGAAATGCAAATCATCCCCCTGAAGTAAAACTTATTTGATATTAAGACCACAATGGATCTGAATTATTCCCCACCTTGGGTGTGCTGGGAGAGTCACAGAGCCTCAGTTTCCTCCAGGAAGCGTAAGGTATGGGGCTGGTGCACTGTAATGGGGAACATAAGGCGTTGCTTCTACTGCGGTGGCGTTGCACCCTGGGCGTCCTGCACGCAGAGCTAGGACTGTGGATCATGGGACTTCGAATCCTTAAGGTGCAGTCATCAGAGCTGTTGTCACTGCTGCTCCCCTCCTCTCCACAGCTAGAGAAGTCCAGCTGCTGGCTGATCTCGTCAAACAACGTCGCCATGCTCGGGCCTGAGTTTTAACAAAAGGTTTCCCTTAAAATGCTTAAATAGAAAATACTTTGTCTAATTTTTGAGTGCAAAAGGCAGAAATGTGGCTTTGGTTTGCATGTGTAAAATCTGCTATTGGAAAAAGGGTACATTAAAAACACACAATATCACATCCAGACAGGCCACATTGGGAACACATTTACATAAAAACAAAATACTAGCTACATTTATAAAAAATAAATACATTTAAAAAAAAAAAAAAGGACCACCAAGTACTTGATGGTGAGCGCTGAATCAAGGTTAAATAACTCGATATACAATCAAAAAAGTGTTATGTATTAGATTAGGCCTGCATTTAGAGATCTTTAGAAAGATAAGAGAAAACAAAAACATGCATGTTGCAAATTATACTCAACTTCTAAACCCCTATGGTAACAGGGTCACTCTTATAAGCTTGTGGTTGACTTCCACTAAAACAACAAAAATGCCATAGTTAAATCATTAAGC
Organism: Bovichtus diacanthus; assembly: GCA_943590825.1. Lineage (NCBI taxonomy): Eukaryota > Metazoa > Chordata > Actinopteri > Perciformes > Bovichtidae > Bovichtus > Bovichtus diacanthus. Next base: position 4,922,658 of record CALSBV010000422.1, read on the forward strand.
CAACATTACTTATTGACTTATTTTTTTAAGATGTTATTCCAAACAAATCATGTAGGGCAAGCAGCAGTTCAGTCAAACAAAGGCATTATTTTCCAAACTTATGTGAAACCTCAACAGGTGCTTCACATATGGTCATAGACGTATGTCATTTAGGTTTCAGTAATAATGTGTGTTCCTCATGTATACTCACTAACACGTCGCATCCCCCTCCACCTCCACCTCCACCTCCACACCACGCTTGAATTTCGCACCTTGTATGTAAATGACTTCCTGTTTATGCCACCGGGTTAACAACAAGGTTACAGAACTAGCTCTCTGATTGGCTGAATTGTTCGTAAACCACACACCTGTCTTTAAAATGGTTGTTAATTGCGTAAACAACTATATACAGCGTAACCGTGAAACTAGGAGAAATCGAACTACAAAAAGTATATGGATGCATATGGATAATGCTATCACAAGAAAACTACAAATTCACATTTAAAGTAAAAGTAGATCAAACTGAAAAATCACGAAGGAATACTTACTAGACTTAGTATAGCTGAATGTCCATGCGACTTTTAGAAGAATATTAATTAGCCTAATATGGGCAAAATAAATAGCCCATACCCAAAAGTAGGTCGTTGTATGAAATAGTAATATAGACACGTGGGCGGAAGTCAGCGACGTCATCAAAACAGTGAGACAGGCGGAGGAAAAGCAGCCAGTCAGTGGATGTGACACGCTTACAAATACAGAGAAAACAACCCAGCAAGCAGCAGGAAACCATGATCCGTCTCCAGCAGCGTGTTTAGTGTGCTCGATTCAACTGGACAGCGGAGTTTTGTGTTATTTTTCTCCCTTCCCGAGTCCTCCGAGGCAGCACCACCATGGTGAAGCAGTCGGACCAAGCCCCGCTGCTGGACTGGGAGGAGATCCCACCACTCGATCCGAACCAGGCGGCCCAGCCACCGCCGCTTCGGGAGGAGGACGCACCGGCGGAGAAAAGTTCGCAGCCAGCCGGGCGCCGAACACCGCCAGGGACCGCAGCTGGTACTGGGTGGAGCACCAGCAGTCGCACCACAATCACCTGCAGCCCGACTAGGAGTGTAACAGCTGTTAATGCCAGCGGGAACGGAAGCCCTGGTCGTCCGCTAACAGAGCTCTGTGGGCACGGGTGGGATCGCCCGGAGCCCCTCGGCGCAGATCGTAACGTTCCCTTTGCCGGCCTCTCGGTGAGGGATCAGTGGGAGGAAAAAGACCAGATCGTGGCTGTGTTTGTGGTTACCTTCGATACAAGATCAGGTAAGCAATCAGATTGTAGCAAGATATTTTGCATTTTGTTTATCTTTTGTGTTTAGCATTCTCACTTGAGATAAGATAACATTTCCCAAAACGATTATCCTATGATGTATTGTCATCTTGGAATGTCCGATGTGCTTTAGTACTGAGTCGTGGGGATGAAGGGTGTATGGTGCTATCAGCAGATGGGGTTCTAACATCTCAAAGTCAAGACCCTACTAAATGGCTTCACAGCCCACGGTGGTGACCTCACCCCTCATTTTGGTGGGGGCAATACTTCCAAAATGTATTAATTCCCTGGTCTGACTTTCCAGTTTTTGCAAGCTGACGAACATACTGTAAAGCTAATGCAAGGGTTGAGAAAGCCTAAGCTGGTAGAACAGAAAAGAAGATCAGGATGTCAGTGCTTCAGCTTCATACATGTGAAGCTGAAGCAGTCAGTGTACAGATATGTACAGGAGCTGAGTCAGTGCGATCTCACTGTCCATGACTTCTTGCTACATGACTGAAATCCAGAATTAGGAGAAGTGGCCAGGATGAAAGTAGACAGAATGGGAAGTAACTATATGGTTTATTGTGTGTGTGTGTGTGTGTGTGTGTGTGTGTGTGTGTGTGTGTGTGT
>CALSBV010000422.1:4924570-4943777 GCA_943590825.1 Bovichtus diacanthus
TGTGTGTGTGTGTGTGTGTGTGTGTGTGTGTGTGTGTGTGTGTGTGTGTCAGGGAATATGGTAGAGTGGTGCCTGCCTCATGACATCAACCTAGACGGAGTTGAATTCAAATCCATTGCCAGCGGTTCCCATCGGATCACCAGTGACTTCATGTACGTACTCCCACTCACTTGGCCATTGCCAACAATCGGCAAACATGACATCCAGTAGGGCAGCAACTAACAACTATTTTCATTATCGATTAATCGTTTGGTCTTTAAAATGTCAGAAAATAGGGGAAAATGTCCATCCCAGTTTCTCAAAGTCCAAAGTGATGTCTTCAAATGTGTTGTTTTGTCAGTCCAAAAGATATTCACTTTAGTATGATATAAAGCAGGAATTCTCCATATTTGAGAGGCTGAGAACAGCATTTTTTCATGGAAAAATTACTTTTGACGATTGACTGATCATCAAAATAGTTGCCGATCATTTTTCTGTCGATCGATTAGGTGACTAATCGCTGGAGCTCTGAAATCCAGTCATTAAAGGAACACAAGTCTGTTTAATCCTTTTCGGAGAAATCTGTCGCTCTGTGTTAACTCCCAATCTTTGTGTTGCCTTTTAGATATTTCCGTAAAGGCTGTTACTTTGGGCTGGCCTGTTTTGCTAACATGCCTGTGGAGAGTGAGCTGGAGCGAGGAGCGAGGATGAAGTCTGTGGGAATTCTGTCTCCCTCCTACACCCTGCTCTACCGCTACATGCACTTCCTGGAGAATCAAGTCAGGTAAGACGTGCTGTGTGTCGTGCGTGTGAGTCTTCTTCTCTCAGTCTTTTGGGTTGTTTTTCTCATTTTGTTACTGTTGCACCACCCTATTTGTATTCAGTTTATTTATTTCTCCCCTAACCATGTTTACAGGTTTCTCCTTATGTGCCTACCTCCCGTCCTTGTTTCTTTGTTAAAATGTTTTTCATCTATTAAACATGAGCCCAGAGTCCCGGTTACAGCGATCGTCACAGGAGCCATTTACATGCATTTTTTTTGTAAGAAGTCTAAGCACGGAAGTGGAAGAAGCCTTGACAGCCTCTCTTCTTCTCAGTAACTCTGCTCTTCTGCCTCAGTCCTCTCACGAAAGCTTATCTCCTCAGTGACTGTATAAATATATGACACTGTCACAGTTTTGGCTTGGATATACAAATGGCTGAGGTTACAGCTGAGTACAAGTGGATCTGAATCATTCTGAACAGAGTGGTTATCTAGTCTACATGTGGTTATTGTGGCTTTACAGTAACAAGCAGAGGCCTCGCATGGTGAAATATGTTGCACATGAATGGCTGCGGTGGTTAAATCAAATGGAAAAGTCGTATTTATGTAACTTGTGTGTGGCCTCAAATGATCCCACAATTCAATTTTAGTACAAGGGATGGTTTATTGACCAAGCACAATCTGTGATCTTGCATTATCCCGAAGAGTGTCTGATACTGAATACACAATGCCTATACATAGACTTCCATACAGTGTATAATAGGGGTGTAAGAACATATTGATAGACTTGAGTTTAGGGCTGAACAATTTGGAAAAAAATATCTAATTGTGATTTACTTTGACCAATATTGCAATAGCGATATGATTCATGGTATTGGGGGGAATTGTCATTTTTGTACAATTATTCTCATCTACAAAGATTATTATTTTTTTGAATACACCTAAACAAGACTTCAACTGTTTAATTATACAGCTCTTGAAAAGGCTTGGATGACTCGTACCTGACATTCTTCTTCTTTTCTCTTCCTCCTGTCTTTGTCTTGTAGACACCAGTTGCAGTGTCCGGGCCAGTATTCTCCACTGGAGGCTTTCTATGAGGACAAGAAGGCCGTCCTCCCCCCAACAGGCAATGGTCTGGTCACCGCTTGCCCAACCTGGAGTGTCACCACCATCAACCGCTGTATGCACCCAGAAATGAAGGTGTGAAAGCAGCACAGCACACTTGCAGTATATTCGTTCAAATGGCCCGATTTGCTCAACAACAAAAAAAACAACACCATATTTGTCACACCATGCAGATCACGCACCCAGCTGGCTGCATGTCCCAGTTCATGCAGTTTTTCGGGGAGCAGATAATGGTGCTGTGGAAGTTTGCACTGCTAAGGAAACGGATCCTCATCTTCTCCCCTCCACCTGTAGGTGTGGTCTGCTACAGAGGTGAGAAGCTCAAACGCGTATTCTTACACACACTTGCACTGTTTTTCTTAACACAAGCAGGTCAGGATGTAATAAATGTACTAATGTTGCAACCTTTCTATTTTCCATTTCCATGGAGAGGTTTCATTCCCTTTGTTCTTGTGCTTCCCTCAGTGTACTGCTGTTGCTGCCTGGCTAATGTCTCTTTACCTGGAATTGGTGTCTCTGTGCCTGAATTACGGCCTTTCTTCTACATCAACATAGCCGACATCCCTGCCCTGGAAACAGAGCTGTCATACGTTGCCTGTGAGTGTTTTTAACACTTAAGTTTTTACTGTATGTAAATGGTTCATTGACCACAGTCTTTCATTCAATGATTCTTTATATATGAGCATATTTTTATTTTTAAGGCACCACAGAGAAGATTTTCGAGGAGAAGAAGGAGCTGTATGACGTCTACATTGATAACCAGAATGTGAAAACGCACAGAAGCCATTTGCAGCCGCTGCTCCGACTGAATGCAGCGGATAAGGAGAAGTACAGGAAACTGAGCGAACAGAGGTACTTCACACACTGTAAAATACTGTAAATTTGATCTGTGTATTATAGGTTAAAAAAAAGCAGAGCCAGAGCTCAGAATTTCGAGAATAAAATCTGAAATTTACACAAAAAGAAACTTGGATATCTTCTGAGATTAAAGTGGTACGTAAATATTAGTTTGACTTAAAATGGCCCTAATAGATTTTTGTAATGTGATACATGGATCAATATTTGACGGTTATTTAAAAAGAAAAAAAGGCTTCAAAACTAACACGAACATTCATAAATACTTGTCGGTGAGGAGCAAAATTAGAGGCCAGAAGATCCTATTTTTCGGATATCATAATATCTGATGATAACTTTTTTCTCCAGGCAAATGTTACTGTACTCTCAGGAAGTGGATGGAGACTGCACATCAAATGAAGAGGATCTCTTCGTTCTGTGAGTCCTTGACACATGTATTCACAACTACTTGTGTACTTGAGTCCTAATCACAGGCAGTATGTTGAAGGAGGGGACTCCCTAAAAACATGGCATTTCACCCGGATGGGCGTCGTTTTAGCTTGATGTAGCGGTACAAGCTTTGGTGAGCTCTGTGACAGCGCCCTGAGTGCACGTTCATGAGTTTTCTTATAAGAATGCAGAGCAAAAATCCTTAATTATTTTTGGTTTGATGAAACTGAGAAGTTATACTGAGTGGCAAAGTATGGGCTAGTTTTATTTCTTAAGATCAGAAAATTAGGCAATAGAATAATACATGCTTACAATATGAGACCAGTTATTTGATGCATGTCAAGTATGAAGGCATACAATGAAGGCATACAATGAAGCGATACAATTCATACGTTCCTATATTTTGTACATTTGGTCTCATAGAGATTGACAATCTGTCTTAGAAGCCTGTTTGCGCTGGAAGATGCTCCAATTTTCAGAATACAAGGAGCAAAAATCTTAGTGTATCATCATAAGTCGATGATCACAAAATTTCTTTAAAAAATCATCTCTGTTTGAGGTTACAATTAGGCGTGAGGTCTCCTGTGGGTTTAATCCTGCGGTTAAGGCAAATATTATGTTAATAAACAACCTGCCCCCCGGTTGAAATACGAAGTATGTAGGGATTTCTGTGGTTTAAGGAGCTATTATGTTGTTTTTCTCATTTAAATGTGATGCAGAGGTCCGTAGCGTGACGCGCTTGTCTTTAATCCTGTCCTAGGTTCTTCATGGAGCTGAATAACCGCATCTTCCAGACCCTGTCAGACATAGCAGGGAGCACCGATCCCACCCTCACCGCTGAGCACGTGAGGGCCATGGGGCTGGATCCCCAGGGCGATCGCTCCTTCCTGGTCGACCTGCTGGAGGTGTACGGTATTGACGTCACGCTGGTCATAGACAACCTCTGCTGCCACTGAGCCGCCCTCAGCCTGGGAGACTCGGAACGCCACTGGATATTTGTGCCTTCATGGCCCACACACCCTAAGACACCGAAGACACTGCCTCCACCCTGGGACGTCCATCTGTCGCCTGCTGTCCCCTCCTGGGTGTCTGTTTTCCCTCTGTGTGTCTCATCTAACCTGTGGAGACTGTTTCCACACAGTGTGGATGATGAGGACACTAAACATTGGTGCACACAGTGGCTGATAAACACTTGCCTAGCAGACTGTACCGCTTGGTAGGCGCGTGGTCTTATACTGTAGCTGTTCACATCCCATGTCACTCCAGTGTTGTTTTTTGTTTTGTTTTTTTTGTGTCAGAAATATATTTGCTTGTTTGACCGGCTGTAGTGGCCAGGGCTGAAGAACTGGATACAAGTATGGAAGTCTTGATCATGACTGGTCATTGCAGCAGGATGATCGGTCGCTCTCCACTGCACCCATCACTATCAAGAAGTCGTAGAAACATTCACAATCCTGCAGCGTTGGTGTCTACTGAAGAAAATATTCATATCATGGAGGTTTTTACTGCTGGAAATGAGTGTGTGTGCTTCAAATAGATTTTATAGTAGATTCTAGGCGTCATAATTGTGCAACCAATTTATCCTGCTGCAATAACATACTTGGATGATTATGTTTAGTAAATCGAATGATTTTTTTGACTAATTTATTTCCCTTTCAAAAAGGAAGCAATAGGAGTAGAGCTGCAACGAAAAATAATCGGCAACTATTTTGAGAATCGATTAATCGTTAAAATAATTTTTTATGCAAAAATGGCAGATAACACTGTTTTCAGCCTCTCAAATATGGAGATTGGATGCTTGGATGCTAAATAGAAGTGTGTGTTAGTTGAAATCAGCATTCTTTATGTATATGTTTTTGTTTTTTTCAGTTTTTACCATTTCTTTCAGGTTTGTAGATCTTTTTTTTTATTTACAATGGGGATGGTTAATTATTATAAAGCTGTATTACAGAATGAGAAGGGAGAAGCTGTTAAATACTTTGTTCACCTTTTTATGCACCTTCAACACGAGGTAGATCTGCTAATGTGTTCGATCACAGTCGAAGTGGAAGATGTGGCAGGCGTCCTGGAAACTTCTTGTTGTGTTACATGTAAAGCTGAGTTTCTTGAATTGTCAATGAATGTGACTCTATAACACTAACGTATAATGAATGCTGCACCATGTCTACCCCTGGACTATTTCCTGATGCACACCGTGATCATGCTTAACTGTCCCTTTTCTATGCTATGACTTGCAGTCTGAGCCAGCAAATGGTGGTGGAGTGAAGAGTCTGTGATGGTTTGTAGTTTCCTTGTTGATCAGCTTCAAAGAGATCAAGAGATCTGCGTGTCTGTGTCACTGACAAAGATCTCTGTGTGTTTTTGTGTGTGTTGGTTGGTGTCTCAGTCTTTTCATCACAGTCCCATCGAGTGAATTCAGCTCCTAGGATGGGCCAACTGTGTCTGTTGAATTATCCTGGCACACTGGTTTATTTATTCCATCACGTTGCCAATCAGAGTGATCATTTGTTCCATGTTGGAACACACGAGGCTGATGTTTGCCCCCCCCCCCCCCCCGATGCAAGCTAAAACGTTATATTTTAAACATTTCAAAAGTCTACAAGTATTCTTTTTTTTTATTTGTATTATCACATTCCAAAAATGATCTTTTGGGGGCTGATCCCCAGGTTAAGAACTGCTGATGGTCTGTCCATTGACTTGACCCGCCTAGATGTTTTCTGGGTTGGTTAAAAAAGAAAAGAAAAGTGCACAAATAGTATTGTATTTGAACACCGTTGTTGTTTAAATGGGGCCTTAAGGAAATGTGATTTTCTCAAACTTACGACAGCAAAGTGACTCATTACTGTACGTACGTCAACGGTATTTGCTGGCGGATTAAGAACATTATCCTGCACACTTGTGACTGACCGTACTGTCTCCAGTGGAAACTGTTCACTCTGACTATTTACTCGTCAGCAGACGTATACTCTTGCCTCTGACGGAGTTTGATTTACAGGTGTATGTTAAATGTAAAAGGGAATGTACACAACGCACACAACACTGTATAACATGCCTTCTTTGTGGAGTTGTTCACAGACGTGTACCAGCATTAAAGTTGTTTGTACAGCGTGTCACTCCACTGAATGTCAAAGAAAACAGAATTATTGCACACGTGCATCAAACGCATCCAAGTCGTGTAACCTTTTCCTTCTTGATTGTAATGTAAATCGAGAGTACTCACAGAATAACTAATAAGTCTTCACCTTTACTAATGTGAAACACTGTAAGAGATGTCAGTAATGTGCACATGACGTCGATAGAATGAGCAACTGTTCATTTTACTGTACTGCCATTGTAAAAACAATAAAACATTGATACAGTTTGTGTGTTATCTAATCCTCTGCTTCTGACCTTGCATAACTATTTTGTTTTAGCGGTCTCTTGTGAATCCCACACATATAAGTGCAATGCTAAATCAAAAACCTATTTGCCAAATGTTATGTTAAAATGTGTATGCATGTTTAATCTTGATATAAAAAGTAACTAGTAACTAAAGCTTACAAATAAATGTAGTGAAAAAGTCAAATATTTCACTGAAGGTAATGTACTTATTCAACCACTGTCATTACCCCAAAACCATTATTCCACCACAAAAATAAAACAGAGAGCCTCCCTTTGTGTTTCAGCCAAATATGATAAGAGGCCTGCGATGGAGCCACTTAATCCTGCGGATCTGCTGTCTACACCATCTGTCAGATCAGCAGGAGCCTCGGCGAGGACTCTGCCAAACTCCTGGTCCAACATCTTGGGTATTAGCGACACATTCAGAATGCTGCAGCAACCTTTTATTCTTCCATATCCATTCATCTATCGCCATCCTATCCATACTTTTCTGAGCCCTGCAGGTTACTCACAGCCTGCTCAATTCACCGGTGTGAAAAGGCCATCACTGACGTAGCAACGCACCACCAACATATTTTCCAATCATACAATTCAGTAGAAGTTACTTTTGATTGCCCATCGCTTCCAGCCCTCCAACAAACTGTACTCCTTATCTAAACCAATCTGCCCACAAATCTGAAATGTAATATATTACAGAGCACGTTCAAGTGGTCTTTAAGAAATGGTCCCAAAGTACCACGTAGCATATTCAATTTCCATCTGAAATGTATAACTTTAAGATGAGAGCATGTTGACATAGCTACCCTGCCGCCTTTTATTGCTATTTATGTTGATTGTATTTGTCAGCATTTGCTATCTTGGTGTTGTTTTGCTGTATCTTGTGGTGTGTTAAGTGTTATGCTAGAGGACCACAAAGGAAATAAGCCTTCATGGCTTTATTGTGTTTTTATCCTTTCTGATTTTAACATACATTATAACTACAGTGCAGCTTTATATTCAGGTTTTTTTTAATCATCCAATTATTTTAATCAATCAATCAATTAATCCACGCTATCTTGTAAACCTACAAAAATAAATATCAAATTTGTACAAAAACACAGTTGTTGAGTTAGACAGACATTATTTTTAATGACCAAGTTCAAATGGGACACTAATAGTAAACCATTCAGCAAACATAAAGTCAGTTTGTAAGACAACCTGTACACAGGTTACTGGCTTAAAGAAACAAAGCCTTGGTCCTTTAATATACAACATGTAATGTAATCCTTATAATGGTTCAACTGAATATTCTATCAATGTTTACATGTTGTAAAATAATCCATCAGTACTTCATGAGCATTTCAATCTGCCGACATTTGTTTTCAAAATGCTTCTTTTCCGTTTTCTTGAGATCAGTTTTTGCCTCTTGCTGTTCTTATCTTCTTTTTGGTTTGGTGTTTTGCTCATCACTGCATCTGTGAGAGGAGCTGCTCTCTGCGCTCCGCACTGATGAAGAAGTGTAGTTTCCGTGGCAACAGCCTTACCTCTACAGGCATGGCCTCATACTCCTCGTTGTCGATGTTGTAAAAGCCACCGGCACCCTGTGCGGGGTCAGGATATAAAGTTTAATGTCACAACAAAAACTAACATACAGAGCTTTAGAAAGTAAACTGACTGGCACAATCCTAAAAAAGTTTTGATGTAAAACAAGGAAATAGCACCAAATCTGACCTCTGGCAGCTGCAGCCTGCAAGCACTGGCTTCCAGTTGTGTAGAGTCTTTAGTGAATACTGTGGGGTCCTCTTCTTTTTTATTTCTAAAGTGAACAACATTTCCATTCTTTTACTTGCAGTTATTCAAACATGAACTTTTTTTAATAATGCATATTGCCTGTTTGCAGCAGACCAATATAAAACAGAATATACTAACCCGACAGTGATGTACTCTCCCACTGTGAAGTTGTCCGGTTCTGCACAGATCATCAGGGAGTCATTTAAGCGCTGCAAGTTCAAATAAATAACAAATTAGAATTTTATTTATTTATTTTTAAATCAAAAGAGGAAAACAAGGCAGATGGGGTAAATGGAATCATGTCAGGAGACAAGTGCTCAGGCTTTTATAAGAGCAGGTACAATGTTTTAAAAATACAATTATTTTTGGACTGACCCTCTTCACTGGGTTCTTGTTGTGCGTCTGAATTAAAAGCTCCAACGTCGACAGCTGCTCCTCTATCCACTGCTCTGGCTCTTCCACTTTTGGAGGCTCTGCAAAATACAACTCAGGCTTTTACTGTTGGGATTCGGTGTAAAGTTGCCATGCTGTCATCCACGTATCGACACAATGACACAGACTAACCTTCGACAGGAGGGTACCAGTGGTTTTTCAGCCTGCGGATGATGCGGTAGAGCAGGTTGGGTCTGGGGGGCTTCTGAGGGGACAGGTCAGGGGGCCGGAGGCTGGGAGCCAGGTAGGACACAGAGACGTCCCGGACCAGGGGCCACTCCTGAGAAATTTCACAACACAGAATTATTACAAGGTTCTGGGTGACAAGGAAACACGGGGAGACTTGAAATACAGCAATAAACGTTTGTTTTTCTTTTTTCAGTGTAATAGTGTTGCTTTTGTTATTGTGTAGCATTTTTTTTTTTTAAATGTATGCATGGTTGTATGTAAGTGTATGGTTGTATTTGTAAATGCGTATGTATCACAACAAATGTAGTGCACTGTAATGTAATGTAGTCAGTTAGCATGCTAATTTCAGTAGATATCTCTGAAACACAACACATACAGTAGATCTACATAGATGGGCACAACGTCAACCCTGTTACGTCTTCACACTCTGCTGATCATTTTAGTTAATTTTTTTTATGTTTTAATTTGAATTCTGGCATATCTTACACATTGAACCTTTAAAAAAGGTAAATCAGGTATTTAATTGTCGTAGAAAATAGGCAATACATGTCAAGGAAACTTCCTCAGGAAAAAAAAATAAAATCTACTTAAAGTCTTAACTTAAGAGTTACATGAAAAAAGACACACACCTAAAATATTTTTTTTTCACAAAAGGGAGCCATCTCTATCACATTTAGGGTAGCTGACATGGCTTTCCAATGTCATATCATATTCTATAAAAGGTCAACACTGTTTCAATATACTGTTCTAAAACCAAGCATGCTAAGACAAAAATATATTGCCTTACCCGTAGAGTACTAAACCAATGTGCTGCGTTTGTCTTCAGCGGTCCAAGGTACCAATATCTATGGGGAAATAAGGTTAATTACTCTTTTGTTTGGGGGGGATTATCCAGGGTTATAACCTGAGTGACCAACAGTGTATTCTTACTTGCTGACTTTTGCAGCCACATCTCTAAAAGCACCCCAACGTAGTCCCATCAGAGCGAAGACTGGCTGGTCTGTTTCCCCCTAGAAACACACACACACACGCACAGACAGAGAGACAGACAGACATATTATATCTTACTGCTTATCAAAAACAAAACAATAATCTTTCATGACAATATAACTTCATTATCGTATTTGATGAAGAGAGGGATATCACAAAGTGTGAAATTATACATTTCTTAAAACATCTGTTAATTTGACCAGGAAAAAAAAAAAAAAAAAAAAACTGACATAAGCAAGTATCTGCGTTCAAGACATATATTATGTTGTAAAAGTTTAGGTTTTGTAGAGTAAACAGAACCAGTTTCTCACTTTGATTTGCAGCACATCCAGAGGAACAGTTTCTCCCTTCAGAATGGACAGTGTTGCTGATGTAATGTCTCTGGAATAGGTGGAAAATGTGTTTCAGTTCTTTATCAGGAAAAACATACCGTACCCATTACACATACTGTATTTTTACTTAGTGAAACACATCCAGTACACAGGTTATCACAGGTTAGATTTAGTTGTGTCACGAAAACCAATTTTGTGAAACGATTTATTATCCCACAAACAATTGCGATACATGATATTGTCATTTTAAGTTCATTTTATGCCATAATGATTATATAATAGCATAAAAATGCAATGAACTTTTCATTTTTAAGAATATTCAGACATTGTTATTGGAATGTGAAAAATATCCTAAATTAATAAAATATAAATAAAATAAAACCACACAACCAAATCAATTAATATGATGGACTCTCTGGCTCTGTTAACGACAGACAACCCTGCTGTTTATTCTGGCATCATGTTGGCTAAAATGTTGCATGAAATTATAAACCAACATGCACGTAAACACAACGGGCAATATCGAGGTCAGCAAAGATGATCGAGGACATTAGTCCATAACGTAATCATTGTGACAGGCCTACTTAGATCGTGTCATGATAAAAGCTGAATCTTTCAGTATGATATTGATGAGATACTTACTTGACCTTGTTGTCACTGAGGAGGTGCAGACTTGGACTCAGGGAATTGTGAGAGCCCAGTGGAATGAATCCAATCGGTGTGTTACAGACTGTGTCCTGTAGACATAGAACATCCGTCAGTGAAATCATTAAAAGACATGTTTGGATCTTGCTTTGCATTTAACCCAGCCTGACGACAGATCTACACAATCATTTTGTGACACCTACTTGATCTGGCCTTCGCAGTAAACCTGTGACGACTTCCTGCAAGGTTCCATCCCCTCCGGCCACGATCAGCATGTCTGTCTGTTCTGCAAGCTCCATCAGTTTTTTTGCTTGACCTTCATAATCTGTCTGTAAAGGAGCAGGTAATATATAATCACCATGGTGTCACATGAGGGCATCCCTTCTACAGAGCCACTCATAGTACTGATGGATTCCATAGGGGGGAGCTAAGTATACCTTTACTATTGTAACCTCCACACCAGCCAGGTGTAAAATAGGAGCAGCATTCTTTTCAAACAGGTTGTTGGCTTTCCTGGGAAAGATTGAGAGAGGAAATTGTAAATATTCTGAGAAAGACTAGAGTCTGATGTCCAGATAAAACTGTCAGAGGAGGTTTTAAGATTGAGAATCTTCTTACCCACTGCAAGCTGCAGGGTTCAAGATCACTGTTGCTTTCCTCAGACGCTCCTGTGGTGCGATCTGTTGACGCCCAAACTCCTAACAGAGGTTATGGTGACGATTAGGACTAAAAAAACAGTTTTGCTTTTGGTTCAACGTTAAATGATGACAATGTATTTACAAAAACAAGTGATGTCTTACCCTGGCTACTAGACAAGCCTCTCTCCGCAGAACACTGTCACTAATGAGATACAAGACCCAGCATGTAAAACACAACAACAGACCTGTGTACTTAATTGTATTCGAGAAAATATCATAACCGGAGACACTCACCAGTGTTTACCATACAGCCAGTAGCCCCCGTAGGACAGGACGCACACAGCAACTGTGGACTTCTTCCAGTTATTCCTCAGAGTCCGAAACACTTTCACAACCCGAGCCATGGTTTGGATTACAATGTCCCCAAGCCCTCTATTTTAATGCAGTCCTACATTTACGGCGGCATGGAACTTTAAATTTAGGATATGACAGGATGACAAATTTCCAATCCAGCGGTCACGGAACTGTCACTGCATGGACATGATAGTGTAACGTCAAAACAGTACGGACGAACACACAGGGCGGAACCAATATTTGTGCCACTTGTGGTTCATTAACGCGTTTCAGTCTATGGTTTCAAGGCAAGCCAATGCCTGCTTCATCAAAGTTTTATAAAAAAATATATTTTAAAGAGAAAGGAATTTGTAAAAAAAGAAAAGAAATGTAAATTGAGTTAAATTACTTATTGAGTTAATTTGCATTAGTAAACTACAATTCCCATACAGCTAGCCAGGCGGCTCCAACGGCCCGGGGACCTTGCCTGAAGGGATTAAACAGAATTTTGGCAATGTTTAAAAATATTTTACCAACCTAATTACCCATTATTCACATTTAATCAGAACTGGCGAATTTTATTCGAACAAATGTTATCAAAGCGTGTTTATAGAATTGATCATTTTAAATTTCACACCGGCACAAGGCCAGCACCTCCTGTCCAATTTTCAGAGTGTATCATGGCGGCGCAGATGGCGGTAAATTCGGGTATGAACTATGTTTATTTCACATAGTAGCTTAATTGTGTTCATTCCTAGCAGTTTATATGAATTTTTATTTAAAAGATAAGCACGAACAACATCGTTTTTTAGTGCCAGTTTTGTTGCATGTCATGTTTTGACCACATGGTGAATGATCACTCAAATTCAGACTCGGGCTGCTAGGCTAACTTAGCCTAGCCTGCGAATACACGTTAGTTTAGCTCATTTTGGTGAAACTATTCGGCGGGCAAACACGTTTAGCTACACTTAACGTTAAAACAGTTTTACATTAGACCCACATACCGGCAATATGACATCTCTGACGCAACTCTTGCCAAATGGGTCAGCTGACGAGTTTACTTATGGAAGCACAACTGGAACAAGCCATCTATTTGCCATCTTTCTCATATATTCTGTACTTATGGATTTCTGTTTTTGTGCCACGTCTAACTGACAGACACGTTCGTGTAACAGTTAAATTAAGGTCCAGACTATTAAACTGGCCTCTCTTCAATGGACAACGAGTGAGTCACAGTTGTTTACTGGTAACGGCCAGACATGGTCGATGTTGACAGCGAGGCACCCTAGGGGTTTATAATACAATAATCAAGAATAGCAAATTCTAATTGAAAAGTTAGGCTACATTTTCGATCACACTCTTTAAAAGAAAATGATGTACATTGAAACAATATTATGGTCATTACATTGGTACTGTCATGTACTGTCAATCACATGTCCGTCTTTCATTGTCCTGATGAGTCTGTATGGTGTTCATGGATCAGCATCATATTACTTATTACTCATTGTTGCAGTCTGAAAGAAGTGCACAATGTCAACATTGGAAAAGGTCACAGCCCAATGACCTGTCCCATCAGTCATTAACATCAGATATTAGAGAGAGATTATTCACATACATTTTTACACATTTATTACTAGAATAGAATTAGATTCTTGCCAAATTTGAGTCCAAGATGAGTGCAGGATTCAGCAGAGAAAAATCAGTCAGAAAAAATCTGATAATCAGTCATGACATGTATCAGATACACAAAACGCATACAAGAGATACCAATGCCGAGTATGGTTATAAGAAACTAGTCCCATAGTTGCGGTCAAAAATCCATTCTGTGCATGAGTGATGATACAAGACCTTTTGAAAACCCATTTACCCATCCAGGAGCCAGTCTGTGGGGGCCGCTGAAGGAGTTGTGGGAGACAGTGGACGGGGCGGTGTTGAGGAGACAGCCAGAGAGCGTCCACCTCTTGGACCTGCAGCTGAAGAAACACAAACCGCACTTTCTCTCACTCTATAAGAACCCGGTGAGATACTGTGCAAACACAAACACATTTGCAATGACTGTCATTTCATAGGTGAATGTTACAATAGTGTTCTTTCTGTGTATCCTGCACCTTCCTTGGTGCACACTGACACATTTATATATAGTGTGTCTTGAGACTGTAATGCTAATATCATCTGGTCTTCTCTTAATTTTCAGCCAAAGAGTGCAGAGCAGAGAGAGAAGGTGCGTAAAGCCAGCACAGAAGGCATCGCCATCCAAGGACAGCAGGGGTCACGGCTCCTTCCAGAGCAGCTTCTCTCAGAGGCCTTCATCCTCAGCGATTTGTTTGATATTGGAGAGTTGGCTGCTTTGGAGCTTCTGTTAGCAGGTAAAGTGGACATAAGAAAAATATATGACTTACGTCGTATTGTGTGGTATTTTGTGTTGTTGATAAAGCACTCGCATTAGTCTATAATGGCTGTTTTATTTCAGGTTTGTCCTGATCAAATCCATGATTTGGAGACAAAGTCTTGCATGAACCTTCTGTAGTAAAGACATTGAGGTTTCACACAATAGATTCTCTGAATATATTTATCTTTCTCCAGGTGAACAGCAGCAGCCCCATTTTCCAGGTCTGACACGAGGTCTAGTAGCTGTGCTGCTCTACTGGGATGGAAAGCTTTGTGTGGCCAACTCCCTGCGCACACTCATCCAGTCACGCCATGGCAAGACCTTCACCCTGGACCTGAGGTAATAATGCTATCTACAAGTAGTGCATTCAAGCAGTGACAGGTACTTTTTAATGGGCCGCATGATGAGCATATTATTTTCCTGTTTTTTTCTCTTCTCCATAATACTAATATATATTATACTAATAATAGTGTTCTTGTTCTTGACCTGTACTGTTGTTTATTTCCTCACTCAGTGGAGAGCTCGTGGCTTTGACAACGCGATTTACAGATGAACTAATGAACCAGGGTCTGACCAAACGCGTCCTGACCTTGGTATCGGAGATAAATGTGACGCGTGAGTTTGAACGCCTGCAGAAGGAGCGCGGCCTGGGCAATGAGAAGCACAGGAAAGAGGTGGGAGCAAATCTTTTGTGTTAATTTGAAACAGAGATAATCATATTTGCAATATATTCATTTTCAATCATACTCGACTAGTGTAAAGCCAGTAGCTTTCTGTTGTCACTGAAGAAGAAACATGGAGTAGTAGAATATATGGACAACATTGAACTCCCTCTCTTGTCCCCAGGTCTCTGACCTCATTAGAGAGTGCCGACAGGCACTGGGAGACAGCCTGTTTTCATGGACCTGCCAATCACCTTTGTCTAAAGACGACACCCTGGCTCTTATTGGCCACCTGGAGACGATGACAGCTCAAGCTGATGGCTCATTGGACAGCGTGAACCTGGCTCTGGTCATGGCACTACTCTACTGCTTGGATGTCAGCTTCGTAGAACAGGGGACAGAAGACAGAGAAGGTAAGAACATGTTGAATACGTATGATTTGTATCATTTTAACTTTGATTGAAGTCACTGGTTAAATCCACTAAAACGCATTACTTGTTGCTATGATTGCTGTTAGTTTCAGTGTTTTTCTTCGACAGCTAGTGAAAGATTGTTTCTGTGATCCCCCAGATCTGATCCAAGCACTGCCGCTGCTGACTGAGAGGCAGTATGTGTCTGCAGTGCACAGCCGTCTGATGGACGGCCAGCCGTGGAAGCTTCCAGGTCTGCAGGCTGTGTGTCGACTGGCCTGGGCTCTGTCTCTGAGGGTCCTTTCTCAGCTACCACAGGGATGTGGTGAGGTCCTTCGTTATTGGACATGCATTCAATATGCCTTGTAACTGTTGGAAAAAAAACAATTTCAAGGAATATGAGGTCAAAGTAGCAGCCATTTAAATTTGGTCTACTTATATGTGTGTGCTGTGCAGCCCTGGTTGAGTTCACTGAGGCAGACGAGGCTCTGACCGACCAGGCTCTACTGGGAGATGTCTTCCTGTTTATGAAGGAGGGTATCCTGGGATGTGAGAGTTTTGCACAGGAAGAGTTTTACATCCGCCGCCTCCATTCACTCATCACAGACTTCCTGGCACTCATGCCAATGAAGGTGAGAGATGCCACTGCTGTCCGCTACCAATGTTTATACTTAAGTAAGAGATTGACTTGTACGTCACGTCGTAGTGTCAGCTTATCTCTGATTAGTTATCAGGTTGTAGTTTTGTTATTTTTCATGCTGATTTTAAATGATGTCATTTACATCTCTTTGCTGTGTTTGTAGGTGAAACAGCTTCGTAACCGCGCTGATGAAGATGCCCGTCTGGTGCACATGTCGCTGCAGATGGACAGCGAGCTTCCATCATCGCTACGCAAGGACTTGGACCACCTCATGATCCTCGTCAGTGTTTTTTTAAATTTATTACAAACACATGCACACGCATACATACACATGCCAGCTAACATCACTTTTACTTTTTAAAGATTTAACTGATAATATCACACACACAAACTGATTGCAGGAGTAAAATAAGCTTCTATTACTAGGTGAGCAACATTAAAAGCAAACGGTAAAAGTGTGTAAGGAAAAAAGCTGCATTACACTGTGAGTTTGAGTTTGTGACTGTTCGAGTCTGCTTTTTCCTTCCAGATAGGAGAGTTTTATAGTAAGGACTCATTTGGGCTGGAGTTGGGTCTGGAGTTCTGGTGTCCAACAGAGTCTCTTCAACACACCTCCCTGCAGGGATCCTACCTGGGAATGGCACTGCAAAGGCCTCCACATAAACAGGTAAGAACTGCATTTCCTGGAACCTGGTTACTTTGGAAAATGTTTCTCCTCACACCAAGAATTGTAGTGAAAGGTGAAGAAAATGTGAAATGTTGAATTTGGATCTCTTGGATTTGGGCTGTCTTGAGAGAAGCATACCATGTATGTCTTTTTGTTGAAAGGTTTTCTCTTTACGTACGCTTCGATGCAGGTGGTTCTGTCCAAGTTTGTGCGTCAGATGGGAGACCTCCTGCCCTCCACCCTCTATATCTCCTATCTCCGTATGCTGAAAGGGCTCGCCAATGGTCCTCAGTGTGCCCACTACTCCTTCAGCTTGCTTAAAACCAACGGAGCCACGCACAGTAAGAGCAGATTTTTGGTATAACGTAAAATACTTAAAGATGAACTGTCTGGGATTGAATAAGAATAAACATATTTTCAGATTGATATCTGAAATTGAAGCTGTTGAACATTTGAAGTGCAGTCAGGCCTCTTGACAAGGACAAATTATTTGGACTTTTAGAGTATTGACAATTTTTTTGTTATGCGGCTGTTCACTAGTAGATATGGAAGGAAAGTTGACATTCAAATTCAAATTAATTTAACTTCAAATACTACGACCAGCAGCCTCTGACAGCCTATTGCTTTAGTTTAATACATATCCAAATGAATACCAACTAACTGCATGTACATGTGTTCAGGTGACAACATCCAGGGAGTTTCAGGCAGCCCGGTTTCTTGGGAACATTTCTTTCACTCCCTTATGCTCTACCATGAGAACCTGCGGCGAGACTTTCCAAATCCAGATGCGGCACAGTTCCGCCACCCGTCACTAAGAGGCATCACCCAAAGAGAACTGGAAGGACTCACCTCGTTTCTGCAGTTGCTCACCACCATCATTACATGGGTATGGATGGTGGGCATAGTTGGTTATGTGCTCATATTACATGGATTATAAAAGCAACATTAAGGTCAAGATACATTCAGGTCGCTGAGATTGTCCTTATCTAACTGTATTGGGGTGTGTTGTGTGTGGGATGTTTTTTCTTTTCTCTTAGAGTGAAAATGCTCGCCTGGCGTTGTGTGAGCATCCCCAGTGGACCCCAGTAGTAGTGATGTTGGGGTTGCTACAGTGCAGCGTTCCTCCCGTCCTGAAGGCTGAGCTCCTGCACTGCCTGGCAGCTTTTGGGAAGTCACCAGAGATCGCGGCTTCACTCTGGCAGTCACTAGAATACACACAGGTTAGCCTTTCAAAAGTGAATAGGAACAATTTTAGTTGAGGATTTTCTAAGAAGAAGAGTGTCATATGAAGTATGAACATAATTACTGAAGGTTATTCATTTGATATCTATATAAGGATAGAGGATCGAGTCTGTGAAGTGATCTTATTTTGCATATAATACCAGACCAACAACAAAACTTTGAATGAAGTGTCCGTCAGATTTTGTAACATGGAGGTTGTGCTCTGTTTTTATCTTAAAGACTTAATTCTTGTAGTTTTTTGACATTGTTTTGAGTTTTGCATTTTGCCTTGTTTGTCAGATATCTTTGTGTCACATTTTAAGTTTTCTAACTTCATGTTCTTTTACCTCAGATCCTTCAGACAGTGCGAGCCCCAGGCCAGAGGCAGGCAGCTGGAATTGAGGTAAGTCTTTTGCGTTACACTATTTGAAGGAACGTTTTTGAATGATTCTCTGTCTCTCTCAACTTCAAGATGCTTCATTAGTTGGTACAGAGAGCAATTAGATCACTTGGGGCTGCCAGGATAATTTTTAATTTGTCAAGATTAAGATAACACTTGACTGATGCCCAAAGATTCAGTTGTAATTCAATAAAAAGCTAGAGATGAACAAAGCAACTTTAGTCTCATCAAAGTGAAAAACTTACTGTTCAAAAGTTATATAACCTGTAAGGAGTTTCACACTTAGGTGGCAAACTTTCTGAATTTTTTTTTAATTTGGCTCTCAGGTGGAGCTGAATGAGATTGAGTCAAGCTGCGAAGAGTATCCCCTGACGCGAGGCTTCTGTCATCTGATCAGCACATTGGTCGAGAGCAGTCTGCCCATTAATTTAGGAGCGGGGTTACGTGCGCCAGGCTTTCAGCCCTACCTGAACTTCTTGCGAGACTCTGTGTTCCTCCCCTTCCCGACCAGAGCGTATCGCCATCCAGCTGAGAAGGTAAAGTGCTGTGCAGTGCTCTCCTGATGTCTTCACAAGATGAAGACATGTAGCTGCAGCATGCATGTATGCTCTTTGAACTCCACATACATCTGTCCCTTTTGTTTGCCATCTCTCAGTGGGAGGTTGCCGATGCTGTCCTCGAGGTGTTCCACAAGCTGCTGCGCGACTACGAGCCCCAGCCGTCAGACTTTGTCCAGGAAATGGTGGAGCTGCAGGGCGAGCAGATCGCGGCCCACAAGCCCCCCGGCCACAGCGTCATGTTCCACCTGCTCAATGACTCGCCCACACTGGCCCTCTGCCTCAGCCTGCTGGAGGAGGGTGTACGCCAGCTGGACACCTATGCACCCTTCCCTGGTGAGAGAACATATGCAGTCTGTCTGTCTGTCTGTCTGTCTGTCTGTCTGTCTGTCTGTCTGTC
>CALSBV010000422.1:4943787-4964459 GCA_943590825.1 Bovichtus diacanthus
TCTGTCTGTCTGTGTCTGTCTGTGTCTGTCTGTGTCTGTCTGTCTGTGTTCTGACATGCTCCGACATGCTCCGTTACTCTTCCCCCGACAGGTAAGAAGCACTTGGAGTCGGCGGTGCTGCGTTGCCTTTGCCTGCTGGACTTGGCTCTGCAGAAGGAGGTGGTGTTCATGGACCTCCTCAGGGAGAGCCAGGCCTCCCTGCTGGTTTCCCCCTTGGAGCAGCTCCTCCAGGGGGTCAGTCCTCAAACTCGAAGGGCAGATCACATTGTCAATATTGCCAGGTAAAAAAAAAAAAGGGCATCCAGGTTTTTAATACAAACTGTGGTATTGATACCACGGTTGTGATTTTAATTTTATTCTGTTCCTGTATCTTTCCATGCTTTACTCATCAGTAGAGTTAAAATGTTGCTATAAAGCCTCATCAAAAGTCATTGTAGGTAATATTTTAGAAAAACTACTCTTTTAAAAAGCGACATTTTTCAGAATGGTTGTAACTTAATGGTGGCGTATGTTTGTCCCTTGCAGGTATCTGTACCACAGCAGCTCCAACCCGGAAGCTGCCTTCCAGAGTGCCAAGATTCTGCGTCGTATCGCCAACTACCCCAACATTCAGAATAGGCTGGTGGGAGATTTCACACATGACCAGGTATTTACAAATGAAAAATACCTTTTCCTACAAAGCTTCCGGATATAGAGCCAAATGATGAGCAGTAAGCAAAAGAGAATGGTAACAAAAATATTATACGGTAGTTTTGTTGACATATTTTTTTATTACATATAATTAAATCCTCAATGTCATTCTACTTTTTATATAGTCCCTTCAATGTGGATTACATTAACCCAAAATGGTGATAATTCAAACATAAAAATATGTTCTAGCACATTTGACCAATGTACCAATATTGTACTGTATGATATCTACATCAAAATGTAATGCTGTCAGAATGACTTGGGAAGAAACTGTTTGTGTTTGTATGTGTGTGTGTGTGTCTGTGTCTGTGTTAGTGATCGTCACTGTTGTTATGAAGTTGAGAACTTTCTTTGTCCCTGTCCCTCAGGCTGTGAGTGACAAGCTTATGGCAGGCTTTGTGGAGTGTCTGGACAATGAAGAGGCCGAGGAGGGAACAGAGAACGAAGATGGTGAGAGAGACGGCATTTGGTTTAAATCCTGCTGTCTTGATACTGTGAGAGCTAAACCTGTGTATCATAACTGTCACACTCAAACTCACTTACTTCATCACCCCCAAACTTCTAGACTCTGACGCACAAAAGAAGGTTGCAAGAATCCGACATGAAACCCAGATCCATATGCTGAACCTGCTCATCACCTCCTTGGACATGAAGACGCCAAATCTGGCCCTGTATCTTCTGGGCTACGAAGTCAAGAAGCCTGTGTCCTCCACCAACCTCCAGGACCCAGGTCAGACTACAGCTTTAGCTGTTGGCATGTTCATTTTGGTTGTGATTTTAGCAAATATTTGTAGGGTTCTGATTTGGATGGAAAAGGGATCAGTTGACCTGAGTGTTATCTTTTTGTTGACGGTGCATTCGTGTGTTACAGGTATGTTGGGATGTCCACGGAGCTGCCTGCACGCCATCCTGAGTCTGCTGCAGAGAGGTACTGAGAAGAGATCCGGACCTGTACTTACACAGCAGGCCCCACACCTGGCCGAGCTCTGCTACCAGGTACTTTTCATCCGCTATTAAAAATGCATCTTCCTTTTTGTATTTTATGCCCAGTAGGTTGACTGTATAAATGGAATTTGTGTGTGGTGCTGATTTGTTTCTTTTTTTTTTGTCGCATGTCTCTGTCATTGTCTCCTTCTCCAAGGTGATCTACCAGCTGTGTGCCTGCCCAGACACATCAGGACCCACCATGCGCTATTTGAGGACCAGCCAAGACTTCCTCTTCTCTCACCTGCAGCACCTTCCCTTCATCCTGCCTAGTGAGTACAGGACCCTGGCTGAACTCCCTAGATCCTTAAATATATATGAACATAAGCATTAGGAATGTGATGAAATGAAAAGCATCAAACAAAGAGGCAGGTTACGCTTGTCGGACGAAAGACGCTTTCAAGTGGAGCGAACAAACCAATCCCAGGATTCTGCTGATGACGTGTTTGTATCCCTGACTTGTTTACGGTTCAGCATTCACACCAATGCTTTTGCAGTTGATTTGACTTGTCTAACAAACTTGTTGAATATTAAATACATTACAAGAACATTGGCCCCGGACAAAAATAGCATGCGCCCGTCATGTTCCTGAAAATAATAAGAGACGTCTTCCGCCACAGCGGGCCTTGACGCGTCTTCTTCTGTTCAATTGTGTTGCATAAGGAAGTGCATGCATAAGTGTTGAATTACCGCCATCTGCTCCCATCTACTCTCCCCTTGCCCCATCTATTCCGACATTGCCATTGCATGTGTGAAAAGGTGCAAGACAGAAATGTTCCTGAATTTAGTGCATGTGTGAATAGCGACCTAGGGATGCCTGAAGGGTTATCCCAGTAATTTACAGTAAACTATGTGTGAAAGAGGCTTTAGTGGTTATTTCATACTTGGCTGAAAGGAAATCGTTTCAATATTGCAACACTATTTATGTCGCTGATGAAATGTGAACGTAGGTGTGTGTGTTGAGTCAAAGTAGATTGTCTTTTCTTTCCAT
The DNA here is from genome assembly GCA_943590825.1 of Bovichtus diacanthus. NCBI lineage: Eukaryota > Metazoa > Chordata > Actinopteri > Perciformes > Bovichtidae > Bovichtus > Bovichtus diacanthus. The sequence goes on from CALSBV010000422.1 coordinate 4,946,453, forward strand.
TGCCTCAATTGTACTTTCTGCTTTTCGAAGGTAATCAGATCGCTGCCCTCTCCCAGATGTCTTGGCTCATGAAAACAGCTGCCATTGAGCTGAGAGTGACCTCACTGAACCGCCAGCGGTCACACACACAGCGCCTCGTCAGCCTCCTGTTGGATGACCAGCCTCACACTCAACACAAAGGTATATCTGTTGCCAAGTATTTTTGAAGGTTTAAAAGTCTTTCATTTTGGCTTTTTTATGTTTATTGGTGTAAGAAATCCTAAAAAATTTAATATGCCGAGTTGTCTGCCGATACTGAATGAATATACAAAAGTAATGATCACATGCACACTCAAACTCCCAACCACCATGACCACACAACAAAGCTCAGTAATGCATGAAACTAAGAACCTCATAACTTTTCTTTTTAGCTGATGGAGAATCGGGGATGGAGGAAGAAACCAGATCAGTCTGCGGCTTCCTGCATTTTGACACAGTTTCTAAAGGTTTGTGCTTCCTTGGTACACATTTAAATCAGACATTGTTGTCTAAAATACACACACTTGAATGTTTTGAATACTTTTATTCAAACTGTCATTTAAGGCTCTTGTTCTTTTAGAGTTTTAGCAGATAGGTTTTTGACTCACTGTCATCTCATGCTTGTTTGATGCAATCAGTGCGCAGGAAGTTGCTGAGTGTGCTGGACGCCATTGATTTCAGTCAGGATATGCCTGAGCTGCTGCAGCTGGACTTCTTTGAGCGCACTCAGATTGAGCAAGTAATCTCCAACTGTGAGCATGTCAATGAGCAAGGACACACTGTGTGCAACGTGAAGGTAGGTTTCCAGGTTAAACACGTAATCAGCTCTGTTGTGTTGTTTCAACAAATGTGTTTGCGTTGGATCTTCCACTGATGTGTCATATTTTGTTTTATATTTCCTACAGTTGCTACATAGAGTGCTGGTTGCTGAGGTGAACGCACTACAGGGAATGGCAGCCATTGGTCAAAGGCCCCTGTTAATGGAGGTGAGTGAACTAAAACTAATGGGACTTAATTTTCGTATAATTTAGCAGCACATGAGGGAATAACCAGAGAGAGTCCATCATGCCTGTCTGTAATGATAAAAAAAAAAAAAAAGAAGTGATTTCCAAAATATAAACAACTCCCTATGACCAATTCGCCAGCATTTCACTTCACCAAAAACTTCATCTTTGTCCCGGTGTGCTCTTCTAGGAGGTGAACTCCATCCTGCAGCAGGTGGTGGAGCGCAATCGCGTCCGTAGGAGTTTGAGTGCAAAGCGACATGCGCTGCGTTCCTGGAGGAGCCTGGTGGAGACGCTGCTGACCGCCTGCCCTGCCGATCTCATACCTGCTGATGACAGGCAGCTCATCATCAGAGACCTGCTGCTAGACCTGCATGATAAAGTCAGTGAGGGTGTTTGTCACATGGAGGGGGAAATTAGTGCTGCTAACATAAAAAAAGAAGAAAAAAAAGACCAATAAATATCTAAACTGTTTTGTGGGTGCAGTCATTTATTCAAATGTTTGGCTTGGTACAATTTTCATCCCCCCCATACTCATAGTAAGGAACATCTTCAAGGGTGTCCATGGATTTTATTCAGTACTTACAATTACATGTGTATTCAATCAGTTAAAGTAGAGAGCTGACAACAATCACAACAGTTGTTGTAACACTAAATGTAAATGTTGCTGTGTTGTTCAGGTGTTATCTGAGGATGCCGCAGGAGAGCTGATGCCCATTGTTGCCGGGGCAGTCTTCACTCTGACAGCCCACCTCAGCCAATCGGTCCTGTCTGAGCAGCAGCAGGGGGCGGGATTAGAAGCATCCTCTGGCTTTGCCTCCATCGCCAACTCCGCCCTGCACCTGATTCTCCGCAAGCTGCTGGACTTCATCCTTTGCACTGGTCAGTGATGACATAAACCCACATTTCCCTCATAGGTTATCTTACAAGGATAAAGCTTGGTGAGGTTAGATTTTATAATATTGTCTTTTGCACTTTAAGGAGGTGGATACCAGCGTCTGCGTGCTCACTTGTATGGCTCCTTGCTGTACTATCTTCAAATCGCCCAGAAACCTGAAGAACCAGACACTCTGCAGACAGGTACAGCCCAAAAAACATTAATACAGACTGTCTGGAAAATATGCCTAGTTCATATAATTTATTTCAAGCATGATGTGGACCTTTTGGTCTTTCACAAATTTATTTCTGGTATTGTCTGACAGAAGTTGTCTGAATGCTGTATGGCCAATTTTTTTTACAGATAAGTTCTTTATCTGGTATTATGTCAAAGGGACAATGTACAGACGCTCTCTGGTCATCTAAGAAAATGTCCCTCTCCATCCCTCCAGCAGGAAAGGCAATGTGGGAGCGTCTCACAGCCCCCGAAGATGGTTTTTCCAAACTGCTGAGAGAGAATCTTGCTATCATTGAGAGCTATGGCAAGGCTCTAATGGAGGTGGTGTGTCGGGACGCCTGTGACGGCCATGAAATCAGCAGGGTAAGAGCCAAACTATACAACTCGCATACTTTACTGCCATTTTCAGCATCATACTTACCCGATCTCCTCACAGGAAATAACCTTTTTGAAAATGACGGAATTGAAATAAACTTTAATGCATATTGAATTAAACAGGTCTATTGAGAGGCTAAAGATGGGAGACATTCTGTCTAAATAGCTGAGACAAATGCCTCTAGTATATTTATATTCTTGGACTACCCAGCCATGCTCTTTGTTTTACTCTCAGTGCTTGCTTTGTCATCCATGTCTTCTCTCCCTCTCTGACAGATGTTGGCTCTTGCCGTGCTGGACCGTATCCTGTCCATAGACCGTCAGAACCAGTGGCTGGTTTACGTCTGCAACAGCGGCTACCTGCGGTCGCTAGTTGAGAGTCTGAGACAGGATGATGTCGCCCTGCAGACCCTGCTTACACCTCAGCCGCCCCTACTCAAACCACTCTACATCTATGAAAGCAAGATGGTGAGGAGAGTTGCACTCATGCAGACACACTATGTTTTGCACAGTTTTTCTTCCAAAGTCTCATAGTGGCAGTAGCCTCTGTTTAAAGCCTCTGTAAGGTACAAGTCTGCTGTGTGTTCTCAGGCTCTGCTGACACGTGTGGCTAAGACAGGGCAGGGAGCAGTGGAGCTGCTGCGCTGTGGGCTGGTGGCACAGCTGATAGAGTGTCAGGTGTTTGACATGGTGCCTGACAGCGATGCACACAGGTATGGATGTGGAAAGGGAAGAAAAGAGGTGTTGGAGTACCTTCCAAATGGGTTTTTGTTATTATAACATTGGGATGTTATTAATGTTTTTAAATTGGTCATTTTGGATGAAATATTCCCAGAATAAGTCAATTTCTTACACTCAGACCTGACTTCTGTCAAATGAGTGTAAAGAATAATAAATACTATATGTTTGGATTGTAAAGCAAAACAATTAAAAGCGTGCAAGTGAGCATAGTGATTCAGCAACTTCTTCCTCAAGGAGTTTTTTCAAGGTTCAGTTTTTTTAATTTTTTTTTGCTTTATTCCGATGCATTCTACAGACTTTAGTTTCTTTCTCTTTTGTTCAAATGCTGTCTAATCCTAAACTGTGTATTTATAGCATTACCTAAGTTTGTGTTTGTTCCCTCATGGTCTACAGGATGATGAGGGACCCATCAGGCTTTATCCCCACCCCTATGGACCGCTACAGGCAGATTCTCCTACCGACCTTGAGGCTCTTTCAGGTGATCCTGACCTCTACAACTATGAATCACCAGCAGGGAGCGGCACAGGTAAGCACACAACTATCGATATGGCAAAAGCTACTCTTTTTGGATTTTTGTAAATACATTATTATTATTATTATTTTTACCGTGAAAATCAGAATAATAATACATTTTCCTTGTGTAGCGCTTTTCTAGAAACTCAAAGAATGTTATTAATATAATAATAATAAATGGTATTAATGAGTCCCTTACTGGACTCATTGACTGCTTACTGCTGTCTTGTGCCAATATTACAATACTCCTCTTATTTCCTCTTATTGTGTGTGTGTGTGTGTGTGTGTGTGTGTGTGTGTGTGTGTGTGTGTGTGTGTGTGTGTGTGTGTGTAGGTTCTCCAGTGGCTGATTGTGCATGCCGACACCATTCAGTCCCTGTTGCGCTGCCAGGAGCTCAGTATGGGAGCTTTGCAGGAGCTCTCTCTGCTTACTGGCATCATCAGTAAGACGGCTCTGCCAGGTACATTAATAAACACTCAACCTTCTGTTTTTATTCACTTTGCCATCTGTTATATTTTCCCATTTCCATTGTGCAAACCACATATTAACATATCGGAGACTCTGTAGATGGTGTTGTTCATGTACTGCTTGGTCTCTCAGGTGCCCTCGAGACGGGCGGGGAGGTCAACAGTGCTGCTCTTATGGAGTTCCAGGGTCACATCAACAGATTCCAGGTTAGACAGCTGCCATTGCTTTTGTCATGAAATTATAGATGCATATTTTTTGTCATCATCTGTATCCCTGCTAATGCACCTCATTACAAGGTGTAAATTGTACAGCTGATGATACGTCTCTTCTTTTTCAGCGTCTCTGTCTGTCTCTGCTTGGCCGTCTGGCAGGGAGCGAGAGGGAGAGGTTGCTCAAGCAGGCTGAGATTGCTGCACCTGCAGACTCGGCAGAAAGACGAGAGGAAATGGAGGTGGCCATGCAACAGGTCTGACAAAAAGCCTTCTCTAAACGAAGTCTGGGATTACTTGGTATTTTCTAATTCCTTCAGCACTGTAGTTTATATGAGCATCTTGCCTTGAAATGTGTTTTCCTAGTAAGAAGTTACCAAGTATACCTTTCACATATTCCAACAGGATAATGGACTGTGGGGGGAGGATAACTTTTTTTTTTTAAAAAGGCACTGAAACAATGCGTGTGGAGTCTTGTATGCTTAGTCATGATTATTCATCAGTACTGCATTGTCAGTGACCTGAGAGGTGCCGTCCTCTGTACCCAGGTGTGTGCTAACATCATGGAGTACTGCCAAACCCTGCTGCTGCAGAGCTCAGCGCAGGCCCAGTTCAGCATCTGTCTCTTCAGCCCGTCAGGCAGCGAACCAGCTGGCAGGGACGGAGGACGCACAGGTCAGTGATATTCTGCCAATACTCAAGAAGAGGAGAATGAATTTGACTCATGTCACTGTATACTGTGTGAACAAGCCATACTTTTCTACTTTTTGTTTCAGTATGAGTCCTCTCCTGTTAGTGAAAATTCTTTTCAGTGTCTGGCAGCTGATCTGAGAATCTCTTGCGGCACTTTTAGCTTTTACCACAAGTTAGCTTTATATATTCAGCACCACTTCTGCAAGTGTGAGACTGAACTGCAGCTCAAATGTTCTTTGTAGATCTCTCATCCACTCTGCCATCGCTGGCCTACTCCCGGGCCCCCAGCCTGGGTCTGGTCCTGTACCTGCTGAAGAACAGCGCTGCAGATTTCTTCCGGTTCCACCAGAGTCATAGACAAAGCTTGGGCAAGCTGCAGAGCCTGGATCAGCTGCCTCCTGAGGAGCTCAAGGAGGTAATGAGCAACAAATACACGGATTCACTGTGTCTCACTCTCCACACTGCTGTACACATTCAGCAAACTGTTTTTTATCCCTTTTATATACAGTGAATTAAAAAAGTTAAGGTAAATAACAAAGGTATGAATAGAAAGTAACTGTTCTTTATTTTCTGCACCTTTTTTGGCTCCAACATGCATTGTCTTCAGTTCTAACTACAGACTTCTTCTCTGTAGTTGTGCCAAGGCCTGGTGTCAGGCCCGGGAGGGGTGGAGAAAATCTCATCAGTACAGAGAAGCTTGCTAGCCAAGAGACGACTGGTCCAGCTTATCAACAACCGAGCCAAGCTGCTGGCCCTGTGCTCCTGTATCCTTTGGCCCTTTGTAGTCACAATACTACAAAATGTGTTTTTCCCCCTTTTCAGCACACCAGAATTAAAAAAAATCAACTTGCATACAGCCTTTTATTTTATACTTGTCTTTGGGAGTTCTCTTCAGTAAGTTGGAATAATAAGTGCCACATCATGAATAGCTGCGAAATGCCTTGACCTTCCTCTTCCTCAGACGTTATCGAGACGTGTTTGTTTGTGTTGTGGCGCCACCTGGAGTACTACCTGTTGCATTGTACTCCCACCGACCCCAAGGACTCCCTGATGCCTGGAGCCAGTTTGTATAGATCTCGTCTCACAGATGGTAAGAAAATATGTCACAGATATATGCAAGAAGACCTGACATAACTAGCAGTTCGCAGACCTAAGCCCTGTTCGCAAGGGACTAGTATAACCTGAGGACCTAAAGTCGACTTGGCACCTTTGTGATTTGGAGTTGCATTCTAAAAAAAAAAAAAAAGGAATTATGGAGGCTGCGTTAGCATTTTTTAAACAAGCACACGCGGTCATGGCTCAGAATGATTGTTTTGACAGCATTTTGGGTGCAAATTCAGGAGGCTCATCTCGCTGCACAGCATGGAGAGCCTTTCGCATTGGGAAATGGAGCATGAGTCCCGTGTGGATAGGGCTCCAGTTAGGAAAACTCATCTGTAAAGCTATTGTTTCTCATCACTGGGTTCAATTGATTGAATTTAGCTTAATTGCAATCAATTAATTGGAATATTTATGTTCTTCAGACTCGTTTGGAGGTCGTGGCCTCGGCCTGTCCCGAGTGAGCCAGCAAGACCTAGACCTGGTAAGAAATGGCACATGTGGGCGTGAGCTTAATTTAGTTTACACATTGAGTGCTGCACTGACAAACATGTTGTGCATCGGTTTACATATGTGCGTTACCCCCCTCCGTTATTTCTGATCCTTCTGCCTTGTCTTCTTTTCGTGCGACTGCAGCTGAAGAGCGATATGGCCGCAAGTTTCGGAGAGGCTCTGCAGAGGAAGCTGCTGGACGTGGAGGGTTTGTACAGCCAGGTCCGCTCCCGCTACACTTTCATCCAGGCCCTGGTCCGCAGGATCCGTGGCCTGCTCCGACAGCCCAAAAGCTGAGACAGACGCACACAAATACAAAGACTGTCCAAGACCTAAATTCTCAGTTTGATATTGACTTCAAACCTCTGCCAAGCAACACCAGGAAACTACCGAGGATTCCAACTTTGTCAGTTTGCTTCTGGCAACATCACTCTTTTTTTACTGACCCTGCTCCTCTCTTGAATATTGTGGGATGTTAACACCATCACAGCACGTGGTGCATTCTGTGTGACCAATCCTAATTATGTTTGACTAGTGTTTCTCAAAGAAATGAGAAAAAAGGTAACTTGCAGAACACACTTATGACATTTTTACTCGTTTAGAGAATTTGATATTCTTTTGTTTGGTCTGATATCTCGCTCCCTTTTTTTTTCTTTTGTGAAAATAAACGTTTTCTAAATCTGTTAAATACTTGTGTTAAGTGTGTGTGTGTGTGTGTGTGTGTGTGTGTGTGTGTGTGTGTGTGTGTGTGTGAACTAGACTAGTAATGACTAACTGGAGTCACTATCTGCCGACATGCACTCAGGTGTGTGAATAGAAAGGTTCTTCCTGTTTACGATTGTTCCTGTGAACATACTCACTTTGCTGGTACTTTCCTCGTTTGTACAGATGTGGGGTTTTTTTTGTTTTTTTTAGGACTTCACTTATCACATACATCTTCAGAGTGTTAACCACTTCTGAGAAACAACTACTGACTTGAAAATTTTTTTATGTAAATGTCATGGCGATAGATATGGTGTGACTCGTGAAAAAACTTCTTATCAGAAACAAAACAAGGAACCAAAACGAGACGTTTCTTTGTGAAAGTAGCATCACAATGACTTGACGTGACCAGAAGTATCAGACTGGCTTGATTTACCGTGGTAACACATTGTAGGTCAAGTTATTTCAGCAGTTCTAAAACATTACAAACAAGCAAGATCCCCATATCATATGTAATCTCAATTTATTTTTCTTTGAAGGTACACTTTATAAGACTGTAAAGTGCATAGATTCTCAAAACCTTTGGGACGGGGATGAGGGGGCATACAAATCTGGATATACATTCAGATATTACAGACAGGGGAGGTTTTGTGCTCTTGTATTTTATTTGAATATTGAGGAGGGGGAAGGGTTCAGAAGGGTGAGACTCAGGTGAGCACCAGCATCGAGGCAAACAGAACCATGTGACTGAACACGCCCAGCGCTTTGACCGGTCGCTGTCGCACTGAAGAACCGAAGTTTGATGAGTTAATGGGAAAACATCTGCTCTAGAGATCTACCTACTGCGCTTCTTAGTTGACAGTCGGGGAACAAATTTGTGCTACTTTTAACAGATCATGCTTGTCATACTCTATAAATTACTTTTTAAATAATAAAATTAATTACAGCATTAAAAACACATTTACATTTCTCGCACCAGCTTGCTATATCTGTGATTGTTCCGCGTTTGCATCTAAATAGAAAAATCTGATGAACCCTGTTCATCTCATCCTCAGCTTTGACCGTGATCCATCAGTTGTTATGCCTTATTAGAATACACATGAATGCATTGTGTGCCATTTTAATACAAGCGGCACTGTCTGGGCCATAGGGTTGGGCAATGTAGGACAATACACATTGTGAGACCATAGAGATTTGTAACCTTGTTATACTGTTTGGCTATACCTTTTTTGAAGGGGAACTGATTTTATACACAAAGGTCTGTTTACTTGTCTGGAAGAATACTAGTCCAGCTGTGAATACAGTTGTGTAATGTCTTTGTGGCTCTGCAGGGAGCTTTGTATACAGTGAGAAAATAACACCATCAGGGTTATCTTGGCTTGAGACTACGGATATCTGACAGAGAACTTTGGTAACAGGGAAGGCCCAATGTAAGTCGCTATTGAGTTGCATCATGGGAATCGTAGGACTGACTTATACTAGGGGGCGTCTGCCTCTGCTGCTTCCAGTTTGACTGTTCTGTCTCGCAATTCTCCAAACTTACTGGAGGAGCAATACCAAATTGCTCTGGTTGCCATTGTGGGGAATGTTGCAAATCAATGAGCAGGACTGACTTATTGTACTAATGAATTTACACGATTTTTGCATCAATATGATGAAGCACCTTGACTTTTCACGTGCTTCTTTAAAAAACAGACATTCACAGTTGGTTATTTTTTTATCTAGAAATGGTTTATCAACCGTTTTTCTGGAAAATGTACGATATCACAATACGTATTGCCATTACGTTTTCTTCTATATTCAGCTTTAACACTGGTTAGTCCCTTAGCTTCATAGAAAACACTACAGGACAGGTGCCACAGTTGATGAATTCTCACTGAGGGATGAGAGCGGGAGATAGGACCGTCACTATCCAACCACACGATCATTTTCCCAGTTTTGGAATCCATCTTTTCAAGCAAAGAAAAGGCGGGACACTGTAAATACTTTATATCATACTTAGATATTTTCTATGTTATCAAAACAACGCTCGGGATTGATTTCTGTACATAAAAAGACAATTGTTCCTTTTGAAAAGGAAAACATTTTTACTGTACAGGTACACAGAGTTGAGTTACAGCACTGGCAGACTTCATGAGGACCGTCCTTTTGCTTTGATTCACATCCTGTACAGGGCGCTGTGTAAGTCTGTGGTAGTGCACTGGCTCAAGAGGAGCTGACTCCAATTACAGTCTGAAGGCTGAGTCTGAGCTGTCCTGAATAGTGCCTGTTTGAAGGAAGTCGATCAATCCTGAGGCCCCTCTGCTCTAGTGTTGAATGCACCAGACATGTCCTTTAGTAATCCAGCACAGCTCGAGCAGTAAGTCAGAAGTTCTTGTGTGGGCTGATGAGAAAATACAGGGGGAAAAAAAACCAAATGGGAGCACATCCAGCACTGATTTCTCTACTTGTCTTTAAGATTCAAGGACAGCATGGAGAGTGCATTTGTATTTGTGTGCGTGCAGTACAGTACAGTGCAGTGCAGTGCACATCCTGTCTTTCTTGAGCAATCCAACAGCAGTTTGCTTGTAGGAAAACACACCTTTTATGAGCTATCAGTACCCGCTTCTTGTGTGTTGTTGTCCATCATGTTGGCGTTGCCGCCGTTGTTCTGAGGGCACTCCGGCACCTCCCCCGTCACCGCCACTCGAATCACTTTCAGCCAGCGCTGCTTGAGCTCCTCCGTTTCAGCAGCAAAGTTGTGGATGGACTTGGACTGGGAGAGGCGGAAGCTGGCCGGGGGGTCTGTGGGCCGGGCGCTGTCATCCACAGAGTAGCCCAGGAGGGGGATAGTACACTGGGCCTTCACGTCCTGAGGAGAAACAGTCAGGAATGAAGAGAATATCATCTGTATGGATGGATTTTAAACTCGTATGGGTAAATCAAATGTTTGCTTCATGTTCTTGGTGTTTTACCTGCGGAGCTCCGTAGAGATAGAGCACCAGACACTCCTTCTCGGGGATGACGCACCACACCTTCTGCCAAGGTTTGTTCTTCTCACAGTACTGCAGGAAGCCACACATGATGCTGCTGCCTGTGAACTGAGCCGCCTCGATCTGCGCGGGGAGGATGAGCGCAAATTAGATCAATAAAGCAGCGCCAGCTCAAAATGCAGTATATAACATCTGTGTATCTGTGTCGGTTATCTCAATATTTTGAAAATGTTAACAAAGATCACAGCGCTTATGTTTATTTATGTATGCATCAATATATGCTCTTCACCTCCAGGATGCCCTTCTTCTTGCCCTCGGCTATCCCTTCTCCACTCAGGATGGAGTAGCAGTCTCTGCAGACTTTGTTTATCTTGTTGCCATCATATTCAAGGGTCGCCTTATGGTCTGAACATTTCCAGCATACCACCTGCAAGAAAGAAGAAGAGAAGATCTTCGTCACTCCCACAGTATCAGAATATACCAAGCTCAAACTAAAACTATCATTACTCTTTAAAATGAAGTATCCTTAAACATAATTTAATTTGACTAATTTGACTTTAAGCCACTAGGCATAATTATTATTTTTATTATATAAAATAGCCGTGTACCTTTTTAATGATTAAAGCATATTTTGGGGCATTTTTTGCCTTCGATTAGTAGCAGAAAGGTATGAGGTGAAAGAAAACGAGAAGAAAACTGAGAGAGCTAAAAAGTGTAATGTTTTTGACAGTGTGACCATAACTTGGAAGAGCATTTGATCACCTTGCTGTGTATGTTCCCTTTTTTTTTTTTTTTTTACTGTGTATATACACTTTTGTACTTTTTTTTCTTGTTTGTTTATATTCCTGCATAAATTTAAAAAAAAACACATTAAAAAATGTTAAACTGGGGAGTGGGTGTTTCATTTAAACGTGACTATACTCAACTTTTGAATTCTTTTTTGTAAAAAGTAATCAAGGCAGAAAAATTAGTGCACTGTGTGTATTTTCCTGATATCACGACACAACATTTTCTTACATTTTAACTATTGTGACAATCGTGACTTCTGATTATGTGAAGTTCCCTGTTGTACTAAAGCACCCTGTACATGCATTATGCATAACATAACAGCATCAGGATTACTTACATAGCCGCAGGCTCTGCAGTGGTGCCTCCGTCGTGTCAGAGCATTGAAAGGCTCTCTGCACTTCATACACATTGTCACTTCATTGTCGCGGATCCAGCGAGGGGCCCGCTTCCCCAGCTCTGCGTTCTATATCAAAAAATAAAAAAATACTCAGTTTGACAGCGCAGAAAGGTGTCGACAGTTTTATGTGTGTGTGCAGCTTTGATGTGACACTGACCGACACTTCCTCCACGTCTTTCAGAGCGTTCTTGAACGACTCGTTTTTCTGCTGGAAGATCTGAATGGTCCTCTGGAAAGCCTGAAGGACAAAAAACATAATGTGTGACTCATTCTACGTTACCTTCAAACACATATAATAAAAAAAAAAATTGCGATTGTACTGTATGTACCTTAATCCAGTCAGCCTTGTCCTGCTCTGAGCTGAGGAGGAGAAATAAAGCCAGAATGTAAGCGTAGATATGTATAGCCATACCTTTATGAGATAGTCTTCCTGTTTCACTTATAACACCAAGTTATACCGACATAGCAGTTAGCTGTGGCCAGAGAGTATTTAGAGACTTGCGGGATTTAAATATGGACTTAGGGTGTGCTCATTTAGGTGGTTTTATATGTGAAATTATACTGTATAGATACAATCATATAGTTCAATGTGGGAGGGCCTGGGATGTGTTTGCACCTTTTCACAGGGTTTTACAACCCTGAAGCCCTGGAAGGCAAGAAATAAAAAAAAAGTCTGATCTAAATTTTTGTCTCTCCTGTGTTTATGACTTCAGAAAAGGCGAAGTAAAGGTTTTGCCAGGATAATTGTTTTTAAGTATTTATTTTTTATCTGCGAAACAGGTGGAAGAAAGATTTTGCCAGGTGATTTTCTTTTTTGTCTGGATCATTTTGTTGTGATACTTATTTCCACCACAATAGGCAGAAGTGCACCTCTCACCCATGTTCTAAATAGGTCTAAAAGCGTTCATGCTACATACAGGTAACTTGATAAGACAAAATATATGTACCTTGTGTGGATGTTGAAGAAAACATGAATGCTTTTAGTCCTATTTAGATAATGGGGCAGTGGTGCACTTCAGCCTCTTGTGGCCAAAATCAATCTTACAACAACAAACACTTAACAAAAACAAAAAAAAAAACACGTAACAAAAACAAAATTACAATAACAAGAAAAGAAATGTGACCTTCCAAAAAAAAATTTCCACCCTCTTTTCACAGATAAAAAAAAGAAGGCTTAATAAAGATTAAAACAAATATTCACCTGTTCTTAAGTCATAAACACAGGAGAGAAAACAATTTATATCAAACTTAGAAAATGGATAACCAGATATTTTTTCACTTTTCTCTCAGGGTTTCCGTAGAATTTGCAAACAACTTTTAAATTATCCTCATAATGTACCTGGCCTGTAGCTCTAGCATCCTCTCCTTCCCTGACACCTGGAAAGTATGAGGGTAGTCCTCGTTGGTCGTTTCCAGGACCTTCATGCCGTCGATGCCGATCCTCGTCCTCACTGAGTACTTAGTCCCTCCCAGACTGAATTTGGGCACGCAGTACAACAGCATGTTGTTGAACTGGCAGAAAAGGAAACACAAAAGTTTGCACTGAGTGTGGATCAGCGCTGGCATTGTTTTTTTTTTCCGAAGGGGGCAGTCCTTAACACAGCAGGTAACCTGAATGACACTGATGGGAGACATTCAGCCTGAAGCTAATAAGAAACAGCCCAAACATAATCACATCATCTGGCAATCTCAGTAATTGAGAGATTTGTTCATGTGTCCCCGATGTACTCTCACACAGAGATGTTCCTGGCTTGAAATGATTTGTTTCAATTGACAAAGTCTCGCCTCAGCTCGTTTCCCTGCAGCTTCTCTCATTAGATATGAAGATGCTTTTGTGCCTGGCAGTTTCTCTCACCAGGAAGAGGTATCGCTCCATGGCCGAGGTGTTCCTGGCCGCCAGCTTCAAGATGTGGCCCTCTTTGATGAACTCGTTAGAGGGGTTAACAATGTCCTCCTCCTCACCCAGCATCTCGTATATCTCCATCAGTTTCTTCAGATTGTCCTAAACGAGGATGGGAAGTTTACGTTAGCTGGATGTTAATGTGTCGTAGAGATTCTGTCAAAAGAAAATTGTTTAAAAACGTCTTTACTTACAGACTTTCGTATGGCGGTGTTGGAGTGAGTAGCTGCTGTGGCGATAATTTCTAGGGATTCTGTAAATAAAAAGAATGGTTACCCAAACATAGTGAAATAAAAATGACTCCTTGCAGTGGGAATTTTTAAGTATTTGGACTTACTCTCTGAATCTCGCCGGTCGGGGTCGTCCTGAGGAAGCTTTTTCAGGTAGTCTTTAAGCAGCATCTCATAGCGAGGGACTCTCTGCACGGGCTCCAACATGTGATGCTGAAGCGTCAGGCTGCCACAGGCCTCTTGACTCTGTCGAGGAATAACCAAAAAAACTTTACGTTAGTAAAACACTTCAGCTAAAATAAAAGTGCATTTTACCGGACTGGACCTTTGTCCTCAGTACCTGTATCTCCTGAATAATGGCCTTGAATTGAGGCGAGCGATCAGTCCACTGTTTCAGCAGCTCCATGGCCTTGTCGAAATTCTTCACGTACTCTGCGTACATCTTGAGGAAGGGTGTGAGTTTCTGCAGGATGTCTCCGATGCGAGGTGTGGATGCCCTGCGGGGAGGGAAACAAGGAGTTTATGGGTTAGAGATCTTGTGTTTTTCTTTGATATGCAGGCAAGTTATACAAGTAATAGTATATACTGTATAGTAGCATAATAGTAGATTTTATTGTTGGCATTATTATTATTATTATTATTATCATTATTATTATTACTGTTTTTTTATTATTCTATTTATTTCTGATTTTTTTTAAATGTATTTATTATTTCATTTATTTTTCTTTTTTTTTGTGTTAAATATTCTTCCTGTGTTCCATTGACAATATTTTTGTTTGTATTTAAAAGAAGCATGGCAATACCATGTTTTTTTATCTTTGAAAATGATGCTTCACAATAAAAAAAAACATTTGTGTTTACAAATACAGAACCCCGTTTGCGTTTATTGTCATTTAATGACAGGCTGAAGCTCACCATTCTCCCATGCGTTTCTCCAGATCTGGAAGCAGAAACTGGCTGTGAAAGGTGTGGATGGAGACGATGTTGGAGAAGATGTTCTTCACTACGTCCACAGGGAATGTTCCTTTATTTGCCTCCTCGGTTAACTTAGCACAGAATACCTGAAAAGAGCCGTATACAACATAGAACTGGTAAGTGACAAATAACTGAAAAGTGAAAAAGCTTTTTTTCACTGTGTAATTTAAAAACACTCAAAAAACAGAAGTAAACTGGAGCTTTCACTGAGTTCCTCACCTGGTCCAGCAGGTTAAGTCGCGCTACGTAGGCCTTCTCTGTGTGCAAGAGCTCACTGGCGATCTTAAACAGCTTCTGTTCATTTGTCTCCTGAAAGCAGAGGGTACGTTGATGGTCACATGTGTGGTGATCTTAAATAACGTCTGATCTTTGACGACTTAGTGAAGTGTGAAAGTGAGAATATTCTGTTGAGCGGCAAAGGTCGGTCGTCTGCATGAGAGTCTGATACTTCCCTAATGAGGAGTAATTGGCATTGTCTTCTTAAAAAGGAAAATGGAGCCTTATAAGCTTTTTTTAAACACAGCGACTGGAGTTAACGTGAGTTTTCTGAGAATAATGCAGAAGTGTAAGACAAGTGTCTGTAGCGTGTGTATTTGTTTCAGCTCCGTATCCCACATCCTTGTCGTTTGGAAGATCTCATTTCAAGGCTGGAGTCACACTACACGTCACTCTTTCACTCTTTACTACAACAGTCGTCAGAGAGTGTATAGTTGAGCAACAACGTGTTGCATTTTCTGCATTTCAATAAGAAAATGTTCAGTGCAAATCGTGCATTTATTGTACCGATTCAGGCTCAACGCCTCAGTGACTCGTCTGCTGTTTGAATGCAGCCTTGTGTTAAATCTCATTTCCCATTTCAGCTTGTACCAGTGGTGTGTGTGTGTGTGTGTGTGTGTGTGTGTGTGTGTCTGTTTGTATGTGTGTGTGTCCCTAACACTGGGCTGATTTTGGGCTGGGCAGCGGTGCAGCAGGAGCTCTTAGAACAGGAAATGAAAATATGGAAGAAGGGAAATGACACCAAATCATACAAAGACCACAAAATGTCTAACAGAGTTTTGTGTGCCAGAGGCCAAATAGTGTGACAAACAATAACTGTAGCCTCAAAACGTACTCAACAAAACATCCCACATGCATACTGATATGATGAAAATCTAGATATGATGATGCATGCCAGGACAGATAACCACCAAAATGCAGCAGAATACTTCTCAATATACAGTATACAGTATATAACCCCAAGGAACCTCAAATGCAATCAGCCTCATATTTCAACGTTATTCATTTGTCAATTCTTTCTCTCGTGAGTTTCTGAGAAATTATTTTATTATTTAATCGGTTTTTTTAATGTTTAAAAAATATTGTATGATAAGCTTTTACAAAGTGTAGATGAAACCAGTTGTTCCCTATTGTTTTGCCTTGTGTCCCATTACAGAGAAGCAGTGTGTAGTTGGGGCCCCTCCTCATGTTTCAGATGTCTATGTTAGCAGTTCCACCAAAAAGTGAAACTTCTCAGATGGTTTCATTTAAATAACTGCTCAAGCCAAAAATAGTTTTCAACATTTCACATAAGCTATACAAAATTCCAAATAAGGAATACATTTGTACAACAGCATATTAGAGAAAAATAATAACTACAATGATAAAAGTGGTAAATTTATGGGAAAATAACTCTGATATTATAAAGTCATACATGAGCGAGAACTTTGTGTAGCAGAACTTTGTTTTTTCCATGCAAGAACATGCAATGGCTCAAGTCCCCCCCCCAAAAAGAAAAAGAAACACCAAGGTTAAGTTTCAACTTGTCAAAGCTCCCTCTCAAGTAAACGACACCAGTAAAAAATATGTTTTGTTTCCACTGAACATGTCACCGTGAAGCGATTGATGCTCATGGCTCTTCCTCTCCCATGCCATTGAGACTGTTGTTTTACAGCACAGGAGACCGAGATTGATCCGAACCTGAGATGTTTATAATCAGTAGACAACGGCGGGTGGGGGAGCTGGCTGAGGCACGAACTCGGCTGCTTAAGTATTTGACATCTGTTGGGCCTTCGCAGAAAATAACCCCTCTGAGACACACGCGCGCACGCACGCACACACACACACACACACACACACACACACACACACACACTCTCTCTCTTGTAACTCTACCCATATGATGTTAGAGTAACCTGGAGTTGAATTAGTTCGGAAGATTTAATTGCGCTGAAAGCCCAGATGATAAATGAATAAATGCTGACTGTTTGTCTATCAGAGACTGCAGAGTCACTGTAAATATAAAAGGATGTGAATACACAGATCACTTGGGCGCAACAAAGTAAACGTACCTTCTGCTCGGTTCTCCCTTCTTCACTCCTGTGCTCACTCTCTATTTTAGTCCCACTGTCCTCATTCTCAGCGTGCCTTCCTGCCCCAGTCCTGTCTGTGTGTGGAGGTGAGTGATCATCACTCTGTTCTGTGCTCCCGCACCCCATATCTCCATTTACCAGCCCGACAGCCTCTGTCCTCACACTGTCATTGTTCCTCTCCTGGTCATCCTCCTTGTCCTTGTCCTGCTCCATCTGAGCTAGCACCCCATTGGCCGGCGATTTGTGTTCATCCTGCGGCGAGGCCGGTACGGAGGAGTGGTTCTCCTTAGACCCGTCGGTCTCCGTCTGCCTCTGGTAGGCCCGGTGAGCTGGGCTGCTGTTGGAGGACTTGCTGATCTGCTTTAGCGGAGAGCTGTCTCTCTTGTTCTCTGTGGTGCTAGATGAACAGAGGAAAAGGCAAAAGGAGGAAGTCAGTCAAGAGCACAACAACAAAATGAGTTAAATAACAACAACATTGGAGGGAAAAGGAGATAGAATTACAGGAGTCTCTTAAGTACAGCTCAAGCCTGCAAGTTGATCAGGGAGTGTGGGACATGTCGGTAAGCAGAGAGCTTTTGCACATGAGTGTGAGAGTTAAAAATAAAACTGTGGAGAAGCACAAACTTCCTTCTGTTTTACAAGGCTGCTGAGAGCTGACGTACTGCAGAGGAAGTGTGTGTGCAGAGCAAAGAGACAGAATGGAGGTACAGTAATGAGGAGGAGAGCTACAACACGACTCCCCGGAGGTAGATGCTGTCCTACTTCCAAGGAGAACTCACATTATATAATATACTGTAACATCTCTTCTACGAACATGAATGAAATGGGAAAAACAGTTTGCACAAGATAATTTGAAACACAGCGCAGGAATGGAAGTTAGATTAACACAAAACACACATACACACACATACACACACATATACACACACACACACACACACACACACACACACACACACACACACACA
>CALSBV010000422.1:4964469-4975502 GCA_943590825.1 Bovichtus diacanthus
ACACACACACACACACACACACACACACACACACACACACACACACAAACACAAACATGCATGTACAATGTCACCATTCATCTGCTCTACATCCTGTACCGGCAGTCAGACCAGCTGTTTCCCTGTAAATTACCCTCCAGACCCCTGCAGACCTACTCTACAGCAGCTACTGTATCTGAGCTCCATTTTGCGGATTCTTTTGCAAAACTGGTCACTAATCGGATTGAGGAAAAACTGCCAGCGCTTAAAGCGTCATTGTTTCTAGCAGAAAGGAAACAAGAAACATGTAATCCAACCTTTACTGGTGCAAAAAAGAAAAAGAAAAAAAGAAGCCAAGCAGGTGATTTTTTTTGCCTCCGCGACGCTCGCTGTTGCTTTGAATGTCACTGTCCGCTAGAAACAGGAAGTATGTATAAATAGAGGAACAACACAAGGCTGGTGAGATGCTCCACAGATGAATCGCTTCTGGGCTGTCGGTGCAACTGAGTGTGTTTGAACGTGAAACAATATCATCAGAGTAATACCACAATTACTGCCGAGAGATACTGTTTAATAGTGTCTTCAGAAAAACACACACACAACTCGGGCCGGGCATTTTCATAAATAATCATCAGTAATGTGGATTTGGTGACTAAGTGCGTAAAGGCAAATAATAGATCAGTCTGGTAAATTCAGAGAATTACGTCACTTTACTGAAATGCAGCCTTTAAAACCAGGGAAAGACAACACTTACGCCATATTATCTAAGACAACAACATATCACTCTGCAGTGTTTTGTTGCACATAAGCAGTTCCTCTTTGCATATAAATAGCACAGTAAGTGCTCCGGTACATGACAAGAGTTTTAAAACAGGCTGAACTAGACAAGAATTAAGAACAGCTTCACTTGCCATGTGGCAGTCCTTTAAGGTGCCTTTAAGGCAACCGAGTGCCATGTGAACCAGATTAGTATATTAGTAGGCTAATTCTGTTCTCGGAAGCTGCGGGCCTTTCTCTTCTTCCTCTTCCCAAGGCCACTAGAGGGCTAATCCCCACAGCCCCGTAATGTCTGAATAAAAAAAGATACACCCGATTGCTCTGAATAACCTTTCTTCAACACTGGAACATGTGATGTAAGGTGTGGAGAAAGCCTGGGATTCTGCTTACATTTTGTAATTCTGTTTTCAGGGATCTTTGCCTGCGATGAAGCTTCACTACTACTGAAGATACTGAGGGACATTTTAGTGGGCATGCTACTCCTGCAGACTGAATATTTTTGGGCTCTACTGTATGAGCGGTTGAGACAAGGGCACCATTGTTGTGCCTCTCACTGCTTTCAATAGGCCTCTCTTGCATAGACACGGCTGCAGCTACAATCAAAATGCACATGTAATAACAAAAAAGATGCACAAAGAAGGGGGAGGCACTGGTAAGCCTTGTAGATACTCATTCCTGCTTTTGTGTAAAAGCACAGCCTACAGAGTACTTAAATCCCCATGTAACCACGAGGCAACGAGATTAAAGTACAGGCGTTAAAGTTGAGAGATCCTACCTCACTCTCCTGGGCTTCATCTTGAAACACTGAGTCCTGTCCCACCACTGAATGAGGAGCTGTGTTCCCCCACGCCTGTACAAATCTCCTTTCATCCCCTCTGCTAACGCTTGGCTTGTGAAGCACGGGCTAATCTCAGCTTGTTCTGTCTACGGCTCTCGCCCGCGCTGCTATCAGTGAGTCAGGCTGAAGACTTTAATCGTGGGACTTCTGCTTTTCATCCCTGAAATAACCGGCGTGGCAAACGTTAGGAAAGACAGAGTTTTCCGACAACTGTGATTACGACAGCCTGAATGAGGTCGTTTTGTCACAAGAACTAGTAAGTGACGTACGTAGATGGAGGTTTGCAACCGGAACCCTCAAAGAAATGCCATATAGGTAACAGGCTGGGTGATAATATTTAATATTGAAGAGCCTCCTTCACAGATCGGATGAAATGAGCAATTCCTGCTACAAATCCTCCAGTCCCATTCTCAACCTTTTTTTTTATTTTTTACAACATATACTTTCCTTATACGTAGCTTCTCTCTGTGAAGGGAAACCACACACACCACCAGAGACTAAAGAGCCCCTACCTGTTCTCCTCAAAGCGGCTGATCAGGTCTGAGACTTTGGAGTGTTTCTCCCTGACTTTCTCCCGGTTCACAGCGCCTCTCCCTCCTCCTCCTCCTCCTCCTCCTCCTCCTCCCTCTTCCATGCCCGGTTTTAGTTGTGGTTTCTGGATGCGGCCCAGTGGGGACGTGAGCTCCGTCACCGGGCTCTGGAGATGCGGTGGCTTTGGAGGCACTGCAGAGAAGACACAGGAAAAGTTAGAACATCTTCTTGGATGCTGGCATGATTGCCTTGTATTTTTCTCACAAGGGAATATGTCGCCGCAATGTCCGTTTGTACCTGAAGGAGGCAGTATAAGCTACCCCAACTGACACTGCACACAGGGGACTGAGCTGTAACAAACTAAATCCTAAATCCTAAATGTAACAAACAAGTAACCCAGCTCAGCGTAGAATAACTGAGCAGTTTTACTTGTCTTGCATGTTTATACGGAATCTAATTCGCTGCATGATTCACAGCAGCACAAAGAATGGAGCTCTGTCTCTTGTCTTATCTGTGTAAAATGATTTACTCATCTCAAATAAAAGAGGAACGAGGCTCAGGTTCACCGATTCCAGGCAAGCTTACATAACTCTATTCCTGAGTTTCCCTGAGCACATGTGGAGCCATACACTGTAAATCCTCAGGCATGGCTTTACCGACGCAGGAGGAAGGTCACAGGAGACGGAACAATCAGCGTGTGCGTGTCAATACTTTCTCACATGTGAAAAATAAACCGATTGTGACTACTGACCCTCCCACTCTGCAGTGTTTGGCTGAATTGCTGTGAGGTGTCGTTGTGTACCTTGTGGTTTAGACGGCAGCCGAGCCCTGCAGCTAATGCTTCTTCCATTGACCCCTTTCCTGCTCTTGTCAGGATTCCTACCGCTCGCCCGACTCAGACACGCCTGCACACTGGGTGTGTTGCTTTGTTTGCACGCCGGGCTACTGCCTAGAGCTGAAGGACACAGACAGAGAGAGAGAGAGAGAAAGAGAGAGAGAGAGAGAGAGACAGAGAGACAGAGAGAGAGGGGGAGTAAGCATGTGCATTACAACAAAAACATCTCCACATCCCTCGTTCACAGTCACAAAATGATAGTGATGATACAGATCAGACAGACTCTTGATAAGACAAAAACATAACATTTCATGCAAACGCTGACAACATTCTTTTTTCCCTTTAGACAGAGGATGCTATCACAATAGTAGAGCTGCAACAATTAGACAAATATGAAGATTTCTTGCTTTTCTCTGTTTAATTGCCACCAAGTTATTTAGAACTTGCCAACTGATGCCTTCGTGCAGCCGTATGTAAATTCAGTGTTGTTTTTTAATATTTGACCCAAATAGTAGCTGTAAAGAAAATTGTGTAAACACTTAAGTTCAAGTGGCTGAATGAACTAAATCTACGCAGACAGAGGCCCAGAGAGCAGAGGCCTCATCATTAATTCCGTGCTACAAGCTTGAAAATTCTCATCAAAAACTTTCACAGCCTTGGTTTGCTCTATTCAAATTCAATTCAGCTCAAAAAGAAAAAGAAAAAATCCTGTCCTGAGGGATGTGTGTCCATTACACTAAGAGATCATTCCTCCCGTATCGCATTCCTACTGACAATCACAGGGGATTCCTGCACAGAGCATGCTGTATGTTTCATCGCTGCGCATATGTTTATGATGCACAGCTGCAGGTTAAATATTAAAGAGTGTCAGACAGTTGAGTTGATTATCCAGCTAATGATCCAGTTGATGATCAGCTCCGGCAAGGCTTTTAACCAACCAGCTGGCCACAGACTGTACAGCACCAGTGTTTGGATAGAGCAGACAGACTGATTTAATGGAGCGACAGACACAGAGTGACAGTGTTTACATAGCAGAGCTTAAATACACCTCTCTCTGACCTCACAGCACACACGTATGTGAAACGTGTGCACTTAGGCACATGTCCATGTATGGTACTACATTGCACGGAGCCAGGAGGCATCGCTATCTTACAAGGTATTAGTCCATTAATTTCCATTTGAGGTGTTCACTTAAATGGGTGTGTGTGATTTACCAAGTGGCACTGATACATGGGTTGGATGCAGAAATCGATGCATCTTTGCGCTAGGTTAACTTGCACTGATAAACAGTGTGTGTAGGGGAATGGTTGTAGCTTTAAGTATAAGAACTTACACTTTTGCAAAGACCTGAACTTACGACTACTTTAATTTGTATCTTTTCTCTGTTTTCAAGGTCTACAGTAAGCAGAAAAGTCAGGTTGCCCTCTGTTTGGCACAGTGAATATGAAAAGAGAAATATACTATAAATCATTGATAACAGGTTTTTATTTCTTGATAGACATGGTCCAAAAATAGATCAAACTAAAAGCATCTGCACTTTATAGACCTGTGCCGAATGCCATTTTAAGAAAATGGTATTTTTGAACGGCTAAATGCAACAAATATGGATTGAAGCAGAATATTTCATTAGATAAAAACACATTGTGAATTTTGGAAATAATTATATCTATCTTCTTTCAATACATTTTCTCTTTTAGACTTCACAATGCTCTGGAGTTATTGGAAATGTTTGGATCACACAAGTTGGAAACAATCCTACCATTCTAATCTAATTCTATAAATAGTACAATACTAATAATATTAGAGTAGCCAAATATTTTCCTGCGACTGTGTAGACATTTCAGGTATAAAGAGAATGAATAGAAATGCAAAAAGGATTGTTGTTAATTGTTTAAGCTATTTTTTTTACATATAAATATAAACGGCCCTAATGAAAATGGCAAACATAACAAAGGTCCAGCCCCTCACATGTGCTGCTTTCCTTGGTCTTACGAGATCGTAACTTGATTTTGTTGGAAGAATATTCAAAAATGTCTGCTTGGGCATTCGGACACACTTTTTTTTTACATTTCTTTAGGACAAATGATAGTCAGTTAATCGAGAAAATAAACGGTAGATTCATTGATAATGAAAATAATTGTTATCAGCAGCCCTAAAGTACATGAACAACGGGTATCAGAGTAAAAACACATGTACTATATATGTGGTGTATCCTTCCAGATGCCATTTGTTTAATGACATAATGGTGCTTGGGGCTCCTTATTTATTTTCCCTACAGTGATCTTTATCTTACCAATCCTGAAACAGAAAGAGAAAAAAAATACCACAGAATCACAAAGTCCCAATTTCTATTTTTACAGCCTGACCGTAATTAAAGACAACAGCTCGAGCAACTGTCTGACTGGAAACAGTCCCACGCTGTGTTTGGGAGAGCAGACTTTCTGAAGACGGACCCAAAATTACCAATCAATTCTGAATGCGCCCTCAGGAATTTCTATTTGATTATGTGCTTGGCTTCTCATCGTGGCCACATTAAGAGATCATGAGAAAACATCCAATTATGCACCATATTATATACATATATGGCTAAAAATGAAGTCTCCGCCTGCAGATTTTGCTTCGCATTTATTCTGGAAGATTGCAGTCTCTCCACAGCCGGGCTCTGTGTTCTTGGGTTGTTATTAACTATGTCAAACACCAGTCCTTCAGCTGTAAATCCGTCCTGTGTGCTGGAGGCTTTCACCTGAACCTGAGCAAGTTGTACAGGTATTTTAAGTGTTACTATTCAAGATAAGAAAAGACAAATGTAAATAGAGTTACACATGGATACGTCTGGAAATTCGAACATATCTGGTTTACCAATTGTTTTGTCAATTGCTTAGAAAATGATTTTGAGTTAGGATCAGATCAACTATCTTTAGGCTCTTATCTGAACCATTAAGGCATTTATACACAGCCAGGCCTCTTACAGTAAAAATAGGATTTACTCAGCTTCCTCTCTCAGAAGCAGAGTGCTTGACAGGAACTGCTGCTCCTGTTGAAACACTCGTTCTGGCGTCTTCTTATTAAAACTGATTTGGCACAGACCGCCATGTACAGTAAACTAGCAGCAGCCACCACCCTGCAGAAACACTTTGATTCTCCTCCTCCATGTGTGTGACAGGAGGGGAAAGGAGTCCTGTTATATGTTTGTGACACAAAAGAGGAACTTCTGCTGGACAGGGACTCAGCCATGTGAGTTTTATAACACCAAAGAGACACCTCTTCACTATATGTACTATATGTGATATTACTTAATATTTTTATATCCTAACTGATGGTATGACAACTTCTTTCTCTACATAGGTCAACTGCTTTGAATAGAAATCGAAACACAGTTGGGCGCTGCTGCAGTCCAGGAAGTGGAACGCTGACAAGTCAAACTGAGACTCAACCTTTGGCTCTGGCCTTGTTGGAGGATGTTGAGACTTGTTGTCATGGCAACTAGCCCGTTACCTTCAGAAGATGCAACATTTATTCCACTACTGAGTGGACTGAGCCTCGAGGCATCTGCTTCTATCTCAATAAATCCAAAACTGCGGCACAGCGAGTGTGAGAAATGAGAAATGCTCTCGTAAAGGTTAGGTGTCTGCAGCAAAAAGCTGCTTTTCAAAGCCCAGCGTCTTTTTCACAAATATCCTCTACGCTTACCTAAAATCATGAACAGCAGCTTAGCTTACCTTAGTGTGAGTCTACCGGTAAGACAGAACTTTACAAAAACATCAGACCAGATTCATCTCCTTTTTCAACGAGAATCTAATTTCTGAGGTTTACCTGAACTCAGTGTGTTATGTGCATATGTGGCCAATGTTGTGGTGGCACTACAGCTTCAAAGACACCCCCCCCCCCAGCCAGTAGAGGAATGAGTTTACTGCAAACCAGCAAAGAAGGCTGAAGGAATGTATCACTCCGACACAATTATCTTACTCTTCAACAAAAAAACAGTGTCCAAAAATAGTGAATCATCCCTAAAATAGTTTGACTCCAGGGATGGAAAGGTCCCTTTGTTTATTGGTCAAACACTTTGGTCCTATTCAAAATAAGTATTGGATGGATTGCCATGAACTTTTGTATAATTCTGTATACTCATGGTCTATATGAAATTGTATGGTAATCCATCTTATAGATATTTCAGTCTGGAACAAAGTGGTGGACCGACATTGCTAAGGCAGGGCAAGGATGTATATATTTTCATGCATTTTTTTACCAAATATTTTGATAGTCGATTAATCGTTAAAGTAATTTTTCAAGCAAAAATGCTGTTTTTAGCCTCTATAATATGGAGATTTCCTGCTTTTCTCTGTTTAATATCATATTAAGTGAATATCTTTGGGTTTTGGACTGACAAATCAATTCAAAGACATCACCGTCCCACTTTGAGAAACTGGGACGGACATTTTTCTGTAATTTAAAAAAAAAAAATCGGTAGATTGATCAATAATGAAAATAATCGTTAGTTACAGCCCTATATTCTTGTGTTTATTATGTGTATCTTTAGTCTTTTGAGGAACTAAACCTACGGGGGTGGTTTGTCACAGTTGTGCTTAATATATTTGGTACCTCTAAAAACACATGTGGCCCTGGCCTGGCCCCCTCATTTGAAATAGTCTAGAATCACCAAGATGGCTAAAAACAGACCCCATAAGCTTTTACCAATGCACTTAAAAACAGCATCATGAGACCCATGCCTGCAGCAAAGTCAGAGATTCTTTCTTGTCCTTTAAGAACAGAAACAAACTGCAGTCCTCATGGATTTGGCCAGGTGTGTTCCTCGGTTAATCTCCACTCAGCCACTCAGTCAAACATTCAACCCATTTCTACCTCATGACATCACCACCTCCTCGAAGCGTTGTCACCTGACAGTCGACCTGCCTGACCTGTCTTTTACGTATCTCTCGTCTCACTCTTCCTCTCCCTCCTTCCAAACCCTGCTGGCAAAATGTGTGCTGAGAGAGTGAGTTTCAGGTAAAAACAAAAGACACACCTGTCTGTGTGGTGCAGTGAGTCCCCACCCTGCCAGCAAAGAGTGTGACACAGACTGAAACTAAGGCTTTGTCTCCTCGCCTCGAGGCTCCACGGGCGCGACATTTGTATCAAAAGGAATATCTGAGAGGACTTTTTCACAAATTCTGCTTCTTCTTTTTAATACATGGGTCGGCGTATTAAATGTTGTCTGGGTGGCTTCCACACACGAAAACACGAGAGAATAAGATGGATGAAATAAACAGCCATATCAAGAATATCTTTCTTTTCTTTCTAAAATCAGCTTGCAAATGTTACATTATGGTTGAAGTACAAATGGGTAGTGCAGTTTTCTGTCTGAGCCTGTTTACATACGTTGGCTATTTGTCATAGGAAAGGCTCTGCCAGTGTTACAGTGTAAACATTGCAACATTGTCGTACATCGGGAGATAAAAAGAAAAAACAGCAGGTCAACATGAGAGCATGCAAGCTTGTTCTAGCCACAACCAAAGTGAGATTTTATCTGAATTAAAAGATCTAACACAATCCAAAAAAAATGTAACAGTAAAAAGCAGAACTAAAATATTCTGCTAAGATTAGAACTCCAGTGAATGAACTCACCCTGCAGTTTGAGACAGACAGATGTGTAGAGTGTATCCTCAGCGAGGGACTGTGTGTGTGTGAGAGTGTGTAAGTCCCAGAAGAGCTCTAAGTTTAGGTCCCATGCAATCTTCCCAGGCAGTGCCGCCGCTGAGTGACTCAGATCAGTGAGAAGACTCACAGAGCAGCACAAGACTCCTCCTTCACTCTCGCTCACACCCCTTATTTAAGTGCCTTTTTAAAAAAGTACAGAGCCACACAGAGTGAGGCCAACACACACTCACATATGCCCGGAGGTTCACAACACACAACTCTAGATCTGCACTTTTACACTTTAAAAGGAACAAATCTACAAACAGCACCTTTGAGAGTACAGCCACATGGAATTTGGATTGATGGCTAATTTAATTCAGCACACACACACACACACACACACACACACACACACACACACACACACAGCTCTTGCAGGCACAACATGACTAAAACGTTCTCCAACTTCCTCTCACTTGTTCTTTTTTCTGATCATGAAAGAGGCAAACAGATGAAGCCAGTTGCCGAGAGTGTTGGTGTGAGACGGGACTGGTCGAGGACAGACCCCCTTGTCTAACAGCCACTACACTTCTCCTTCTGCCTGATTACCCTGATCAATGATTAACAAGCGCCACGGTAAAGCAGCCTGCAGCGCACCAGTTTTCTCGTTTGCTTACTCAAATCTAAATAAAGCCCAAAGCCTCTGATCTCTTATTTTAAATCGCCATCCCATCAACTTCTTCTCCTCGGGCACATTTCCTGTGCAAATATTTAAGACATAGAAGCTAGTCGACACAAACAAGTGAAAAGTAATGTGAAATGTGCATCTGGTAAAATCCAACATAACGAGTTTACATCTCTCTCTCTCTATATATATATAGATATATGAAAGCGAAACAAAGATCCACTTCAATCTACTAGTTACCATGAACGAGATGTACCTTTTGCAGAAGTCTTTACAGGAAACTGTGACTTTAGATTCTCCATGTTCCGTATCTGTCCTGTGAGCAGAGCTGCTCCCTGGTGTTTGTGACGGTCAAGCTCAGATGTGCATGCTTGCTCTTTTGACAAACTGCTGATTTACAGGGTTATCTATCAACTTTGACTCATCACATGGTTTTAAAAAATAAATAAATACAGGAAGCCTCAATTTAAGTCTAACGGCTATGCTATGACATAAATAGTTCTGGTCATCTTGGTATCTGTGGCTATGTGAAAGCTTTGTGTGTGTGCATATACACAGTATATGCACACACACACAGTGCCTACATTTTCAAGCACCTGCAAGCTCACCGATGTGTGTTATGTGTCACTTGAACACGATTAGAATGAATGACAGGCATTCCAGTAAACCAGCTATACCAGTAGAAATTCCATTCACTAAATTCCCTTCAAATTACATGTACTTACAGCGCAGTAGTTCAGGCACATTTCAGGTGAATGAACCAATCATCTATGTCTTCAAGCGCTAAAGATGAATCTTCTTAGAGTGAAAAAAAAAACATCCTGGATGACGGTGAAATATTGATCAAAACTGCACTCTCATGCTCACATCTCAGTGGTGCAACAAAAGCCGGTGCCAATAAATACTTGACGCAGCCAACCTCCTGCGGCCTTATTGTTGGCAGGGTCTCACTGGAGACTCATGCAGATAGGATTGACTGGTGTCATCAGACTCAGAGATGCTGCAAGTGGCATCTGACCTCTGACCTCAAACAGGGGCCGCACAGTCCTGCACTTCCTTTCGCTGACTATTATACAGAATATCCAGGACATTTGTTTACATGCATCTGGTCAGTCATTACATTTTCAGATTTCTTCCCTCGATTCTTTCTGACATTTGATGCTGAATCCTGAAGAGTTTTTTGTCAAAGCATTTCGACTTAAAGCAATACTTCATCCCCAAAGTGTATGTGAGAAAAACAACGTTTTCTTTCACAGATTCAATGTAACACAGGGTGAATAATTGAGATACAATTGGTCATTTTGGGCGTCAAGTATTTCTATAATCCAAGGAGGTGTTCTCTTCCATTAACCAACTGTTTAGCTGTGTAATTGGCTTATTAGACTTATCAATTTTAGTGGATTCATCTATTTTAGAGACAAGAACATTTTCCTTTCCTCCACATGTGCAATTCATGCATGACAACAAAAAAAAGCCAGGTTTCTCCAGCAGTGTTTACCTGGTTCTCGCACCTCAATTAATGAAACCTGGTTTCTTATTTACATTAAGTTCAAGAAATAAGGTTACGGCCAAAAGACAAGAAAAAACTGGTTATTTAAGTGCATGTGCACACACTTTAAATTATAAATGCTTTGCTGACACAGTATGGGTAAATGTGGGAAAAATACTCTCAGAGGCCCATGAAAGATACAAAGTGACACCAACTCTGCTGCTTCCTAATTTACGTGGGCACACACACACACACACACACACAC
>CALSBV010000422.1:4975512-4997707 GCA_943590825.1 Bovichtus diacanthus
CACACACACACACACACACACACACACACACACACAACACATAAACTGACACACACAAAACCCAGTTTCTAAGCATTTCTGGTGCCCTACATCACTCAATGAGATTACAGCATGTGCAGTTACAGTACATGTCTGGCTCTGCTCTGGTACATGAAGTGTTCATTGTGTCTACCATGCTGGCACAAACAGCGTGTGTGTGTAAGTGACAGACAGGGTGACGGATTTCTGTTCAACTACCCAGACTTTCTTCAGATTAACCCTGCCTCATCCTCTAATCCAAGGGCCAGCGTGAGATTAGAACCCCAGTCTGCTCTGAACCAGGAGGCACTGTGTGTGTGTGGGGGGGAGGGGATTAGGGAAAAAAGTGGAGATAACTGGACACAGTGATATTATTTGGCAGGGATGAGCTAAAGGCAGAAGGTGAGGGGGAAAAAGCTCTGAAGAAGAATAGGATGAAACAGACAGGAATAGAGGAAAAGCGAGGGTGTGATGAAAATAGACAAGCACAAAGAGAACGGACGGTGAGCCAAATGGAAGAGGGGGTGAGAGGATAGAGGGATTTTACAGGGAGAGAATGAGACACATAAAAAGGAGAGCAAATTTGAAAAAAAGTGAAAAATAGGAAGACACTGGGGCTGGAGGAACGCACCCATTCATGGCCAGTGAGCCACGCATGCACCTCGTCATAAAATTAATTTCCGAGAGGCCTGAAACTCTCGCCGTGTGTGTTGACTTCAAATGGAAACACTTGCAGCCCTCCTGCTGAGAATTAGATGTGGCGACTGACAAGTAACAAACCTTTGCATCTTAATCCGGTTTGCGGCAGCGCTACCTCACACACATCACAAGATGAGGATCAAGAAGAGAAAAAGGCTGCGTCAACAGCAGCACAAGTACAGACAGGAAACCACCCTCACAAAATGGAGCTGTAAATAACTATACACCTATCAATTGAACACCCAGAGGTGCTTTCTGCGACAATATAATAATAATAATAAAAAGATGTATTTAAAAGAAAGACAGCAAAAAAAAAGAAGCAGGGGTGCGGCTGTAAAGTGAGTGGAAGTGATGTTTCCTACCTCTGGAGTGTTCGATTTTCACCGCCACGCAGGCCCCCTCATCAGCGTTTTTGGACTGGAAACAGTCAGCTTTGCCTTTCCTTTCTGCAACAACAAAACACACATTTCATTATAAAAAAGAAGTCCGAGCAGATATTTCAATACTCGACTTGCATCTGAGGCAGGAGCTTCAAGCCGTTTCAGGCCATGCCATGTTTTATTAAGAGGAGCACCGACTCTGTTCTACGTAAAGTGGAGATGAAAATGAGGATGCAGGAATAAGAGTCATGTATCGTTTCTTATTCTCCAATAGCGGAGACAACATGCTGGACATGCATAAAGCAAGAAGAGTTTTGAAGCACTCTTCTAGTAGCTGCATTTACCGAGATCAGGGGTAGACTTGTGTTTGTTTTGAGAATGAAAAAGGAATATACTGCCCCTTGGAGATAAAAACCCTAATTAGTCTGTCTGTGATATGTAGGGCATAGTCTACAGGGAGAGCTCACACTCTTTCAACACAGCCGTTTAATATGCACATAAATGATTAAAGAGAAAGTAGCAACAGGCGTAAAAACAATGATGGGCTCTACCCACAGACTCAGACACAATTAAAAAGACAGACACAAACACACACACACAAACACACACACACACACGCACAAACACAAAACCTATGCTCTGCTCTGTCTAATCTAATATGAAGCATCAAAGCTGCAGGATGATCCATGTAGTTGTTGACAGGCTCCAACATGTGCAAGTGACATGCAGCACAATATAACAGCTGCACAAATTAAAGTTCACCCGATAACTCAATATGTCAGTGATGACACCAGCCAATCACAACAGTTAGAAAACGGTTTTATTGTCTAGCTTCCCCCTTCTTCCTGAAGGTTACTTCTAGCTTGATTTTAGGACAAAGGGTAACATCAACAAATGAATCCACCAGCTCAAAGCCCTGCTGTACAGTCTCACAGAAGTTCTAGCATGGCTATTAGCTTTTTCAGGTACTAAATACAAGTGCTGTATTCATCAAACATGCAGCACAGGAGCCCCAGTTTGCTTGTCAATTGTCTGCAAGGTGAGCCTCTCCCCTCATTGCATATGCATTTAAGGGACGATGGGGCAAATATTAGCAGGAGAAATGTTAACAGAGGATGATTATGTACTGTTCCACCGGATTTTCTAAGGTCACGCTACTTGCGACTGTCACTTTTGCTGGGAAAATGATCCACCCCCTGAAAGGCAGCGTAAAACACAGCACAGATGGGATTTACAAGGTCCACAAATAGACGTGCATTAAATGTAGGCTTCCATACTAAAACCTTGATTATTAGCAAACAAAGATGAAGCAATTAGGCTATTATTAATGAACGCAATATCTGACTACTCTAACGCAAACTTATAGTGGACTGGGAATTGTGGTGTTTAGTCATTAAACTTGTGTTTGAACTTAACCATCAATTAATCACACAATCACTACGGGCTGCAAATATACTTTTCTTTTTTATGTTAAAACATTTAAGTGTGCATTTGTAACAATAATCCATGAATCAATTAACACACATATTTGTCATTGAATTCATCTTTCAGTAGACTGTCAATGCGTCACTTGTCATTATTTCCCCTTATTACACCAAACTATAATTTGCACTCAGTATTTAGCACGCTGTCAGTTGGGATACATCAAAACAACAGTGATGAACACATAATGGAGTGTGGATAGATAGAAGAAAAGTGGACAAACTCAGTGTGGGGTCGTGCAAACAGACGAGAGGAGGTACAAATTTGTGTGTGTGTGTGTGTGTGTGTGTGTGTGTGTGCGCTTGTGTGTGTGAAGGGGGGTATAATATCCTGGCTCAGGGATTAAAGGAGGGCTTTCTCCATCCACCATCTGGACTCCTCATGACAGGCGTGCCTGCTGTTCAAACACACACACACACACACACACACACACACACACACACACACACACACACACACACACACACACACACACACACACACACACACACACACACACACACACACACACACACACACACACACACAAACTTACATTACAGTACATAAATTTAACCTCCATCTGTTATATAAGTTCCCTTTTCAGAATATACTGTAACACACGTAAGCAGCTTATAAAAAGCATTACGTATATATCAGAGACTTTTCTGCAGAGACAACCCACTAACTCAACTGTGACCCCCCCTCCACTCTCTGCCATGTGATCATCATCACACGCCTATTGTTTCCTGGAGTGGGGGTTGTGTTACGATATCAGCACCGAAAACACACCAACACACAAAAAAAATTAAAAGCCACACACATAAGAGACGACATTTATGAAGGACATAAAGGTGGAATAAATGGGTTTCTGAGATATGGGTGTGGGGGAAACCTGCTTCAATGATGATATATGATGGGAGAGTGTACTAGTCCAGCTACTGGCCTGGCCCTAAACTTCCTCTTCCTGTCTGTTAACTTCCTGTTTTTCAAATCTATAATCTAGAAGTCAAGCATACCAAAACTCTGACCAAAGCACAAAAGAAAAACTGCAAGAAATCACATGCACATATCAACACTCAGTGGATTCTGGTTTATTGGTCAGGCAGGATTTTGGAAGTGATGCAAAACACAACAAATACTGATGAAACTCAGAGCTGCATCCATCCTTGAAGAGGTGATCGTGACAGTTTTTTTTAAGTGAGCGTTGCAAAAGATGCCCTCAAACTGTATGATCCATGAAAAAATGTGTCCAAGTTAAATGATTGATTCTTTTTGGGAGTTTTTCCTTGTGCGATGTGAGGGTCTAAGGACAGAGGGTGTCGTACCTTCTACAGGCTGTAAAGCCCACTGAGACAAATGTATAATATGTGATATTGGGCTATATAAATAAACTTGATTTGATCTGATTTGATTGATCATGTGAGAGAAATTGAGGATCAGAGAAAGCTGCGTCGATTTTCTTCAGGGATGTCTGTGTTTTTTACTGGCTTACTGTCAGCTGAACACAAACTGCACCGGTGAAGGTGAATATAAAAGGTATTGACGCATTTCTGTCATGTCAGATTTATATTGAACAAGACCTGCCAAAAAGACGATCCTACATCTGCCTCCTGTATGTCTTTGTGCTTCCTCTACTTCAATTAAACACGCATCAACACAGGAGGCAAACTGCAGTAAATCCTCCAATGACCGCAGTAAAGAGAAATAAAAATCTAATTCAGCAGTTACACTCACAGCAACCCAATCAGTTCTCAGAATTAAAGCTTTAGCTTCACCTAAAACAACCTGAGTTTTTGCACAAGAAAATGGTGCCCGCCATTCTGATGCCACACAGGTTGGAGTTTTATTTATATAAAGCTGTGACGATAGGGGTTGATCCAAAGCACAGTGGCGACTTCTCCTTGACATATAAAGGACAGTCGTGTGACATTTATCAAAACCGTGTGTGTATGTGGTATCTCACTACGGAAAGTGTTGTAAACAAAGCTATTATCACACAAGTCAATCTCTTAGATAGCAGCATTGTCTCTGTTTACATTTACCTCCTCTATAGCAACAAGAAGACTGACAGACCACTGCAAAGTCCAACACCAAATGAGTAATGATCCGAGTCTGACCTTCTGTCGACGCAGAAAAATGACATCCTTGTCACCCCACTGTCGCTGCTCGCGTTCGCTCTCCTCTTCAACACTTCTATCTGATTTGTATTATTTCACATTGTTTTAGATTATGGATGCCCTGTATGAAGCAGAGTTGAACCAGAAGCCAGCCAGAACACTAGTGGAAATAAAACATCCAAAATCCACATTTAGGTGTTTATTTTACTAACTTTCTCTATTTGCTTCAGTAGATTCCTCCTAAAATCACCAGAAGTTAGCATTAGATAATGCACTATTCACATGTAGGGTCTTGCAAAATGTGTGACATTTTACAATACATATCTTTCAAGGGTCGTTTTCTCATAATGAGTTTTATTCTCACACTCTGAGCCTGATTTATATCACATTGTTTTCCCAAAAACATGGTGAAAACTTATTTTTATATGGCTGTTAACAGTATTGTCTGATGTGATACAAAGAGATATCCAACATTTCCTCTGTAAAAACCCTTGACCTTAATATATCAACAAAATTTAAATAATATTTTTTTTAAACCTTTATCGAATGTTCACATTTCTGTTCTGGAAATTTATGCAAATTAGCACATATTTAATAAGATAATGTGCCTCATTTGCATATTTAAACATAACATCTAGAAAACAAAGAATTGAATCTGTAAAACAAAACAAAGAATTGTCTTGATTTATGTAATCAACAGGGGAAGTTTCATGGTGATATCTATTATTTAGCATGTTTAACATATTTACCTGTACCGTTTCCCCTTAGCCCAGGGGTGGGCAAACTTTTTGACTCGCGGGCCACAATGGGTTCTAAAATTTGACAGAGGGGCCGGGCCAGAAACAGATGGATGGAGTGTTTTTGTGAACTAATATAAATTACATGTAAAAGCCATTACATGAGAGGATTTGGCCTGTAACATGTAGCAAAGCATGAATATGCAAGGCTCATTATACAAATTGTTTTCCAAAGGCATTAATTTAATTTAATTTAATTTAAATAAACACAGTAGAGAAACTCACGTTCAATTTCAGTGGGAACAGTGTTGTTGATCTCCCTTTTTTGCCAGTGCATCAAAGTCTGGAGTAAGTTTTGTTGTGGCAATTCTCAGGATAGATCCGAGGTGTTGGTCAGTTAACTTGAATCTGTGACGGGATTTGTTGATGTTCATGACGCTTAATGTCTGCTCACATACGTAGGTCGAGCCAAACAGAGTCAGCATCTTCTGTGCTGTCTTCCGGAGGTTTGGAAACGTGGCTTCGTTAAGTGAAGCATAAAAGTCATTCAGTTTAAGAGAGTTGAACTTCTCCTTTAAGACGGAGTCAGACTGAAGATCGATCAGTTCCAATTGCACCTCTTCTGGTGCTGTTTCAGGGTCTTGTGACAGGGGACAGGACACCAGCTGAAGTGACTTTTCAATGTTTTCAAAATCAGAGAACCGACGGCTGAATTCTCCGTGCAGGTCGTCCAGTGATTTGCTGTATTTCTTTGCATTTCGCGTTGCCTCTTTCTGCGTGGCAAGTGTGGAGAAATGAGCGAAAGATTTGTTTGCAATTTGTCTGGAGAATAAAGTTAGCTTAGATTTGAAGGCTGTAACATGTTTGTACATGTCGTGCACAAACTGATCTTTCCCCTGTAGTTTCACATTCAGCTCATTCAAGTGTGAAAATATGTCCACAGCAAACGCAAAATCACAAAGCCAGTTCTTGTCGCTTAGCTCGGGAAATTCGTCGGATTTCCCCACTGACTCCAAAAATGTGCCGATCTTCTCTTTCAGGTTCCACACGGCGAGTCACAGTCCTGCGCGATAAACTGATTTTTTCAAACTTGCCTTGGCTCTCCGGACACAGTAGACCTGCCGTCTCTACCATGCATTCTTTTAAAAACTCGCCTTCGGAGAAAGGCTTGCTAGCTTTTGCTAATTTGAATGCCAGCAAAAAACTTGCCTTGGTAGTTGACTCTTGAATTGCAGTTTGTCGGTGAAAAAAATGTTGCTGAGTCTGTAAATTAGCCACCAACCTCTGAGCCGTAGCCGTCCGTTCTTGTGTTGACTGCTTGCTAGCATAGTTAGCATGCTTCGTAGCAAAGTGACGGCTGATATTGTACTCTTTGAAAACCGCGACAGTTTCTTGGAATATCAGGCATACAGCCTTTGACTGGACTTCAGTGAAAAAATATTTTGTTGCCCACTCCGTATTAAACACTCGGCACTCACTATCCACTTTTCTTTTTTTTGATAAGCTCATTTTTACAGAAGGGCTCACAGAGCAAAGCTAAAAACAGAAGAAGTAATGGTACCTTCAAGTGCTATGGTAAAGATGATCTTTTCCACTTGTAAACTGGTAATTACAAGTGCGTTGTGTGTTGTGTTCAGGTGCAATTTTCAATTTGTTTTTGGTATTTACCATAATTACCAGAGCACATGAAGATACAAAAATATACCACACGCCAACAAGGTGAATGTGCCTGAAGTGCGCCGATCTTTTTTTATTATTATTATTATTATTATCTTTAAATATAATTTGGACAAGTTCGGCGGGCCGGATTAAAAAGCCCAACGGGCCGTATATGGCCCGCGGGCCGTAGTTTGCCCACCCCTGCCTTAGCCATACACAAACACACAAGAAACACAACTTCTCTGAATTAAACTCAAACATATCATAAAAGGATTCAACAAATCCTGTCCAACAATGAATTGATCCTGCTAACAAATATTACTAACGTAGCCAACGTGTATTCCTCTGTGCTACAGACCTCCAAACTATCAAAACACATCAAGCGTCTTCATTACCATCATTATGGGCATTGTGCTGTAACTTTTTACTCATTCCCACAAACCATTCTGCTCACGTAAACACTCAACAGAGCACCAAATGTGTATTAATCACCAGCTGAAATCAACATATATGTAATACAGACTCTGTTTGATTCACCTTTCTTAAAGTTGTGACTAATTACCCACAGTTTCCTCGCAACAGAAAAGCTTCATGCTTGAAATATTTTTTTTAAGTGACAGCACCCACACAGATTGATCCACTTGTCTGGCAACACCTGTCTATGTGGGTTTCTATGTTAAAACCAGCGCTCATTCCACTTCTTTCTCAGTTATTCACAGACCACTCATTACTGAAACCAAGACAAACTGTACTTTACTAATGCGTTCGACCTGCTTGACTTAATAAAAAAATCTCGGAAGTTACCTGGAAGCACTCCTCTCCAGTACAGCTGGATTTTACCCATCCTGTTAACCCCACGATGTTTATCCATCTCAAAATGTCTCTTCAACTCAGTTTTACCAGCATCTATAGGGAAATGACAGCCGTTTCTTCAGAAGCAAGTTTCCCTGTCGCCTGGTTACTTCATGTCTGTATTTAGCCATCAAACCCTGAGAGTACCTGCTCCGTCACTGTACAAACCGGTTCCCTAAAAACCAGAGTCACCAGGTGTGGGAGAGAGTAGGAGGAGGAGGTGGAGGCTGAAGGCGTCCTATAAGATATCCCTTTTAACCATTTCCATGATTATGTTTTGGTGGGTTAGCCAGCACTCAAGGACAAAGTCATCCCCAGGGGGGGAGGAGAGAGTGGGAGGAGGAGAGAAACCAAAATAGGGGGTGGAAACAATGTAAATCACTGGTGAGGAAAAGTGGAGGAAGGAGGGGAGAAAACGTGTGGGTGGGGAAGTGAGAAACATGAAAATTAACCAGCCGTCACAGTTAATATTTAACTATCTGCAGTCCTGCACCCATTATTAAACACAGTTTCTACTATGATTAGCCACAATATCTTTTTTGCCTTTTTTGTGGTCCTGTGACAGTGCATCCTAACTGTATGCTCTCACATGCTAACTGTATTACACAAATCTGGTTGCACAACCCCCCCCCCCCACAAGACTAATTTTAACCTAATCTCAGCCTTGATATACTACAGCAGAAATGAATGAGATTCTGAAATTCAAAAACCTAAATCACAGAGGGGTGCACTTATCATTATATAATGATATGATGAAACAGATAATATATTAAACATAAAAAAAGAGACTTTTTCTGCCCATAAGGACACAAGAATGCAAAGTAACCTCAGCTTCATTTGCATGGCTGCCCTAGATCGAGATAACTACCATTCAGATGTAACTCATAAATAATGGAACGGAGAGAATGTATTAATATGCCAAGTCACACCCCTTTAATCATACTGAGGTTCATGGTGATAATGTGTGTGCCTGTGTGTGTGGGAGCACAAGTCTGAGGTTTTCATGCCTGACACAGAAGAGATTGGCTATTGAATGAGACCAGATGCGTCTGTCTCCCTTCTCTCCTATCCCTCCATAATGGACAATTACCAAAGAGTTATGGTGTTCTGCCACAAACATAATAGAGTGAAAATTAAAAGAGCTTGTAGAGCCTTTATGTGGTCAAGGAAACCAGATGAGACCCCCCTGTCTCCACCTTATAGAGCGAACATAGAAATATGATGTAGTTTACTCTTTTTTTCAGTTCTTTAATGAATTCTTGTATAGAGAATAAACCATTTAGTGTTTACAGTATATGCATGGTGATCTAATGCAGTGGTTCCCACCTGGCAAATATGAGTCCAATAGTTACTCTCCTTCTAGCTTTGTTCTGGATTAACTGTCTGTCTGCTGTTTGGTGCTGGGCTGGTAGGATCATAGTCTCTGTGGCTTCGTCACTAAGAGAGACCCCTTTTACGTACTTATATCCATGTGATCCATTGGCAATACAGAGTATCGATTAGAGTCACTTTCAAGCATTGTTTTTGCCACTTTGGTAGAGCAGAACAAGCTGTAAGCACAACATTGACAAATATCATACTATAGAGTTGCTAAGGAAAATGTGTGAGTACACAGTTGCTTATTTACATACAGCAAACACGGAGCAACATTAGCATTGTGAGTAAGTCCAATGTTCACGTTCTTTTTAGCTGGATCTTTAACTGCTAAATGCTCCACTATGTTAGTCACTAAGCTTATCTGTCTGAATGTGTTGGGAATGCGTTTGATGAGAGTGGTGAGAGTGAACCAAACAGTTAATGATACCGGCCAAAAACCAAAATAAGCAGCTAAAAGATACTAAAACACTCTGTAGAGCTGAGGGTCATAACTGTCTGTGGGTTTGTCACTATACCTTTGAAAGTTGCACACAGTTCATGTTCACATTAAGACCATAACTTGCAAGAAGTAGTTACACGCCTAAAGGGTTGGAAACCACTAGTGATCTGCTGTTTTAGCTGCAGATATAATTAGTTAAATTTGAGCAGTGGACTCTAGATCGTTGTTCTTAAATGCAAAAATTCCTTCCAGAAAGTCTTCCTTTTCAAATGCAAGTTTGTCTGTATGCTTTCCCCCTTTGTTCTTCTTCACATTCCACTTACTTAAACATGTGTCTCGTAAAATGTGTATATCATGTGCAGACGATGTCCATCTACTTTCTGATTCCCAGCGTGCTCCATACACTGACCCCAGCATGTGAAGATAAGCTTTTAGCATGATCTGAACATGCTCTCTGGCCCTTGTCTAATGAGGGCAGGCCAAGTGGGCGTACTGTGATCCTGAACCTGAACAGCGGCCCCCCGCCCTGTTAAACATTTCCTGTCCTTACTTCAGAGAACACATAAAGAAAGAGAGACAAACAGGGAAAGAAAGATGGATGTTTCTTGCTTGTCACTGCAGTGATAATCATAATCCAGAGATGAACAAAACTGAATATTTTAATGTACACATTTAGTTCCAATACCCGACCTAAGCAGGTACGAAACTTTGAATTTGTACAACAAATAGAGTTAGTAGCAGAGAGAAAGAGTAATTGAGCAGTGTATAGACAATGGACTCCGTGATCACTGGGTACTGAGAAAGGAATCGATTGTTGGAATTAGAAATTGCGATAACATCGACAGGCAGCAGTCACTCTCTCCTTCTTTATCTCTCTTACTTCCTCCCTTTCACTGTGCTTCTTTTCTTTTCCTTAGCAGCCTGTTTCTCTATCACCTTTTTTCTCCTTCTACTCCCCCTTCTCCTCCTCCAACCCCCCTGTGACCTGACTGTCCACCTTGGATAATAGATCACAGCTGTTGGGCAGGAGCTCCCAAATGTGTCAATCAATATCCTGTCCACCCAATCACCACGTCTGACTGGGTCCCAGCAGGCCAGTCTGTTCATAAATGAACAACAGTGCTTATTCACAACGTGCTCTTTCATGATAAGAAAGAACCAAATGGATTTGAAATGTCTCACAGATCAAGTGCAGATATGTGGAAGTGACGTATATCCAGCATAAAAGACCATTAGTCTGTTCATGTGTAAAAAAAATAAATAAATAAATGAATGTGGCCATTAAAAGCAATAAACTGCACTAAACTCAAGCAAACCAGCTGCACTCTCATATTTGTATTTATCAGTGAAGTGATGCCCCAAGGGTATTCCCTTATAATTGAATCCAATCATTGCAACCCATTTTTACGCAAAATGTTTACAGAAATAACTATTCAAATTTCCATCAGCTCAGCGAAACTCCCTAACCCCTTGGACTTCAAATATAGCTCCATGTCTAAAAATAACGCCATGAGAATTTCTCAAAATCTGATGCTGATGATGAGCTGTTGTTACTCATCCGATGCTGGCTACAACTCTCGCTGTTTGACGATGATAACAAAGAAATGCACTTGGCAATACTGTAATGCTCAGAGTAAGAGGCATAGATCCACAACAGAGGCCTTGTGCCTTGAGGAGTGACAGCACGTGACATTTGTGAAAGGCCATGATGGACAGACTTTTGTCAACAACATTTCAGAAGCTGATTTCTAACTGTTATGCAGTGACTCTGGATAGTTTGCAGGAACGATTATGCCAAGAGTATTTTAATGTTTGCCCTGAAAACACACTAAAACCTTTGACTGTGATGTTACAGAACTTTAACATTATTGACCTTTAACTAAACCCACCAATTGTCCGATCATAGCTCAGCAACTGTAACGATTATGGTTTTAATATGCCATGACTACTGGAAGGTCTGGGCGTTTACATGCCTTATAAATGTGCTTCAGTTACCACCAACTTTCTGAAGACACTAATAATTTCCCTGCGTGTGGCTATCAGCGCTGATCTTTGTGAACTGAACTGTTTTAGCAATAAGGCTCATTTGCATAGAAAGGGGCCAATTTTGCACCAAATGTATACATAACACATTATTTATATCGACGGAAATAAACTCAGGAGCACCGAGACGCTATTTGCTGGGCAGCGCAGTTAGGGCTGCTTTTCACCCTTTATGGATGCTTTAAAAATTACATGTTTGTCTTACTTGTGCAGGTTGGGTTGTCACAAAAGCCCAGCGATCCTTTTGTGAATTTGCCCCTCTGTATATAAAGAGTTTGGATGGTGGCGTCCAAAGACTAGAAATACAAGAGCAAAACTGTAAGAAATGGTATGTTTATCTGCTCTAATGTAATCTGCAAACATTTGCGTATCCATAAATAGGAACTCAGCCTTACTTCCGTGGCCAAGGAGCATTTCTTACTTTGTGGGGTTAGAAAAAAAGAAAAAGCTGAATTTACGACAGCACATCCACTGTGTAGTATTATCGTCACTTTACATCCACTGTGTAGTATTATCGTCACTTTACATCCACTGTGTAGTATTATCGTCACTTTACAGCCACTGTGTAGTATTATCGTCACTTTACATCCACTGTGTAGTATTATCGTCACTTTACATCCACTGTGTAGTATTATCGTCACTTTACATCCACTGTGTAGTATTATCGTCACATATTAAAGGTGTTGGGTAACGTTAGCAACTCTGTCCTGCTCTTTATAACACAAGAATTAAAATTTAAAATTCAGCAACTCCAGCAAAACTTGTTATCCGAGATAGTGTTATGTTCACCAATCACTCTGGTTACACTCCTCATCCTAAAAGCCTTATGTAACATTAAAATTGAAAACACACTGCTTAAAATGACAAGAAAATAAAGTATGAATCTCTTGTCAAAGTATGTGAAGCATTCAAACAGAACACAATTAAATAAGAGACTGCTTAGACTTATTTAAGTGACACACTTCTTCTTCATTCCTTGTCATAACAGGACTAGTATCCACACTGCTGTTTCTTCATCTACTGTCTTCTTCATGGATCATCAGCTGCTGAGGAGGCTGACATTTTGCCTGGGACGTGCAGCTTTCGCATCAGTTCTTTAGCTCAATATCACAATTTGTAGCCATCAAATTTAAAAGCCTTTTACAGCGTTTTAAAACGATCCAGCTTGAAACATTAAAAGTTGACTGGAGACGACGTTTTCACCCAACTTTTCAGCTAGTGCTGCAGATAACGTCTGCTCGGGACAGTTGAACATGGAATGAGTAAGCAAGACTTTCAACACTAGTTAGAATGAATTCAACACGTCATGATTCAAATGAAAATACTCCTGATGAATTCTTCATTTCGATCCGTCTTAAGCGCCTCTTTGTTTATCTCCTTCTATTGATTCCAGTGCATTTTGGAAACAGTAAGCAACAGAGATTCATTAATGCTAAACAGATTTGACTCAATGCATTATGGATGAAGTAAATAGATGCTGGATATAATGCCAATCAAACAGCGTGGGTAAGAACTTGGCTCAAACAGGATCTTTGTACTCAGTATGAATGAGCCCCTCTGACTAGAGGCACTCGAGCCCATATTCTCAGCGCAGAGCTGGAATGCACAGAAAACCCTGCAATCCTGAAAGCAAGCCTGCAGCCTAGTTTGGGGCACTAATGAGGCGGAGAGAGAAAGAGAGAAACTAACATTAACATTTGAAATGACACAAACTTCCTCTTCCTCTAACTGTTTATGCTTAGAGTAATATATATATATAGTATATATATAGTCCTCTCTTCCTCATTTCTGTCACCATGATTGTCAAAAAAAATCTTCTCTTAAGCCGGATCTTCACTCTCCAAATTCAAACCGCGCTACAGCGCACTGAGTCACCTGCTTTCCTGTACGCCTTGCATTAACACACACAGCCACACATGTACACACACAGCCCTTAATCTGACACGTCGTGGAGAAATGAAGTGTCAAACTCTATCAGCATTTCTGGTCTGTGTTATGGGAGGCTCAGCAGGAAGACAAACCACACTGTACACAGAGAGGATGAAATCGACAAGATGATCGGCTGCTACAAACCGAACCGGTGATGACACAGCATCTTTAGTTTAACATTTAGAGAAGGAAAAGAAATAAACAAAATCACCCGATAGTTAAAGGAGAGAGAAAGGAAGCAGGGAAGGCAATGAGGATGAATTCCATGATGATAAAGCTGCTGCTGACAGAGCACTGCACTGAGTCAGATACTAGGCAGGGGGGGATTCACACCTCACATATTATGCCTAGAGACACACTCATACACAAACACCCTGCTAAAGGAATTGCATGAACAAGCCATAATGTGATGTCATTAGGCAGTTAGCAGTCCTTCCTCATTTTAGCTTATCGTTAGAAACAACATGCTCTCTCCTTTTTTAATCCCATTTCTGGTCACATCACATACCTGGCCCCTGCTTCCTTCATAATAGATATCCTTCCCCCTAAGCAGTGATACTGCAAGCTTCGTTAAAATCCCCCTCACTGATTTATATTTGACCCACAGAAGCATCTCATTTTCCTAACCTCTC
The DNA here is from genome assembly GCA_943590825.1 of Bovichtus diacanthus. Taxonomy (NCBI): domain Eukaryota; kingdom Metazoa; phylum Chordata; class Actinopteri; order Perciformes; family Bovichtidae; genus Bovichtus; species Bovichtus diacanthus. The sequence continues at coordinate 4,989,859 of CALSBV010000422.1, forward strand.
TTTGTTTTTGGATTTGTTTTAAGGACTTGCTGGAAAGGATCCTGGAAGAACCCCCTCAGTGGGATCCTTCACACAGACCCAGCGAGACCCCTTGTTAGTATAAGAACCGCTGAATGGTTGCCTTATTCGCAGCGCTAACTGCAGCATCTGGTAACACCCCTGTCACTGCTTTCCTGTATGGGAAAGCCAAGCTCGGAGAGCGGAGAAGGCACTACGGAAAATATATTGCTGCAGATAAAGTTAATGGTTTCAACCGCAGAGATAGCTAGCAAAATGAGTTCCAGCGTGTGCACGCAGCTGGGAGATGGAGTGGGGAAATTGAGCAGAAATCGGAAAGAAAAGAATGAGGCATATTTATCCGATAATAAAAAAGGTCATTGTTGCAACAATTTATTATTTTATAAATACTATTTAAGAAGCCATTTCTCTTTGTTCATGTTAGGAACCAGGGCAGAGTACCACAACTACAAGCAGATCGTTGTACATCTATCATCAAGAGATTGCATTACAGCTGTAATGATAAGGTGACTTTAAATCATAGTTTTGTTTGCAGACGGTTTAGGAACAGCAAGCCACAATGTACACACAAATGCACTCACACATACACACTCACTTGCATATTTTCCCACAGCTCACTGTGGACAGCTGAGGCTGATTACACCAATCATGGCAAACAGAGTTAACCGAAATCAGCAGCAGTAGCCTGTTCGTGCACAAGCATGCATGTGCTTGTGTGTGTATGTGTGTGTGTGTGAGAGAGAGTTGTATACGTGTAGTGCATATCTTGAGACAGCCTGCAGTTGAGAGGCTGAGTAAACAACGCCTTAAAGAAAATTAATAGTCCCCTCCAGCCCATACAGCTCCCACTGCTTAGAGTACCCATAGCTCTCTTTTGCACACACACATAGTTCACACACACCGCTGCCACACTTAGCTACAGCACTCGCCAGAGGAACATCCTGTGGTGAGATCCCGGGTTTATCTTTTGTGATGTGTGCTCCCCTCTTTGCTAACCATCAGCCTCAGCAGGCGATGAGTGTCTGTGTAGAATAGAGAACGCTGTTTCAGTGTCTCTGTGGTCACGAACCACCCACATTTTGTCTATCAGCTCTGTTAACCCAACGCCCCACGGCTGCATTGTGCACTCGATGGGTACACCGCTCTGATTGGTAAGCCGGGTCTAAAAAAAGAGAAAGGCACTAACCTGGCTGGAGGTTTGTATCCGGTGAGAGCAGCGAGATGGAGTCCAGTGAAGGAATTAAAATTTGCTAGACTGAAGTGAAAACCTCTCCCTCCCCTCTCTCTCTTTCTCGCTCTCTCTCTGCGCTCTGTCGCTTGCAACGGCAGGTTCAGGCTTGTGTTAAACTGCTGCCTCGCTGCATTGGTTGCATCCTCCCTTCTCTCCCTCTCTCTCTCTCTCTCTCTCTCACACACACACACACACACACTTGCAAGCTCAGTGACAGACTCACCCTTTCACTCAACCTCCAGTCTTCTCAGATGCTTTCCTTCTTCTTTTATCCTTTCCTCATTCCTCTCCACGGCGAGGGAACATAATCACATTCCAGCGGAGATGGGGCATATGGCGGGGGAGCGACACTCAGAGTAAAGCCCCCTCTGTGTGTGAGTGTGGTGTCGCATGGACAATCAGCCCCATTGTGTTGGGTGAGGGGAGGGCCAGTGAGAGGGGAAGAAGCCAATGGCCATACTCATCTGCTGTCCCTGCTGCTGCTGGTGGCTATAGCAGATATAGGTGTGGAACGTGACACACAAAAAAAAAGAAATCCAGGAAGAGAAGAGGGGGGCTAAAAAAGGCAAGGCATCTGGAGAGAGAGAGAGATGATGAAGAATTGATGTGTGCATGTTATAAAGTAGAAGCCTGAAGTAAAGGTTTATAAGATCTATCATCTTCGTATCTTTCAGTGGCTCATGTGATGAGCCTTGAACTTTTTCTTTCAAGGCTCATACCGAGTAGCACTGTGTAGGTTGGAGGTAGTGGGAGAAGAGGAAATAAAGGCCACCCACTCTTTTCCCATGACAACCAAACAGTGGTTACATAGTTAGGGAGTCACATTCAAATCAAGATCCATGTTGTGAAACACAAGACTGTCTATAGAGGTCTTTTGGGATAAGTCTAAGTCAATTCCCAAGTCAATCGAGACAAGTCCGAGTCAAGGCTTATCAAGGGAAGTCTTTAATCAATCTGAAGTCCAAGTTAACAGTCTTCACAGGCTAATTGCAAATCAGTGAACATTGACCATTAAAATAAACATTTTGCTTTCAAAGCTGTGTTAAAAATGTTATTTATACAAAGCTCAAACCATAACATCCAAACCATAGGCCTTATAATTAAATATTTGATGCAACGTCTGCTTGACGGTGTTTATTCTCAGCATGCGTGGCTGTATGGACGCCAGTGTCTGTTGTTTAATCGATCACTTTGGTCCAGATCAGTTTGGTGATCCCTTGACTTTTCCTCTAGCGCCACATTGAGGTTGGTTTGATATTGAGTAAAATGTCTTCACAGCAGTTGAATGGATTTCCATGAAAATTTGATGTAGACATTCATGTTCCCCCCGTGATGAGCTGTAATAACTTAGGTGATCTCCTCACTTATCTTATGCTGTGTTTACATTATACACAAAGCGATTTCTCGTGTTGCTTGTGTGAGACGCGCCGGAGAGGAGGAGGGACCAACAACAATTCTTCACGCAATTATTCTGTTTTACTACATCAGTATGAACTCAAAATAAACAGATTTTGCTGTAATTGCAATAATAGAAGCCGAAATACATCATGATGCAGATTTGTTAGATGTCTGAATTTATGCTTTGTCAGGTCTATCCGCAAGAAGCAAACAACTTTCTAAAATGCTTGTTTTCTGAATGGAGTTCGGATCGATCAAGGTACATGGTGAACATTATACTTTGATCACTGTCAAAGCATTAAGTGAGTATGTTGCCATGGTAGCATTAGCATTGAGCTCAAAGAACTAATACAGACTATTCGAGGAGCTACTCCTGGTCTTATTTATTGCCTAGGACTTTACCTGCTCAAAACTTCACACGTGTTTTTGCTTACAAGTCCAAGTTAGGTCTACAGTAAGTCAAGCCTCACATTTACAGCTTTTGTGAAAGACTTTAAATGTCTCTATTTCAGGAACTAACACTTGTCTTTAGCTTGATGACATTGCACATTTTCTCTTCTTCATATTTTTGGCTTTTGAGCTGATTTCATAAGCCAAAGTACTCAGAAAATGTCACCAGCCCATAGAGAACAACTCAACTATCCAGCTGAGGTGCAACCATACGGAAATACAAAATAAATAATTTTGTGTGAAAATCTTTTCAGCAAGTAAGTCTTTGCACAAATAGATGCAGCAGATGTATTGCTATTTGCATCTTCTTCCTCCATTGTCACTCACGACTGCGCTTACCAGCAGAATACAGTGGACTACAGAGACAGGAAAGATCTCTGCTGTGGTTGGCTGGAGTGGCCGAAGTGTTGACACGGTGAGAAAGAGCGCTCAGTTGTGCTCATACTGTCAAACCTGTCTGTGAAAATGACCTACAGGCACCGATAAGTGTTACAGTGGCAGTGTTGCTTTCACAAGTTGTGTGAAGAAACAGGCTTTTGGTTGAATCCAATGCACACACAAACGCACACAAAGTCACACCTCGAGTACTCGTCTGAAAAAGAAATGTCAAGGACCTCTTATTCGGTCAAGTCTCTAATTCAGACTGGCAGCCATCACGGTCCTGACCTCCTTTCTATTCTCCTCCCTGTCATTGCATCTATATTTTTACCATTTCTTTGTCTAATATATTCACCTTAATTCTCCATTTTTTTTTTAACCATCTCAATGCTTACTGATCTCCTTCTCTTTACTTTTTCATCTCACTTCCTATTTACCACAGCTGGAAATTCAGCATGGGGCAGGTCATTCTCTGTATAATGACCCTACACACACTTTATTGTTAACCCCTTACAACCGGACATGGATGCCCATTAAAATCCAATCCTTTTAGCAGTTACATGAAACGACCTGCTCACAGCAGACATACACACATACACACTCCTAGTCTCACATGCACCTAGACACACACTGTGAGTCTGTGCAGCAGGCCTCATTACACGACACAGTAATTAGTGACCGGAAGGCTGAGAGTCAATAACTATATCCAGACGTCACCATCAGCAGCGGTATGTGTGCTGCCTGCATGTCTCTGCGGACTGTGAGAGTGTGTGTGTGTAAACCACATACAGGAAATCATGGCGCTACAGAAATAACGTTACGCTCAGTTTCTCTCTGCTCATTTACTGCAGAGCCATTACCACAGACAGGTCAGTACTGCTGCTCTGAGGACAGGCTGCAGCCATGCTCGCACACACACACACCCACACAAACACACTTGCTGACGGAGGCTAGCGGGTCTATTCTCTGAACTTAGTTTTAGGACCCCTAACAGCAACAGATAAAAACACCACCGAGGAGCAAGTCCTTCATGTGGCCTCAAACTGGATCAAAAGAACAACCAACGTGAGTGTATGTGACGATATTTAGGCATAGAGAACAAAACGCTTGAGCCGCGCAATGAAGTTCCTGTAAGTGCACGTCGTTTTGTAATAAAGTTTAAGCAACTTACTGACTAACTGACCCTATGCAAATGTGTCTCTGCCTTCATTTTTACTCGCAGGTTTCTTTGACAATTTGAACAATGTTCCCTGATGTGGAGTTTTAAATATTAAAGATGTCGGACATTTTATCTGCCCAGAGAATTCCCCATATTCTTTGTGTAGTATAATGGACTAAGCTACAACTGAATTTCGTTATGCAGCCCTGTGTTGCATAATGACAATAAATTATCCTTGAATCCTTTAAATCCATAGAGGAAAGTTTAAGAAGATAATGAAGTCATTTCAAAACTGGAGGAAATCCATGAAACTTATGCTGTGATGTTGTTTGCATCTAAGACTAGACACAATGAATTCTGAAACTAATAAAGCACTGCAGTTGCTGTCCTTACTAAACGGGGTTATTAAATGAAACCCTCTAACAAACTCAGTTGAACATTCATCCTAATGTTCTGTCCCTGTCAGCTTTCAGCCTAATGGTGCTAATTGTGTTTAAAAGTTGCAGAATTTTTGGCATTACATTAGTGAGACTTTTGCACAGTAGGAGCTGAGAGTAAATGTGACACGTCACATGACTCAGCAATGTTAAGCCTCATTTGGGTTACTGAAGGGGAAAAAAAAAAAATTATCTGTGAATATATGCGGAACAATATTTTATTTTTAAAGGTTGCCAGTGGTTGCCAGTTTACCAGGAAATTACTTTCAGAAGAATGTGGTGAACATTTGAATATTATTTTAGCAAATCATACCACATTCATCGATTATTATCGACAGGATGGCCTATCGTTTCCATGGTGACACTTAACAGAAGTATTGGTTTTCAGACAGTGAGTAATGGATCTGCTTAAGTATTCTCTATACAGTATGCAATTTGACGTGAGCACACAAGCATATACATAGACAGGTATTACTGTCATGCAGGTACACTTGCATGAAGACAGCCCATAAATCCATAGATTTATTTTGCATCAGGTTTATGCACAGAGCGAGCACACAGCACACACATGAGGAGGCAGAGAAATGAATGCAGAAACAGACACTAACTCATGAATACACACCGCTTGCTATGAGAAATGCAATCAAACACTTAATGCACACAACGCTGCATGGCGATAGATAAGCCCTTCCTCGATGCTTTGCAACCACAGATCAATCTGTTGTCACACACTGTGAATGCCAGCTTGAAGGATCTCTCCACACACACAGGCGTGCAGAAACTCTACAACTCATTTAAACTCCCTCTGTTGGTAGTCAGAATGAAAAGTAATGAAACACATCGTGTAAGACCACCATGTTGGTTTTTCTGTGCATCTTATTTCTGCCGGAAACTCCGAACTCTCCTCTTCATACTTGGGTGACGATGAAGCTCTCACATGGCCCAGCGTGCAGACATCCTCATGCCTCTGATGTAGTGTGGACGTACTGGTAGCAGCGGTCTGAACTCAGATCATGCTTAAATGAGGCTTGTTGAGTGGTTGAAAGAAGAATTTAATTTAAACATTTTCTCTTTAATTTCAACTCTTGTTTATCAAATTGAACTGAAATCTAAGAGGGAAGCAATCCTTTCAGTTATTTGATCAACTCTTGCATCATTTCATTGCCGGGACACTCAGAGACAAATCTAACATCCTCTTATCCGGATGTTAGGAGATTTGGTAAACGAGATCAAAATCTCCTGTCTTCAGATAAATGACTGCATTTAATTACAAAATGTTGGCATTTCCTGTACAGGGATTAAACCTATTTTTATTGTGATCCTTATTGAAATCCTGAAATCATTCCTTTCAGTTTTATGGAGATGGTAGTCAGATCACTCTTAAATAAGCAAGAGCACATTAAGCGAGAAACAGTCCAACAAATCCTGTAGAATAAGCTTCAGGATAATTCAGTCTCTTGTCTACCTCTCTCTCCCTCACTTGAGCGTTTTCAGAATTTCTAGACAAGTTACTTTTTAATGGCTTCAAACTGTGTAATGGACAACTATTACTCTAACATATACTTACTTTTGGGGGCGTAAGTCAAAACATTGATTCAGTTATGTTTGTACTGCACTGATATTGGCTTCCATAATGTTAAGAAATGAACACAGTTAGCTGACTCTTTACGTAGATTACCTAAGCATCAAACATTTTGCTCACAATCCATTTAAATTAAATTAAATGAATGCTAAAAATAACCTCTAAATAAGTAAACAGTAGGCTACCCAATCCAACACATGTAAAGACATGTCTGCATTAATTGCTTTTTGGCAACCTGGTGGAACATGTGGTAAACACAACATTGACATATTATCACCGAATAAAAGTTTATATGACAAATATGTCAATAACAATTGCCTTATTGCAGATCCAGCAGACACGGCAACTTTAGCATGAATTTGGAGTCGTGCTTCTTGGCACATGATGAGCATATCTGAACATCTCTATCAACTCCTGAGAGTAAATATCCAGTTAATCAAAAAATTGCTTTTTCAGATGAAAAGCAGCTCAGTGTGTCTATGTGCGATTTTCAAGAAGTTCCCCCTGGATATACTCTTTCTTCTTTTATGGCTCTGCAGAATGGCGTGCACATCAACTTTTTTGACATCCGACTCGTCAAAACATTTCAACTTTTTCAATATTTGTTAGCTGTGTCAGTAGTGTTTGAATGAAAAGAAACACACTCGGTTCATTTTGAGTTTAAAGGATTAACATTTGATTGATTCAGGTGGCCTTTAAACCTCATCTCAGTGCATTGCAAATGGTCGTTTTCCTTTTTTATAACCCAACTTTCAAACGTTATGCAACTTAATCTATGTGCATATATTTTCTTCTGTCCTTTTCTTTCCTTATGCCTCACTACCTTCCTCCCACTCATCACAGACACTGCCCACCTCACACGTTTCTCTGCCTTCTTACCACTGCAGCTGGCATTTCCCTCCCTCCTTGCAAACTCCCCCACCTCTCTTCCACATCCACCTACCACTCTGTTACTCCAATCCAACTCTCCCTCCACCATCCATCTATTTCTTCTCTCTTTGGCCTGAGAAGAGAAGAGAGGAGAGGGGAGGAGAGCAGCATGGCTCCGCGCCATTACCCACCACATCTCTATAAGCATAGAACCACGGGCCTCCCACATCATTAATTAAACCCACGGCACTTAAAATGCATGCACAACATTAGCGCGCAAACACACACACACACACACACACACACACACACACACACACACACAC
>CALSBV010000422.1:5009721-5021075 GCA_943590825.1 Bovichtus diacanthus
GCTGTTTGTTCTGTACACACGTCACCTATTGCACGTCTGTCCGTCCTCGGAGAGGGATCCCTCCTCAGTTGCTCTCCCTGAGGTTTCTTCCATATTTCCCCCACTAATTGTGGGGTATCTTTTAGGGAGTTTTTCCTTGTGCAATGTGAGGGTCTAAGGACAGAGGGTGTCATACTTTGTACAGGCTGTAAAGCCCACTGAGACAAATGTATAATTTGTGATATTGGGCTATATAAATAAACTTGACTTGACTTGACTTGACTTGGCTAATGATGCTAGTTACAGCTAGCGGCTAAGTGTGACATTTCCATCCTTATTAATCACACCTAAGTTTTTACCTGTTATAGGAAGTCATGTCTGCCATGAGAAATGTCTATAAGAGATAAAAACTATAGTGCACGTTGAACTTTGAAACTAGATTTTAACTTTGATATCAGATTTTTTTTAATTGCAACTTTTAGAATTCGAAAATTCATATTAAATTTACATAGTAAAAGCATGTATAGAATAATGCCATGCAAAACTTTGCATATAATTTCATAACTAGCTTATTTAAAGTGTGAAAACTGAGAGCATGCAGGGGCATTTATCTTTAACAGATGCAGGTGTGCAACCAAGAAAAGATATGTGCATTAAATAAAATGTGAATAGCGTGTTTATTATGGCATGTAATGGATAGGTAGACAGGTAGATGTCAATGAGCCTACTACTAGCAGATTCTACAGCATGTTACCTGCGGGCTAGGGAGGCTCTCCCTCGCCTTAGTTGTGGGGAGAGTGACGGTACTGAGGCAGCAGGCTGCTGACAATCTACAAGAAACTGATAAATTAGACAGATATACAGAGTGGTGACACTCAGGGTTAGACAATTAGGACAGAGAAAACATGGAGGACAAGACACAGGGAAGACCTTGTCAGAGACAACAAGACTACTACTGGTCTGCTGCTACGAAAACATCATTTACATAATATAACAAATAATCATCCTCATTTTGTTCTCTTGGATGACATATGTGATTCTCCAGCTGTCGAAATCAGTGTTTCACTATGTACATGAATGGGAAAAGCCTGTAAAAAGAAGAGAGCAAGAGAAGGGATATGATCAAAATAATAATAAGAAAATACTTGAAGCCAGGCAGACTGTGTCCAAGCTACATGGCGCCTTACACTGCCTGCCAATTACAGTACATGGTTGCACAAGTGTGAGCGTAACTAAACCAGTCTCATCTGATCACACTGACAGGACCAGTCACTGAACAGCACTGGAGGTGGAAAACACAAAGAGACACAGACATGAACATATTTACACGCACACAATTGAAAACCAATATTATATTGATTTGTACAGCACAACAAGAGAAGGACGGACACAGTGGGGCTAATGCTGAACAATCCAATCCCACAACATCTGCTGCTCATTTCTCAATTATATTCATGAACTCCACAAGTCATGCACGTCAATTCTACCTAAAAGCTGTTTGTTAATATGATGTCGTGTTATCTTAAAATGTTGTTTAACTTATGCTATATATGATTATTTGAGGTAGGATAACGGACACAGAGAGAGAGAGAGGTCAAACAGCATTTGACAGGAAGGAGAATGGAAATGTTTTCAGACACTGCTATCTGGTGGAGAAAACCGGGAATACTGTGAGAGAGGTTTATCAAGACATTGGCTGTCGTTGGAGGAAGATATTGGATTTAGTTTATCCTCTGCTTTTTCGTTTGGATACTACATGTGGGTTGAGCGGAGAAGTGAACAAAGGGACAATCAAATAGGAGGTTGAGGCACAGAGAGGAGGTCTGACTGGTTTCCATACTACTCTGGACAACATATTAACCATGTAATACACTTTACGCCTGTCAAATGCTTTTTGACAGTTCTTTAGCTGTGACAAAATAAGGCATGCAAGGATTGACTACAGGAAATATCATTTGACAACAATGATTCATTTTACGGAATAGGTTAGATAAATTACATTTAAATAAAAATGCAAAAAAAAAAAAAAAATACTTCTAACATGTAAGTTAAAGACTTTGCCACAGGGGGGTGCTGTGAGTCATTGTATCCTGCTGCAGCCTTTTTTTGCTTGGTTTTCACTTTGAAGCACTTCCTAGTACTCTACAGGAAAGATACATAATGTCACATTTTATGGTAGAATCTATGCCGAGAAAGACGTCTGACATCATATTCGTGAGGTTTTCATTAGAAAATGATATGCAGTCCAACCTTATACATAAGAAAAAGGATGTTCAGTGCTGTTTTAAGGATGGACCGAGCTGCAAAGGGTTCTTCCTGAGTGTTGTTGCATGTTCAAACCATAGACATGTGAAACCAGTCTTTCCTCCTCTCTGTACCCCACATAATCCTACGGCTTCTGGGAATTGTGTACAGTACGTATTGGTGCTGGGTGCAGAGATGATGACGAGTCATCGCCTTCGTCGAAGGTGAGGAGATACTGGGGTAGAGCTACCGGTGCTGAGAGATGGGGACAGACGACCTATGTCTTGTCTTGAATAAATGAGACGTCTGAACTCTAAGGTTAGCCGCTCAGGGTCTACCATGATGGGCTGGGTGTCCGGAGAGAAATGAGAATAACTGATGTTCGGTTGAAGAGTTGTGTCTGAAGTCCACGCAGACATCGACGGACTAGTTAGGGTCAGGGAGGTGTTCAGGGTGTGGGTGGTGATAATGGAGGGGCTGTGGAGTCTGGTGGGACTGGAGGGAGCTGTGAAGGCGCCTCTGAGACTTACTTTGGGCGGGCTGCTTTTTATCCTGGGCACTTTAGCGCCACGGCCACGGTGAGTCTGCTCGTGGTCAAACTCCAGATCCTCCAGCCGTTGGGTCAAGGCCAGTTTCTGCTGGATGGCCATACGGAGGAGGGAGTTCAACGTCTTTTTCTCATCCTCTGCTGCCGCCAGCTGCCTCTGCATCTCATCTAGCTGGGTGACGTACTCATCACATCTACAAAGAGAGAGAGATAAAGGTAGAGAGGGAAGAAACAAAGATTCAGCGGGAGATTTCTGTAAACACAGGAACATTCTGTATTTATATTCTAAGGAACGTTCACATTTTCTCTTTCCCAGCTTAGTGGCTTCACATTTCCCCTCTCACCTTGTGGCAAACATGGCCCTGAGAGACGAGAAGGTGGCGGCATCTTCTTTCAGAGCCTTCAGCTCGTTCCTCAGCTTCATCATAGTCTCCGTCACCATCGCCTTTTCATTCTCGTACTTGCTCTTCAAATTTGCCAATGCACCCTCTGCTGTCTGCAATGTGGAAAATGTATTATTTATTTTCAAAATGGAGGCCTAATTTAGAAAAAGCCTTGATTGCATCTTCAGTTTCTATGGATATTACATTTCCATGGTATATTAAAAGTATAGTTTGGATGTTTTGAAGTGGGGTTGTATGAGGTACTTATCCATAGTCAGTGTATTTAGCTACAATGGGTACAGTGGTTTGGAGAAGCAGTCAGGAGTACTAGCGCGGGGAACTGAAGGCGTCATTAACGCGGAAGCTGCTGGTCTACCGCTGCCTCGATTGGTTAGTTAGTTTGTGTTATTGTGTGATTATGGTGTTTTAAGGCAGTGGTAGACCAGAAACTTCCGTCTTCTAGAAAGTGAAATGACTGTTTTTGTCAATGGAGCCTGGTGGCTTTGAAAAGAGCAGAGAGGGATATAACGGTTTCAGTTGCCATTAGTAAAAGGTACGACAAGGTAAATAAAACATGTTTTGCTGCTTCCCCGTCCACAGCAGTACATTACTTAGCTCCTGTGCTGGTACTCCTGCCTGTTCCTCCAACCTGGGGTGTGTCGACTACACTGACTATTTATAAATACCTCATACACCCCCACTTCAAAACATCCAAACTAAGCCGATGTACAAAGAAAATTCCTTTTTCACCTGTTTATTGGCCTTCAGCACCAGCCTGAGTGTGGCTATCTGCTCTCTCTTGGTACTTAGCAGGGACTTCAGTTTGAGTATCTCCTCCATGCACAACTCCTTGTCCTTGTCAAGCATAGGCGCCAGCTCCCTCGCTGCAGCCCTCTGCCTGGACAACTGCAGTGAGCGATCCACAGCCCTCTGGAGGTGTTTAATCTGATCTCTGATGATAGCGTTCAGGTTGTAGATATTCATGGGCTCCTTCCGCAGGTCTCCACCTGCTTCTGAGGGTACTGGAGATGGGCAAGGAGAGATGCTGATGACTGGGGAGCCCGTGGGGTTGCGGGAGGGGCTGCTGTGACATGATGGAGAGTCCCCTGTGTTGGTTGTTTTCTCATTGTGATGGCCGTCTTTGGATGGGGAGTCCATGGGACTGCGTGGGGGCTCGGAGGAGCAGGCTGCAGACGCTGCGGCGAGGCGTCGTGCCAGACGAGGCGAGAGCAAAGCCCGATGGTCGTCAGAGCCTTTCAGGCTGCCACTGCGTGTGACACGGCTCTGGCGGTAGTAGTCCAGCATGACGCGGTTGGGTGTCTCATTGTTGCACAGACAGACGTGGTGGTAGAGCTGTGCCAGTTCCTCACTGAAGGTTACCAGCTCATCCTGCGCTGTATTCAGCATGCCCTGGCTCTCGGAGGCTGTGCTCGCGGCTGCTCGGAGTTCTGCCTCCAGGCTCGCCACCCTCTCCCGGCTATCACGATAACTACGCTCCAAATGAGTTACCTGCTTGGAAGAAATCAGTTGGATATTTGCAACATCACATGATCCAAAACTGAGTATAAAAAAGATATTTGGTTGAAAAAGTCAACGTTACATTTGATGCAGCAATAATAAACATAAATGCATGTAAAGGACAAACCTGTTCACTCAGTGCCTGGACCCGGTCGTCACTGTGGCTGTCTCCCTGCCCCTCCACAGCCTGGTTGTACTTCTCCTTCAGTACTTTGAGCTCTGCTTTCAGGTCGATCACCTCCGTCACCGCCACCTTGTACTTACACTCCAGGATCTCAAAGCCATGGATATCGGGATCACGGTGGCCATTGGCTGGTGGTGATAAGGAGCCACCGTCAGGTTTCTCACTCTCCTGTGGGTCATCAAGCTCCTTGTCTCCATTGAGACATTTCGTGGTGTTGACGTGCTCCGTGAGGCGATGGACTCGCTCGTTCTGCTCACTCAGGGCGCCCTGTGTGTGCTGCAGCTGGGTCTGTGACTCCTGCAGGTTCATGAGCAGTGCCGACTTGTCGCGCTCCACCTGCAGAATGGAAGAATACGCAAGACAGTGAGTGAAAAATACAATGCTGCAAATGTGTTTAATGATATACGTGTTCATAAAACCCAAGTCCAAGGCTTTCACTTCAATTCATCGATTTATAGATTCTTAAATAATACTTCCAAAGTTCTGACCACCAACTACCAGCAAACACAATTTGACCTACGAATCAGTTTGTAGTGTCATCAGCCCATTAAATGGCAGTCATCAGTTGTTATCACTAACATTATATTGCAAAATGGGCAAACTGCACGTATCCGCACATTGTGAAACAGTAGCAGTTTTGAACACGTGGTTAATGTTGTGATTTGCAACAAAACTACTTGGCTGGGTGTAGAAAAAAGATCATGGTTTTGGTTCAAATAAGTATGTTTGTTACGCAACTTAAGTAATGTACATCAGTGAAGGACGTTACGTATGTCTTGTAAGTTAATTACATTACATAAGTGAACTGAAAAAACTAGTTTACTTTTGATTTCACGCGGGAGACAAACAGCAGTCTCCTGGATGAAAGTCTTGTGATGGTTTGACCCATCCATCTAAGGGTCCTCCTGTATATACGCAGACTTTGTCGTTCTTTAAACTGCGTCACATGACTTCCACCTTTGCTCCCGTCGTGATTACTACAGCCATTAGAGATCAGCGCCTAACACTTTCGAACCTCCCTGCGGTGATCCAACTTAACAATAGATGATAACGGCCGACAGAGCCAAATAGAAGGTAGAGTAGGGCCATACGGCTTTAAATATATGCTCCCGATAACGACTGATAACCGCCATTCAATGGGCTGACATTCGAAACAGGTGCACCTACAGCATTTCCATGCAATAAAATGCAGATTAGAAAAGCAGCAACATTCAGAGGCCACAGATTAAAGCTACAGTATAGCAGGACTCAGGCTCAGTCAAAGACAAAGACAATGTAGCAGGAAAGCATCATTGTTTGACAGCAAGTGAACAAATACAAGCAAATCATGGAAGTTGTCTAATGACGTGGTGCAGCTTGCTTGAGTCAAAAACTGTTGGTAAGGCCAATGGGAACTAAAATGAAGAGTGTGCCCCCCCAGCAGTGAAAGTGTAAAACTTTATTGATCAACTCTTCAACTGCTAAAGAACCTTAAGCAAATAGATATGTTTGAAACATTTCAATGATGATAACCTATAGTGACATTGTGAATGTTCTTAAACAGTGTTCATATTGAGAAACACAAAACGGATAAAAAAAAATTCAACCGGCAATCAGAAGCCCGATGCTGCTAGCATTTACATTGTTACCACAATAATCAGCTTGAAAGAGAAAATTGATGAGTGAGTAATTGTGTTTATGGAGAAAGGCACACTGCTAATAGAACAGCTACTAACCACTCTGAGGAGCTCAGCTAGAGCAAAAATGAACAGTAATGAGTAAATTAGATATTAGCATGAATCTAATCTACCTATGATTTTTATGTCGTTCAGCACATTGTATGTCTTTCCTCCTATGTGGGTTACCGTGTGTCACACTGAGTGCATAAATGACTCTTATATTATACAAACCCTATATTCATACTTTCTGTTTATGGATGTAGCTTATCACAATGCAAAGTAACAGTGGTATACATGTATAAATGTACACAGTGCCTGTGGACAAAAATACGTCTATGACGTTTTTCCTCCCTCTTTGGGTGTCATTTCCCAGTTAGGACTCCATTTCAGTCTCCTTGTCTCTAAACTAAAAATGGAATGAAGTCAGTTGCTGTCTCTGTCTCGCCTCTGCATCTGCTCCTTATGCCTGTAGGAGGCTAATCACCCAGACAGGGATCCCTATGGCACACACAGATGTTCTGCCTCTACTCCTGGACTCTTTTTGCTTTGCTATGATTAAGCTTCAACACTCCCACAAAGACATACGCAGAGCATACATTATATACAACACATGATATATAGTTCATATGGGCAAGGACATAGGTTCAAATGCACATGTGCAAAAAGTTGCCGCTTGTGTTTCAGTAGATGCATTTCCGATCCAAATATCTAGTCTAGCGCTAGTGCAATAGTGTCAATATACAATAAAGCATCCTATCTTATCTTATAATATGGTTTCAATGCTATTTCAGTCCCATTATTTGTACTCTTGTTTGGAAGACTAACATTCAGTAAAGCCTGTAGTGTTACGGGATGTTTTTTCCTGCTTCTCTTCTCATTCCCCACCTGTCATCACCTTGCAATTTCCTTGATGTTATCAGTGGCAAACAGTGACCAGGGCTGCTTTCATCAGTGCAGCAAATGAACACTGATAACAAAAAAAGAATAGAATGCAGCAGGACGCCTCAGTCTCTACGCTAAAAACTGAAATGCACTGTGGGAAAGTGGATCAATATAGTCACCTTCTAATGTACTGTGGGCTGCAGTAAATTGTCTCGGGGTTAGAGTTGATAGCCGCTGTAAAGCGGCTGAAATGTTCCAGACGGTAACTCGACCAATGTGACATCCAAGTGACGTCAGTACTGACCTTGAAAATAACCTTCAACAGTACAAAAGGGTTGAACAAATAAGACGTTATAAGCTATAAAGGCCCGCTATGCTTTCTTATGACCCACCTGTAGCAGTTGCTGTTTGAGCTTCTGCATCTCCGACAGGTTGAGCTCACTGAACAGGTCCGGCACGGGATGCAGACCTTCTCCTTTCCGGCCTGGTCGGTATTCCCCGTTCATCTTAGCCAATCCGGTGCCTGTGTGAACGTGGCCATTGCGGCGGTTGCTGTCCTCATTGTTGCCGTTAGCAGCAGGGATGGTGCTGCCGTTGGTGCCGTTGGTCTCCTCAGGGAACTTGAGGCCCTCCACGCCAGTGACGGTGAGCGCCAGATGGGCCCCTGCACCGTAGACGCTGTCACTCAGGCTGATGTGGTGGGCCAGTTCCTTTCTCAGATTGTTCTTCTGCTCGCGCTCACTCTTGAGGGCATCCAAGGCCTCCTCCAACTGACCCTCAGAAATGTCCTTCAGACGTAATGCGTCTTCGAGCTGACTGTTGAGGAGAACAGTCTCCTCCTCCAGTACCTTAATTTCATGTTTCAGTCCCTCATACTCCACCTGAGGAGCAGCAGAGAGGACGAGTAGGAATGGGAAAAGAAAAGAGTAGAAATGTAATTGAATTACTTAATTACATTCTAAAACACAAGAAGGTCCAATTAGAGGGGACATAGTAAAGGTATTAGTAAAACTTAACAGAAAAGTTAAGATGAAGCACACTTCCGACCTTAATGAAGTGTTTTCCCCTTTAAAATCTTTACAAATGGAAAACATTTAACCCTAAACTAACCCTAACTCTTACATCACAAGAGAGATGTTACGTTGATGTAAAACCTTAATCTACTCCAGCCCAACACAGTTATTAGAAATAGTGTCTAAAGCCCATACACACACTGTATGACACTGTATGGGGATACTGTAGCTCCTTAAGGGGACTAACGGATGACGAGCACCCAGATGAGAGCACTTTTTGACCCAGTTCATCATGGAACTGATACTGAAAACATAAAGGGGTAAATGATATTGGGAAAATTGAGTGTGAGTCATTCATCTCAACTGAGATGGAGCTGGGTGTTTCAGCATTAAAGGCGATAACACATCTGTATGAGCCACAACATGTGCTGGTTTGTGGTGTAATTGAGAATTTAATAGAAAGAGTAAACGTGTGAGTGAAAGTCTTCATACTGACCTGGCTCTGCTTCAGCGTGGACACCAGTTTCTGCAGAGTGATGTTCTCCTCCTCCAGCTCTGTGTAATCCTGAAGCAGCCTGGTCTCTCTGAACTTGTACTCCTTGACTTCTTCCCTCATCCGGCTCCTCTGTAGCTCCAGCGTCTCATTACTCTGGAGCAGATACAAATGGGATGAAAGGAGAAAAGCAGGGGGAGAAAGATGGTTACGGTGAGCAAAGAGAGAAGAAAGAGGACTGGAAGTCAGTTCATCACCTAAATCCATGCAAGACAATATTTAAAACTCTCCCATGGATAATATGCACAGTGTCGTAATGCTGATAAATGTAAGTGACACAACTTTGCACACAGAGAGTAATATGATTCATACCCATACTGTACATGCTTCTGCTCTCTGATAGGACGGAGAGGATGAGAATGTTTGTCGATTTTATTATCTTAAATGCGATGAGTCAGCACCCTCACACTTCCTGAAAAGTTAATCATCTCAGGTTACCTGCTGTGCACAGACAGAAACATGAGCATATTCTGGACCAGATAAAGATAAGAGAAATGCATCAGCCACAAAAGTCATAAATCTACGTATAGCAGGCGGCAGCACTGGGAATATCTTGAGACCTCAGCCAAATCATCTGTCACACACCACTGCTAATGGTAAATGTTATTCCAAGGAATAGCAAGATGGAATAACTGACCCCCGTCAATGGAAAGCAATGATCAAGCAGAGATCAACAACAATGTACAGTATATGTGCGCAGGTGTGCACTTTTCTCACTGCCGAGCTGCCTGCAGCTCCCCTGCAGCTCTCTGTGCATATGGCAGAAGTGCTGACCCAGAGACAGTGTCAGGAGTGGGTGGGCACACTCACAGGAGGAAGAAACTCAGAGACCTGACACACACGTTGCCTCTTCTGTGCTTTGAAGCTCCAGAAGCTCCGTATGTGAGTGTGTTAAGGGGTGGATGACAATGGTGCTTTTAGAGTTGGCAACTGGACTGAAACTAAAGAGCATTATGATACACCTGATTTTTTTTTGATTTGTACAGTGGCTGACAGCAGCTCCTATAGCAAAACAAATGGAGCCTCAACTGCAAAGCACATCGAAGTACAGTATGACTGCACTATGAACACTTTATACTAATCCAGGAAAATATAACACAAACAAAATTACGTTTGAACAACAAACCGTAATAGCGCAGATACAAAATTATACAATAACACATTTTTGGATGCCATCTTGTTATTGATTATATAATGAGCTTCCCCTGCTACATCTTGTCCACTTACATATTCATGACAATGTGGGGAATTACACAGAGCAGGGTATGAAGTGCACAGGATTAGAGGCCAATTATCAGTCAGTGAGTCTCTATAGAAGCAGAGCTGGTCAGGGGCCACAGTGGCCGGGGTCAGGGACAGTGCGGCACACAGCAGAGCTGGGCATCACATCCCTCATCTGGAGTTCCCAGCACAGACAGTGACTGTGACAACTTTATTGGATTCATGATACAATGGCAAACATGGCGCAGGTCCAGCCATGTTGTATTCATTCATCATTACCACCCACTGTTGCGGTAACGAGGAATAAATGCAAATGTTAACACATATAAATATGTGGTATTATTACAGGTCATGTAGCAGATGCTCTTATCCAGAGCAACTTACAGTGAACTAACTACAGGGACAGTCTGCCTGGAGGGGTTAAGCCTGGTAATGAACTCACTAACTTCTGGTGTTCTATTTGAATGCCTAG
This sequence comes from Bovichtus diacanthus, assembly GCA_943590825.1. Taxonomy (NCBI): domain Eukaryota; kingdom Metazoa; phylum Chordata; class Actinopteri; order Perciformes; family Bovichtidae; genus Bovichtus; species Bovichtus diacanthus. Next base: position 5,020,376 of record CALSBV010000422.1, read on the forward strand.
ACCACTAGACTACCACCACCCTTTTATGACTTTAACAAAAATAATAAGATTAGACAGAAGTCAAGATAAACTGTATGTGGTTGTCTTCTGCATTGGGGCAATTGGGGTGCTGTGAATTCATGAAAACATACTATTTGTGGAATTTCCTTTGTATGAAATGGGTTGCCAATTTCTTAATCCTCTCATGTACTGACTTAAAACAGCAAAAACAGACTTTCTCTGGCAGAAGTAAACTTCTCCCATAAATTCTTTCCTGATGAATCTGTACATGCTTAATAGTGTTTGTGAGAGATCGCTTGTTGGAACCTTTTGATTAGACCTGCTTCCCATGATAAAAAAAAAGGCGACTCCCCCTCATTAATGGGCATCGAGCATGCAAATGAGGATTTCAAAGAGAGCCGAAAGCCATTTGATGGACACATCATCAAAGGGCCATGAGCGTGATGCAAACAGGGGACAGGTGTGTGTGTGCGCGTGTGTGTGTGCGTGCGTGCTTGCGTGTGTGTGAAGAATAACAACTCATCACGAATATGACGACAACGCCCATAGTCAGCTTCCCATCTGGAAAAATTATTGCTCAGTAATGTGGAATATCCCAATTTATTGAACTGCTGTGTGTGACCTACATTCACACTGACCTACGACACTTGTCATGTTCAGAGAACACAGAGAGTAAGAACTGAACCTCACAACACTCGAC
>CALSBV010000422.1:5021085-5036369 GCA_943590825.1 Bovichtus diacanthus
CCGGATCTGCCCCCCACAATGGGGTTGTGGCCGCAGCGTCTGACCCCAGCGTGAACTCCCGCGCTGCCCGACACTATGGCTGCAGACATGTATGAAAGCATAAACGTACGCTTGGCACGTACGCACATGCATAGTGTTTTCTCTGTGTTTGACCCCCTTTATGCCACAGTGCTTAGGCCTTTATCAAACACACTGATCTCATGTAAGTTAATGCACAGTGAATAATACGAATGTGGAAAAAAGTCGGCATAAAATTCAAGAGACTACAATGATAAAAGATACAAAAAGAGACGCATTGTACTTTTCTCAAAATCCAGAGACACCTTTTTTTCTAAACTCTTCACAAAGTTAGCGCAAGCATGGACTAAAGTGCAGATTACAATTTTTTTATTTTTAGGACACAAAATGCATTTAGTGACCAATCCTTTCAATATAAAGAAGATATTTGACTAAAACTCAACAACCACCTCTGTGCAACTACAGCTCATTTTGCACATCTTAAAATAACAGTGTTTTATAATCTTAAATAGTAAAGTCTTCCCAAGGGTTTTTATTCTACTTCTACGAAGTTAAACTACTAACATGAGTAGTACTGTAGTAGTACCAATGCATGAGTTCTACTGTCAGCTAATACGACACTTTATTTTTCACATATACCATATTCCTGATTTCCTGTGTTGGCATGAACTGATAAATCATCTGCAGAGGGTGACACGCTCACCTCTCGTAGGTCCTGCACGAGTGCGTTGAGCCTCTCGTTCTCGGCCTGGGCGTTGGACGCCACAGAACGGCTTAGCGTCATGTCCGTCTGCAGCACCAAAAGTCGGCCCATGTAGTAGGCCTCCTTAGAGGCTGACTCCTGCAGCAACGTCTCCTCATTGGTCTCCCCATCCTCTGCAACCTTACGCTGGTTGGTGTAAGCCTGGCCGAACGCCTGGAGAGGAAGAAAATAAGGGATGGTCAGAGGACTAAAATGCAATAATAATAGTCATAATAAAATAATAAAACAACAACCATCTTTTGCAAAGTCAAAATTGAGGTGACACTGATCCAAATCCTGTCATATAACATCAACATCCTAATCCCTGTGAGGGATTTGCACCCACTGCTAGCACATCTTTTAACAGTTATGGCCACTAGGCGTACTCCTGCTGCACTTTTGACGACCGACAGCACTGACAGCATACTTGCCGGGGCTGTCCCTCAAGGATACCTGCTTTATGTCTATGTGGGATGATGTTTCACTGTGATCAATAGACACACTGTTCCCATTTTCCTGACACAGGTTTTCACGACACCGAGAGCTGACTTGTCATGATAAAGGAGCCAAGGCTTGATTGAGCATGCATCAACAGCAAAACAGGCCTACCATACTGTACCAAACTAGTGCTGGAACAAATGAGAAAAAGCTCGGTAGACTGCAGTGTAGGGGAGTAACTAGTTACATGTAACAGAGTCAAGTGATGAAATTATAAATCAATTGTAATAAATATAAATCAGTTCCAATTACTGAGAAAAGAAACGTGATAAATTACAGTTTTATATAAAAGATGTTGGTGATTACAGAGGTTACAACCACATATTGTTTTCAGTAAAACGTTTACATGTAGAATATACTAGCATGCATTCTGTTGCTATGTTCCAATCTTAGTTATATGGTTATATTGAAGAGCTTTTAATATAAGTTTGACAGTAATCAGTGTTGAGTACTATTGTGAGCTTTACACTGCCTCGTTTAAGTTGATGTTTTTAGGACTTTTCAGGTTTATAGCCCAGTTCTTTTTTTTAAATGTCGGAAAAGTAATCAAATGTAATAAGTAACATTACTTTGATGAAGTAATTTAAATGGTTACATTACTTATTACTTCAACTACAACAGGGTTAGTAGTAATCTGTAACCTATCACAAAAGCAACCTTTCCAACACAACAAGAGACATACAGTTACTTCACACCAGGAATAATATAGGATTTGTATTGTATGAACATTCAATCCTGCACTATTTTCCTGACCAGGTTGCCTGAACATAGAGATAATTGCATGACGTGTATTAATACGTCATAATAATTTAATTGCATATACGTGTCTATGAAGCATCCTTCAGTTTCTCAGCAGGAAAAAACGAGTCTGCTGCCCACAGTGGCCCCTCAGAGAGAAAATGGATCAATACTTCTTTCTCTGAAAAATATTTTATGGTTTACAATCGCCACATGAAACTGTAAACAATGCAGCATGTACGGTTATTAGGATGCAGTTCCTGGACAGATCAACAAAGCAGCCTAAATCCCAAGGGAGCCATATATTTTGGGTATTTTGGTGTATTAATAATTCACAAAGAGTCTTCCCAATCCAACCTTAACATAATAACAACATTTTCTCAGTTTCTCTCAGGGATGAATCATTTATAAGGTACAAGCATCCGTTATACGGAGAAGACATGAGCTCCAGTGTGCAGCTGTCTTTTTTTCCCACCCCGTTAGTCATTTTTCATTTTTCTATTTACTTGTGAATAATGAGCTAATACATGGAGTGTGTTGAGGACCGATTGTTATACGGGCAATTTATTACAGCCAGAAATCTACTTTGGTGCATATCTTGGATTATGTAGAGCACTGGCACAGAGAGGAGGTGGATTTTTTGCCACTATGGTGACAAATGTGTGTACCCAATGATAAACACATTTTTCCATTCCGTCAATATTAACCCAGTTCATCAACATACACATGCTGTGAATTTGGTAAATAAAGCAAATTCATTTAAAAAGGCACTGAATCCCTCCGTAGACATATTTATTCTAATTTAACAGACTCTTTTGTTTGCCCTGTGAAATACAAATGTACCAGTTAGCATATGAATAAGAGACAGTAATATTCAGTCCAGTAAAACGGCTGTAAATACACCGAGCATTAAGCCACTCAACCACAACAACTGTCCTGAAGGACTTGCTCTAATGACAAGAAAACACTCATGCAAAAATACTGTATTATAATCAACTCTCATTCCCCCCTCTCTCACTGCATCTCTTTTATTTCTCGCTCTCTTTCACACTCTCTTGTTCACTCGCCCTCGTGCCCTCTCTCTCGGTCTCCGGGGAGGCTGAGTGGGATTGTAGGGAACGATTAAGAGGGAGGGCCTCAAGAACAAAAAAGCTGATTAATTCCAAGCACAGTTTGGCTGAATGAGCTTGGATTGTAGTGTCAGTTGGGAGGCTGTCAATGTCCGAGCAGGCCTCATAGCAACAGCTAAGCCCTGCGGGGGGGACGGGCAAAAAATCTGGACCCACAGGGTTCTAGTATCATGAAGTCGTAGAGAGAGCAAAGATTTACAAAGATTTGGCTGGGTGTTGTTTGAAGTTTTTTGGTACTGAGGCTGAAAACATTTTTTTCAGAAACATAGTTCGAGGAATATAAACGTATAATGCATCAATGTCTTTAGCGAAATATGCCCAACTTTTCAATTGCATATCATAAAATGAACCTTTACGTATGACTCAGTTCAAGAAATATTTATTAAAAGAATCTTGAATCTTGAAATAAACAAGAATCTGGCCAAGCACTCCCAACTTTCAGACACTCAGGCAGAACCACACAGTAAAAGACGCAAGGACAGAAGGTCTGTCCCAGTTGCAGGCAGTGATTCAGCGGCAACTCATCCACGGAGAATCAGTGGGTCTTGGATGAGTAACTGGAGGCAGATGGTTTCATAACAACAGTCCTTCGTAGGCTGAGCCGTGCTCCTCGAAAGTCCGCTTCTCCATCTGCCTACCGCTCCTCTTAAAGGAAGTCACAGTGAGTGATACTGATGGCTGAGGCTCAACATGTACACATGAAGGAGCACAGTATGCTCTGGCCCTTCTAATGCTGTTGCACCATAGTTTCTGGTGGGCTAAAAATAACACTGTGACAGCTCTGCATTTTTCGCGCTAATTACGTGAACGTCACTAACAATACGGCATGCTGTATCAGTATAACGATGGACTTGCATTGGCCCTGTATGTGTGTTTTAATTGACAAACAGTTATTCAAGCCAGCTAACATGTGAAGAACAGTGCGAAAGATTAAAGTTTAATACCATTTCCTCAGGATCATTTCAACATGGAGTCACTGATTGGCAGCCTGCTCGTTTTTTGTGGACTAAAAACCCCATAATGCATTCAACCTTGAGGCTCCTTGGCCTTCTGTGGCTCAGTGGACAAAGTCCAAACAATAGAGTCCCCCTCTATAGACATTCATCCCTGGGGCCATGGAGAGAGGAGCACACAGAGGGAACAAACCAACCGCTGCACCAGTGTGAGAGGAGGAGCTTGTGCAACCTTGAAATCCTTCCCTGTCTGTTGCAGCTCCTAATTAGGAGTCAGGGGAGGACCTGTGGGTGTGTGTACATACACCCGGACTCTATTTTTACACCCAGGAGGGAAGAGAAGAGTGAACTATTTTTACATCAGCAATTAATCTCCACCAAACTTTCAGGATTAAGTGGACGTATCCAGCAGCACACACTGTAAAAACAGGTTTATTTATAGTAATGTTAAGATAGCATTAGGTCTAGACTTGATTACACTGGACATAGGCAAGAATAACAACTATTTTTGGTGATCTCTTCATGTGCCCCTGTGTATTTAAGCTCTTATTAATGTGTATTTTAATTAGAAAATTACCTAATATATTAATAATTACCGTGACACAGATATCCCTAATTCATTGTTTATCACTGTGTAGTGGGAAATTAATGTATGGATAATGTGACGAAGAGTAAATGAAATAAAATTGAGGATTTAAATTGGACCATGATAGATATGGATTTAAGACTAAAATCAACTAGTAGCCAGTACACAATAAGAAATGTGCTACTTTCATTGCTCAATTTGAGTCAGGACAGCCTAAAATCTGGATGGCAAGTTTGATTGAAATATCAACCAAAAGCCATCTTGCAGAGTGCTAATCTCTCTCTACTGTAACATTTTGATAAGTTAAGCAGAAACCAGGGTATTAGTCAACTCATAAGAAGGACCATTCTTATGAAAAAACACTAACACACACAAATAGACATATACACAAACGCAGACACACACTTGCTGTCCAGATGGTCGGCCCAGCCAACCACATCAGGGATTTCAGTACCATGGAGAGAGACATGCAGGACTGCTGCTGAGAAGCCGTGCGGCTGTCAGCATCATGAGGAGAGCTGTGTGTGTGTGTGTGTGTGTGTGTCTGTGTGTGTGTGTGAGAGAGAGTGAGAGCGGATGGATTGTTTCCTGCTGCAGCATGTCATTCACTTTGTCATTCACTTGCTTGATGATCAATCGAAAAGCATGCCACGCCACTGTCAAGAGTGTTTGAGACCAGGCCAAATAATTCATTAAAATTGAAAAAAAAGACAAGCAGGAAACAAAACTACAGCTCAGAATGGATTCCATAAATAATCACAGAGCACTGCAAGTGGAAGAGACATAAGTCAGAAACAGCATGCGGCGTGTCAACCTCCAGTCACAACACACACAAACACACATCCGCCTGAGGTGAGTGGACAAAACAGACACAAGAGAGTTAGTCCAGTCTCACTCACTCCTTTTGAAAAGACACACGTTCGACTGCATAAACAAGTCTAGGGAGGTAAACAGCAAAGTAGAATGGGACGAAAGAGTTGAGTTTCCGGTTCACAAATTGTTGAGTGCCTCTACGGTCGGTCAGTTTTGTCAATTACAAATTGATGCCTTGAAGCTGCTTTATCATCTATTTTACTGTAAATGGGACCAGGATTTACAAAATGAACATCATGTTGTATTGTAGAAGAATCCAAACTAGCGATTGAGACCATAAACTCGTGAGGAAAATGTTTACTGTTGTAATACATCAAGTGAGAAGAAGAGTCATTTTCTCCTCGACTTCTACACAATTGGACTTCCATTTGCAACCAGTGGAGTCGCCTCCTGCTGGCCATGACAAAGGATGCGGGTGTAAGGTACTTCACATTGGGTGGAAAGAGAGCAAGTTTGCCACTTGCGTCACTCCTTAAAGCCTACTTCTTTCAAACTCCACACCTCCTGTTTCTAATGCATCTTCCGAGCTGAAATACTGTATCTCTGATGTCCCAATGACATCACCAGGGTATTTTCTTTCAAACTTTAGAAAGCTCTCTTCCCCTTTTAAATGTAACTTATTAAGAATCCCTCAGAAGGTAGGCTTACTATGACACCCAATCAGAATGAGGTTAAAGAAAGTTTTAAACAGTACACACAACTCCTTTTCAGTTTAGTATATTTAGTATCCTAAAGAAACTCTGATGTACTTAAAACCCATATACACGACGAGGCACTGAAGCAGGTTCATGGGAAACATTGCCCCGGCATATTTCGCCCTTTGACAAGGACACAGAAATGTCCCCATGTGCTTCTCAGCCACAGGGAAAAGTGCCAAGTCAAGAGATCTGTCATCTATAAAAACACACAAGCACATTTTGGGAAGCTGGGTAATCACAGCCCAGCAAGACTGGAGGACAGTCACACTAACTCACTTAACAATTCAAAACAGATAATTACAAGTAATTACAAGACCGGAATTACATTTGAAACACACATGTTTAAAATCCGAACTGTGTACGCATACAAAACGTATTGTCCTTTGTGAAGTAGAAATTACATAATGATCACTAAATGCATACAATCACTAAAGATAATTGCTCATCATTATAATGCTGTGCCCAGGCATGCTCCCCTGCGCCATTTAAATCCTTAAGTTTCATTTATCCAGTTGGTAGAGAGCTCTTCTATTCAAGAACTACAGTCTACATACACATTGAGCTGGAGTGATAGTTAAGAGGGTAAATGCCATTTAGCGCAGCGAAACCTTTTATTCCTCTGATAACAATATGCTATTATGCTGACACTCAAGCAGGATAATAACTGAAAAACGCTCAATAGTGGAAAATCCCTGCCGGTTACGACAAATCCACAATAGCATCACATCTGTCGCTTTTTCACCAACACAGTGTACAGTGCGTGCTGCGTGAAGCTGAAAGTTCTGCCAGGGGACAGGCTGTGTTTAGGTGAAAAGATTTGGCTTGTTAAAGTGATTAAATTTGGCTCAAGTCTGCTCCTGATAAGAAAGATGCCTGGATTACTTCCCAGAATGACTATCACCTCTGTGTGCTCAGCCTGTGCCTGGCAGAATGGACATTGAATCGGTAGACAGGCAGAGAGGCAGCTGGGAGAAAGATTTGTTGGATCCCAAATGACTCTTTATTTCCCATCCTTTCTCCTCAAAGTATATTATATATAAAGAGGCACACGGGATTTTATGCTTTGCCTTCAAATAGGAATCTGTGGTTAGCGTGAGCAGACAGGAAAAACAACAAGACTAACGAACTGCACAAACTGTACCAGCTGTAACTGTGTCATGTGTAGCTGTCGCTCTGCTTGGTAATGTGCCCTGCAGGAGATCAGAAGCAAGTCAAGCACAAAAACACATGGCCGACCCTTTAGGCCATTCCAGCAAACAATAAAAAAAATACGGCTACAGGCACACCTGTACATGCACTTCACTGGTATTCATCCCTGACTCCCGCCATTCGTTTGCAGAGAGGACAAGAGCCATCGGGTTGGAAAGTCAAATAAAAAAAAACAACGATTCAGAAAGAGGAGAGGAGGCTTTAATGCAGCGTGTCCCGAGTGTCCCGACAGACAGACAGAAGGACAACAAAGAATGAGTACGCCCCAATTTCTTTTCACTTTACACTATAAGGTGTATAACTATGCGAGTGAGTAAATGTGTCTCTGCAGTAAGGTAAAGCTGCATCCCAGGCATATATTCTCCCTTAGGGTACGACCTGTTAAAAAGTGACTTTCATATTTCTTATCTCTCAAAGGACAAATGTTTTTCTTGTCCAGAATCCTTTAAGTGGTTCCTTCCTCCATCATAATCCTCCCACATGACAACAGACCATTTCCATTATGAGCCTTAACTAAGTACTGAGTCAGTCAAGTGTTCAGGGACTTGCCTTGGGTGAAGAAGAATTAGAGCGCTAATGTAGGGGAGTATGGCGATCGACCCACTCAGTCTCCTTCTTGCTACACACTTCCCTCCCTCCCCGCGTACAGTCCTTCATCCCTGGGCTTGACTAAGCGGTAGAAGTATTCCACGGGACAAGGAACACAAGATCAAAGAAAAAATATATAATGACGAAGGAAAGTTTGCTGAGAGTAATGAGAGTGGCATTGAGGAATCCAAAAGGATGTACGTGTTTCAAAGCTCCCATGCTGATTGGTATTCTGTGTCAGTGACAGCAGACGCACCCAAAAAGGCAGCTCGAGGCACATAAGAGATAGAGATAGAGATGGAGATAGAGAGAGAGAGAGAGAGAGAGAGAGAGAGAGAGAGAGAGAGACAGAACAACAGGAGACAGATTTAACTGATAACATTGTCTCCTCTCTCTGGTTGTGGGTCTCTGCTGATAAAGAGGACTCAGCCAAGCCAGACAAACACCGACTACAATGGAAAGGCTAGTCTGCACACAGTGACCCTCTTGGTATTGACACATGGGGCCTCTGGGTGACTCGGTGCTTTTGTGCAGCCACAGGAGAGCCTCCATGTCAAGCCCGCAGACGTGTGGGAATCCTTGTACAGGCTACTAATAAGGAGATGTCAGCGCTGGCATTTCATCAGGTACATAGCAGTCTTTACGATGCTTCCGCCTCTCTGTTTTTTGTCTCTTATCTACGTCCAAACAGTTTGGTTCCTTCTCCTTCTGCTTTGTCTCTAGGTGGAATCCAACCTCTTTCTTGTCAAAAGCCATTAGAGACAACAGTTTCTTCGCACATCATGACACGGATTTAAGCACTGACTTCACAGAGGAAAGTACCAAACGTTTTGATAAAGGGCTAATTTCACTTGTTCTGCGTTCCGAACCTTCCAAAAGCAGGCCCACAACAACACATGCTGTGTATATATCGTTCCTCTCAACTCTTTTAGTATTATGAACTCACTTGACGACCGCTCTCTTGTGATGGAGGATAGGGTTAATTAAATAGGTTAACTACGGGATGATTTAATACCTGTCTAATCCTATACATCCCATAACAGTGTACTAGTGACAAAGAAGTCAGATCCTCTGACCCTGATTCTGTGTCGCCCACACATTATAAGTGCATGTTTGGGTGTGCATGTGCTCATGCATGCCAGCGAGTATGTGCACTGTATTTGTGATGAGGGGTGATAGCCAGGAACTTCAGAGGATCATGCTCGTCCTCGCTCCACGTCGTTGCTGGATATATATAATGGCCTCTGGCCATCTAGATGGGAGGCTTCTCTTTCCCTGGCGTCCAGAGATAATAAGCATAAAAGAAGACTGCAATGCTCTGTCTAGACACAAAAAAAGGCAGAATAACTGAAATCAGTGATGCTTTAATGTACAGCTTTGTGAGAAACAAAAACGTGAGCAATAACCACAAATATAGGCAGCGGATGGCACAACCATAGCTCTTAAATTCACACGAGGAAGACCTTTGGGTTGCAAAAAACACAAAGTTTTCCTTGAGAGGACAGGCTGCTTTTTTGCTATGCTTTCAGAGTTTGCAGCACACACAGCTAAAGTAGACGACTAATCAATACATCAACCCGCTGGCAGGGGAGTCCTGTTCCCTCTTCGTTCTTACCAACTACTGTATTTCACTGCAGCAAAAAGGAGCTTTCGGAAAAACATGATCCATGCAGGGGAGGGCGGGCCCGAACTGTCTCTGCAGACAGAACAGCTTCATTTAGTCCTGTTCTCAACCTATGTGAGGATCATGAGATTTCAGAAACAGGGAAGAAAAGAATAAGGGTCAGAATGAATTAACTTTGTGTAACCATGTATTATGTTTGAGTTCTGTTGGCTAAATCATTCTATATGCAGCTTTCTCTCTCCCTGTCCACTCTTCTCACTCAAGTCAACGCAACCATAAAAACCTGAAACAACAAAGAGACCCGACTCACTCACCACCACCACCACTCTCTATCCTGCGGCCCCTCCCTCTCTGGTCTCAATCACAACATCCGCAGCCAAACCCCCACCCACCTCTCCAGCTACACATACAGACACGGGAGAGGGAGAAAAAACAAACAAAAGGAAGAGCCACACACATGCAGGAAAAGTGGTCCTGATGTGTGACTCAACAACAAAGACAAGTGACCTTCCCTTCAGGTCCTGACAAAACACACATAACAACCACCCCATAAAAAACACCAGAAGCCAAACACAAGGGCAGACAGGTTCTTATCTATATGCTCAACTGCATCCCCAAGCCTGTTTCTGAGTTTACACGTCAACAGCATCAAACGTGACAGAGCATTGTTTTTTTCTCCTCCCGACAACAATGTCGTTTAAACTGAACGAGCAACACATAGATTCAGATAACCACAACGACTTCAGAAGACAGCGTTCTTGAGTAGGAGTGCTACGATCCAATGATCAGGATGGACATATAGATTTACTGGTACTGGTACTAGCAGACACAAGGTGCCCAAACCCACTCTCATCTCTAATAAAAGCTTTGTAAGTAACTGATTCAACAGCTGTGATCTGTATGATCCGCTTTAAGGAAATTACACGGAATCTGTCGTTTCACCAACATGCACTGATTTCCACAATGCATTCTACGGTACGCACAATAGTACGCAGCTTAGCATAGACATAGATAGATTCTCACCACGCAGGGCAGAAATCAATGCATAATTCCCACTTCACTCCAGGGAGGGACCATAGGAGAAGATGGGGAGGATTAAAGTGCCACAGGAGATGAGCCGGGGGCATGGTGTATGCACAAAACCCAAAGAAGGGAGCAACACCATCACATAAGATATTGATTCGGCCCCTCCATCCATTTTTACTGCCCTCCCATCGAAACACCAGCCAATGTAAAAGAGGAGCAAGCAAGAGGAGAATGAGGACCAGAGGGAAGAGAAAACTGTAATGTATCCTTTCTCTTCACTCAGGACGGATTGATTTACAACCACAGCTGCTCTCTTTCGCGATTGTTGTCCCTGAATTGGAGGCCCAGTCGAACACACCAGGGTGTACTGAGCATCTTTAGCAGTTTTGTAACAGGCTTTTGAGAATCAAAAAACATCGCTCATCTGGTTATAATAAAACATATATATATATATATATATATATATTTAAAACACCTTCTTGAAATATTGTCCAGGATAAGGAAGATTGCCTTTAAGGAATAGTAAAGGAAAGGAATGACCTTTTGGGAATATGCTTTTTAGAGTCGTGCAAGAAGATTGACACCACTCTTTACGCTAAACATGAAGCTAGAAGCAGCAAGTTAGCTTAGCTTAACTTGAAGACTGGAAGCAGGGACAAACAGCTAGCCTGGCTCTTTTTAATCGTAAAGAAATCCAACTACCAGAACTTCTGAAGCTCACTAATGTGAAACGTTCTGTGTTGTTTGTTGTGAAAGTGACTCACAAAAGTCACTACTCCCTGCTGAGAAATAGTATTTATGCTAAAGCAAATTAAGCTAAGCTAACTGGCTGCAGGCTCTTCAAATGTATTGTAAACCCCATGAGAGTAGTATTAATCTTCTCAGGTAACTCTCAGGAATAAATTGAATAAGTGTATTTCCTAAAACTACTATTCTTTTAAAATAAAGATATTGACAATAAAGACAATAGTGTCTGTAAAATAACCTACTTTGAGGGATAATTTCCTGTCAGAGGTGTTAATTTCTGCAAATGCACCCATTTATATTAAAGCACTCAAGTGGAGGACAATAAAAAAAAAATCAAATATCAGAAAGATTTTGAGTGTGCGGGAAAAAGTATTTTTGTAGCATTGATCGTTGTATTACTACTGTCAGTGCAGTCAGTGGTATGAGTGCTAATATCATAATTATCATAATCAAGCAGATCATCAGTATCATACAGGTTTATAGACTGCACAAGACTTAAAAAAGTATAAAATGTAAACTGTGATTTGGTAAAAAAGCTGATTTAGCCCAATAAAGATCCAAGTCTCTTGACCTGTTCTAAATTAAAGTATAATGAAATAATACGGGTCAAAGAGGGGTGGATTTCAGCTATTATTCCACTGTTGTGTGTATAGAAATAATCACATATTTCTTTGCAGTTTTCGTAACAACAATAAGTTATAGCACACCATGTTTACTTCCATGGCTATCAACAGCAATTTTCAAGTTGAATGTCAGCAAATACTGAGTCATGAATGTTGAACGTGTGCTAACAGTTCAAAAGAGAGGGATGACTACACGGCTGCAAGAAACATAAAAACACAGTCTTGAAGCTGAAGAGTTCATGCTGACCTGATGAATCGTGACTGAATCTTTCTTTTCAGGTATTTCAAGTTACCCTGTGAAGAACTTGATTTAGATTTCTTTTGTCATCTTTCTCAGCTTAAAGCCTTGAGAAAAGAACTGACCTGTGAACTGCTGCCAGTTCTCAACATACCACAAATGTCAATTATTCTGCAGACTTGTAATTTGAGAGCTGAAAAGATGAGTTACGACAGGAGCTGAAATGAATAACTTCTTTTTCACGCAAACTACGAGTTGCCTTGATGTTTTTTCTCATTATGGGAGACTCGAAACACTTATTCATTAGAGACTAACTAATTAGTGAGTACGGGGTTCAAATCGAATGATTTAAATTGAACAAAATAAATAATCCTGGCATTAAATCACCTTATGAATAGAAAACTCTTTATGTGCTTTCAATCTACGTTGTTGACGGTGTAATGAAACATCTCTGTAAGCCATGTGAACACGCTGCTCTTTTCACTCTGCAGTGGCGGCATCCTCCTCCTTCCGCCTCACACTGTGTCCTATCTGAGGTTGATCTGCCCGGAGACAGCACTAACAAGCCAGAACCACGGGGTAATGGTGTCTCCGCTTAGGCAGCTATCCAGAGACATACAGTCCAGAACATACACACACAGGGATACAAGGAATGAGAGAGTGACGGGCCGGCAGGCAGAGAGAGAGAGAGAGAGAGAGAGAGAGAGAGAGAGAGAGAGAGAGACGGAGAGTGAGGCTAAGTGACAGAGCTGGGTAAAGAGAAAAAATATAGCAAGAAAACACTTCTGCTCTCAGAACCAAAACACACTCTTTGCATCCAATTTGTGCTTGGGCCCTGCAGACAGCAAATATAGGCATAGAGCTTCTGCAGAAACATTGCACGGATGAACAGGACGAGCCAGAGTTCAAGAGCAACAGAAAAGCATGTCATGTCAGGAATGTTTTTTTTTTTTTTTATCATTCTCTATGGATTACGCAGTGAAACAAAGAGGCCATGAGGATTTTTTTTTTTGGTCTGTATTTTAGATTTTAGAAAATTACTAAAATATATCCCTTAATATGCAACTATTTAAAGAATCAATTAATATGTTTAAGCCATTTTTCAAGGGAGTTTGCCAAACATTTAAGTGGGAGAATTTGCAGAAAATAATCTCTTTTGCGATTTGGACTGCTGGTCGAACAAAATAAGATATTTGCAAATGTCACCTTAGGTTCTGGGGAGGTTTGAGGAGAAAATATAATTTGGCAGACTAATCAATAAGGAAAATGACGGTTAGTCGCAGCCAAGATTTCCACTGGAGGATCTTGCTCCTCTCATTGCGGCCTTGTCTTGTCATTTCATTGGGGCAAATTTGGTACTGAGGGATTAAATTAGTCCGGTATTACAGCAGCATATGTGTGCGTGCGTGCGTGTGTGTGTGCAGTACAAGAAGTTCTCCACCAGCTGGGACTTGGACTGAGGGCAGACAACCAGTACATGCGGAACATGTGTCACCACAGAACATATGCAAACACGCAGCATGAACACGCATACGAATCTGGCCACCTCGAACATACACACCTGTGGCATAAACAAATCAATGTAAAATGCATACTTCAGTGATTATTTTTACATATATGATAAAGTCTGTTGTAAAAAAAATAAAAACGAATTTTGGTCAGTCTTTCATAGGAATAACCAACAGTTATTCAGAGATACTTTGGCCTCTCAGTCCCGGAATCAATTGCAATGTCCATTTGCTTTTTCCATGCCGTTTCTATAATTCGCCTCCCAGCAGGAGTAGATGTGATGATGCTGTGGTGGCAGGTTTGCACTCCGCCATGAGGTCTCATATTCATAAAAGTGGGACAGACAGATAGGAGGCAGGACATGTTTTTCTGTGGAAGTAATATCACCTCCGGAAAATGTTCCCTCTCTCCAGCGAGAGCAAGGACAAAGACGGAGGGAAAGACGGACGGACAGACAGGTGGGGAGGCAGAGAATACAATGGGTGCAGATGATAACGGATGACAGACACTGCTGCTGTAATGGAAGAGTTACAGCTGACATTTTTAGAGCTGTGAAAAAAGGTATTACTGCACAGGATTTACAAATGGTGCAAAAATAAGTGGACTACTTATGAAGAGGCATAAAAAGCACCACATTACATGTTTAGTGACTACATGATCCTCCGATACTAAGAAAGATCCAGCTACTGGTACAGTACAGCAGGTAGGGCTTAGGCGACTAATCGATTAGTCGATCGATAGAAAAATAATCTCCAACTATCATCAATTAATCATTAAGATGCTGCTTTTCTTCGTTTTACTTCGTATTAAAGTAAATATCTTTGGGATTTGGACTGACAAAACAAAACATTTAAACCTTGGACTTTGATAAACTGGGATGGACATTTTTCACTATCTTCTGATGATTGAGAAAATAATCTTCAGATTAATGGATAATGAAAATAATTGTTAGTTGCAGCCCTAATAGCAGGCACATCCACCCTTCTGGTTATTGCGATGGTTCTATTGCATGTTAAAGTTTTGAAAGAATAAGAGGCTATAAAACGTTCCTCATAGTCAGACTCTTTGCCTCGTCTTTCCTATTCTTCCATTTAAATACTTTTCTTGTCATCATACTTTCCCCCTGATTCCCTCTCCTACACAGCCAAAATGTTTGATCTCTCAGCTACTTTCTTTTCTCTGTCTCATCATATTATCCCCCCTCATCTGCCACCTCACCCATCATACAAATAATCCATAAGTGTGAGTTATCAGCTGGACAGTGCTCTGCTGCCGGCTGTATCAGGCTGTCTCTTTATCTTAACGTGCTGCTGTGAGCCTCACAAAGACCATTCTGATTCTGCATGCGTGTCAAAACAAAATCGAGCAGTGGAATAAAAGGGCACGAGGAAGAAAGTTGGGAGATGTAAATACATAACCACGAAAGCATAATGTAACATGGTGAGTGCTGCCAGCCACATAGGTAGAGCATGTGATCTTATCAT
>CALSBV010000422.1:5041369-5091342 GCA_943590825.1 Bovichtus diacanthus
CTTATTTTCTTCTATTAATGAAGAGTAATAAGCTGCTCTGGCTTTGCAGAGAGCCTTCTTATATGTTTTAAGATTATCTAGCCAGACTAAATGAGATTCTTCCAATTTGGTAGATCGCCATTTCCTCTCAAGTTTTCTTGACTTTAGTTTTAGTTTGCGGGTTTGGGGGTTAAGCCACGGAGCTTTCTCTGTTTAATTATCTTCTTTTTTATAGGAGCGATATAGTTGAGTGTCATTCGCAGTGAGGCTGCAGCACTATCAACAAAATTATTAATTTGGGACTAAAGTTATCACAGGAGTCCTCCATTACATTGATAGTGAGACATGGTAATGAACCAAGTATCGCTGGAATCACTTCCTTAAATTTAGCTACAGCACTATCAGATAAACATCGAGCGTATGATATTTTGCTTAGTGGCTTGCAGTCCAGTAGCAGGACTTCAAAAGTTATTAAAAAATGGTCTGATAAGAGAGGATTTTGTGGACAAATTAATAAATGTTCAATTTCAACACCATATGCCAGAACAAGGTCCAGAGTGTGGTTTAAACAATGAGTTGGCTCATGTACATTCAGACTGAATCCGATTGAATCTAATAATGAGATAAACGCAATATTAAGGCTGTTATTATCAACGTCCACATGAATACAATACAATAATTACTTTATCTGTTTTAAGGACTAAACTTGATAAAAATTCGGAGAATTCGGATAGAAAATCAGAATACGGACCAGGAGGGCGGTACACTATAACAAATAAGATTGGCTTTATTGTTTTCCATGTTGGGTTTGAAAGTGTAAGAACAAGGCTTTCAAAAGAGTTATAGTTTAGTTTAGGTTTAGGATTGATTAATAGGCTTGAGTCGAATATGGCTGCAACTCCACCACCTCGGCCTGTACCTCGAGGAACGTGAGTATTAATATGACTATGTGGAATGGATTCATGTCTCAGCCAAGCTTCAGTGAGACAAAATAAATCAATCTGATTATCTGATATTAAATCATTTACTAATCCAGCTTTAGATGACAAAGACCTGATGTTTAAGAGTCCACATTTAATTTTTCTATTTAGTTGCACTTTTGCAGTGGTGGTGTTAATTTTTATTAGGTTTTTATGTACAACTCCTCTTCTGTTTGCTATTGATTTTATTGATTTCAGTGGTAATAAATAATAAAATAAATAAATAAAAACAAAATTAAAAATAAATAAAATAAATGTGATCTAACAAAGGTAAATGGCAAATATTAACCACATACAATGTTTATATTGGTTGTAATTAGGATGAAGTAAACATCTGTTAAGTATTTTAACATAAAATTGTTTGATTGTCTTGAATTAAAAGCCCAAAAATGCAGCGGGTCCACCAGACCCACGAACACTGGCTGAATAACAAAAATATGAACACCACACACGGGTTAAATTATATGTTATAATAAGCTTCTTTTGCACTTAGTCTAGATACTTTTGATGTTTTATGTAAAGCACTTTGAATCGCATTGTTGCTGAACTCTGCTATATAAATAAACTTGCCTGTGTTAATAATGTGGCATTGGTGAAACTGCAAACAACTCATTGACATCTTAAACGTGACAAGGAGCCCTAACCAGACACTGCTATATGCACTAAGTCACGAGCCAGAAGGTTTAATCTTCAACATTGCATTAAATTTATTAGGGGAATCTTTCTTTTGGGCTAAATGTAAATCTGCCAGATAAATGTAGTAAAGTAAAAAAGTACAATATTTGTTATACTGTATAGTGCCATTAAATGGAAGTACTTAAAGGTGCAATGTGTAAGATATGCTAAACTTCAAACATTAAAACATTAAAACTATGAACTAACATTATCAACAGAATGTGAAGAGGTAATAGTGTTATGTCAAAGAAGTCTATGTATTGCATTGCAGAGATACAGTATCTGCTGAAGTTAGCATGTTAACTGACGCGCTGCTCCGTCCTGTCTTGTAATACCACTTGTTCCTCTAGAGGCGATAGTGAGTCACTGTAGCTCCAGTCTGCCCAGAGTATAGAGGGAGAAGAAGTACAGCTGCCTGACAGCCATGTTCTGTGTCTGTTTTATAGTTTGTTTTTTGGATTACATTCACAGTGGCTGAAACGAGAAAAGGCTGCCAGGAGGATGTTTTGCCGGGCGTAGAGCTGTCGGCAGCTCCGGGAAACGGCGTAGCTTCAGTTAGCAGTTAGCTCGAGTTCAGCCACAGCGTTATACGGACTACAGCCCCGGTTAACATTAGTGCCCAGTAAACACAGATGGATCAGCCCAACGTGAAGATTTTAAAACAGCTGTGTTTTCTGACCAACTCTCAGAGTTTCAGCAGTTTGGTCAAATTTTGATATTCTTGCCCACTGACTGACTGACTGACAGGCATCACACAGGAGTGAAAAGATACACAATATAAAAGAATAATTAGAATACAATAAATATGCTAAACTATTACAACTAAATTATAAATATTAGAGATTGTATGGACCCAGTTACTTCCCCCACTTTCCAGCAGGTATCTGATGAGAGAGCACTCTTGAACTTAATAGAAATAACTAAAACAGATATACTGTAGTCATTGACATAAAGAATGACTATCCTCTCTTTCTTAGTGTGATTTTTATTAGATGTTTTTGTTAATACTTTCTTTTTCCTTTCCTTTTTGCCTTTTCCTTTGACTGAGCAACTTTTATTTTATTCTGCCTGGTGTACGCATGATTAGAGATGACACTGTATAAATAATGATGAGAAGGAAAGTTGATGAAAGTTGGCAGCATAGAGCAAATGTCCCTTCTCTCCTTCACGCACACACACACGCACACACACGCACACACAAAATGTAGCCTTCAGCTCCTCCTCTCTTCTCTTGGCCCTCTACAGCATCTCCATAAGCGACCTTGAGTTCTGAGCCCTGTCAGCATCCACCTCTTGTTACTATATGCATTCATGACTGAATGTATAAACACAGCCCTATTTAGGCCGGACAACACAGCACTTTTCTCCATTTACATGTGAACTTTGAAAGTCGTCGAATCCCCAGACTTGTATGCAGATAACTCATCAACGGCACAGCATTTTGGTACATGACTAAATGCGTGCGTAATGTAAAAACCTCCTTGACATAAATCCTTATCTTGTGGACAACTGAGCCAAACTGCAGTGGACAACTCTGAAGATCCAATTACTGTGGGATTTCTGAGAAAAAAACCTTTATAAATTGGCAAAACACTAAAAGACTCAGCAGAGTTGCCTGCAAGTTGGCCTAATGACTGTTGCTACGCACACACAGGGAAGGAATCTTGAAACAATGAAACACAGAGGGGTGGGAGTGGGGTGTTTTCGTGTTCTTGCAGAGTCCTGAGCTTGCAATACAGATATTCGCAATGTCCAGTGCTGTTGCCTATAGATTCACTGCACAGAAACAGCATCAATGATTCAACTTTGTATATGATAAATTATTCATGGGCTGAAACCCATAGCATTATGGGAATATACACTGTAGCAATTGAAGGATTTTCAACTCAATTGAATATAAGTGGTATTAAACTATCTCTCATTTCACGCAACAAAACCACACATCAGTCATATTAGCGTAAGGTGGACCCCCGCTGTGTGGATAAGGCGGATCAACACCTGCCCGCAGTGCGCTTGCCTCACCACGGTGTCACACACACAAGCAACAGAAGCCCCCTTCTCGTACCTCCTGTAATTGCTCCAGCTCCTTCCTGAGAGTCTCTTGCTCGATCTCCAGGTCTGCATACTTCTGCTTCAGCGTCTGGTTCTCCTCCAGGACAACAAGACCGCACTCCGCAGCCCGGATCTTTTCCCGGTTCGCCTCGGCCAGTTCCTGGGTGAGCCGCTCCAACTCGGCCCGGTACTGATCCACCGATTCCCCGCATACTCCATCGGCGGCCATCGCCCCTCTCTCCCTGTGTCTCTGTCTGTCCCGCTGTCGGTCTGCGCCACCCACCCCCCCCCCACGTCTCTCCACCGCTTTGGACAGAACACAGAGGCGGGCGGAGGCTGAGAGATGCTGAATATCCGCCCCACCTCTCCTGAGAGAGCCAGGCAGGCAATGGTGACACACAATTGAAATTTGAATGATGTTTTTTCTCGACGGAATTATCAACAGCACCTTACGATTGATATCATAAAAGCGACGAAGTCCTGCGACTTAAAGTCAGGCCAGTGTCTTCTGTGTGACACTGAGCAAAACACAGAGCAGCATTTCTGCTTATTCATGGGTGCAAGGGCGCCACCTGTCCTCTGCTGTGAGACATTACCATGACAAAAAAGTAGGCTTGGACACGTGCATCAAGATAAATAGTCCTGCAAGCTCCCAGTATTTACACTTAACAATACGTAGTTGTGCACTGGCTATGGCTAAAAATCTGTATCATGTAAATAATGATGAATGGTAATTAAAAATGTTAGACGGAGAGATTGTTTTTCATTTTGTGTACAGTTTTAAGCTATTGTATATTTTGTCAACTTTTCATTTTCGTACTTGCAATTCTAAATATTGTAGAGTGGGGGGTGGTTCTGGGACACCTGTTTTATATGTTTGTGCTGCATGGATTTTAAATGGAAGCTTATGTAAATGTTTTAGGACAATTGGAGAAAGGTCAGAAAAATGTGTTGAGAAATTGAATTGATTCAAGATAAAATCAAAACTGATGAAGTTGTATGAATTTCAAAAATCGTATTCATCCAGTCGGTGTATCAACTTTTGTCGTGATCTTTTATTTAGAAATAGAGTCGAGTAGAAATCAATCTATAAAACTTCTCTTCAGGTTAACTGTATTTATTCAATGATGATATGGTGATTGCAAAAGTACTCAGCGGATCACTGTTCCACAGACCACATTTAAGTAGATTCAGATTCACAGATTCACAAAAAGGCCTCGATCTCTAGTTTACAACACATCTTATACCCTCCTTTCAGGTATAGTCTTCTCCCATTGGTTGGCTGGGGCCAGGTCCTATTGGCCCCTTGTTGGCACTTAGGCGTGTCCACGCCTCTCAGCGCTTCTCTGCTCCAATCAGATCTTCTGTCACCCTTTTAGGTGGTGTACTCTTCCGCTTCACAGTTTACAAATATTGCATCTTATTTCACAGTAGGTTGGCCACTAAACTAGGCGTAGTCACTTAATTCAATAACATTTTTCTTATCACTTCTAAATAAGGACACAATAAGGCACATTGTAACAGCTTACATATTGATTATTATCACACTTTCTATGTCAGAATATAACGTTAGAAAGAGTGCAGCTGCTCTAATGTTGAATCGAATGAATACAAACCACAGGTGTCTTACCTTGGCGTGCACATATGGACAGGAACATTTCCTGATCCCTGGCGGAAACAAGATTTCAAGCCGAAGCAGTTGTTGATAAAAGGGTTGAGAGGAGTGAGGAGTCAGCAGTCAATGACGGTTTAAAAAAAGTCAATATAATTGGCTTTTCAAAGATGTTAATCACTGCAACAACAACACGTCCTTAAGCATACAGACATCAATGTGCACACACATTTTTAGGCTGATGGATCCAGTAGTATGCGACATTAGCTGCGGACAGACAAATGGACACACACTCGCATGTGATCCCCTCCAGGAGATAGCAATTGGTGCGTACTTATGTTATACATGTAGTGTTTCCATAAAATTTATATATAGTCCCCAACCTTTTTGTACCACGGACCGGTTTCATGCAATACAATTTTTCTACGGATAACATAACAAAACACACAATAAAGTGCAAAACATACAATTTAATTATTACATATATAATGTAAATGTAATTATTCCATTTTATATTATGCACAACACAAACAAAAAAAACAACGTTTTATTCTTTCTGTGCGTCCCGGTACCAAATGATCCACGGCCCGGTGGTTGGGGACCCCTGATATATAGTATAGCGTAAAATCTCTAAATGCCTTACTGATCGCTAGAAATACAGGCGTACCAATCACACAGCAAATACTGGAAATGGACAAATATGAACTCACTCTTGAGATTGAAATTATTCCATAGAAGTCAGTTGAACTGATTTCTTTTTACTTATGCATAAACTGAGCTCATATAGGCACAGCCCACGATAAAGACTTTTATTGTGTCACTGTCCCTTTAGATAGACATCTGAACAAAATAGTTCCAAACGAGACATTTTGTCTGGTCCCTTCAATAAGAGTGCAGGGATAGATTTATGGCACTTATGAGCAGTAACGCTACTGAAATATATGGAAAACATATTGGGTATCAAAAACATTTCTTACATTTATATTTTAGTGGAATCTGATGTGTAACGTCTTGGTCCAGGATAAGGACAACGACAATGAGTGTATGATCTACCGTGGGAAGCATTTTTACAGCTAATTTTCAAGAAAATTGGGATATTTTGGTTTTGGCCAGAACATATGATCCAGACAAACGTCATGTCGGGCAGTTCAGTTTGCCTTGTGTCCTCCTTACATTTCCAACTGCCGATGCCAACTACTCACATTATGATATAATTGTGGTTACACAAGTGGGTCAAGGTTTTTTGGTTTGATGCTCTCTCCGCCAACTATTTGTGTCCTTTTTAACCCTGCCCCTGCAGCCAAAAGAACAGCAAACACGCGCAATAAAAGAAGATATGACCCAGGGTGAAAAGTTGAACCGCTCGCAGAGGTTTGATAAATGCAATCAGTTATGGTATTGTCAAGGGAGTTATGGTATTGATAGTGAAGGTGACACTGGGTTATCTTTCTTACAATTGATAATTTTTTGGAAAGTGGCCTACTTCTCGGAAAAAAAAAAGGGAATGTGAGAGGTTCATGTCATTGTTGGAGGCTTTCGACAGAATACCATCACTGTCAGAAGAAGGAGGTTCCACAAAGAACAAGTGGTTACATTATTACGGGAAAAGGTCGTGAAATACAGAAGCCAGGCCGTGTAATATTGGTTTCACAAAATAAATAAAATGAATAAAGACTTCAATATACACAGTTCTTTTTGTACTTTTCTAATCTAAGTCACAATCATTGTCTACATCAGTGATTTTCAACCAGTGTGCCGCGGCACACTAGTGTGCCGTGAGAGATCGTCAGGTGTGCCGTGGGAAATTATCTAATATCACCTAATTAACCATTGTCGGGTGTCTGTGCTGTAATAAAGTGTGGCAGATAATGTAATACTCTTCTATTTCAGTGGGTGGCAGCAGAGGGCTATAGACAATAGAGTTAGCGCTGCGCGACACGTGACAGTGACAGTTTGGGATCACAGCAAGACGAGCAAGTGACAGTGATGGAGAAGTTTTTGAGAAGGGAAAATGCAAATGCCGAACAGGGCCCTGGACAAAATTCTGACCCAGATGAAGGCCCTAGTATGAGTGGTCGACAAAAGAAAAAAGACAAGACGGTGAGCTCGAGGCAATACAGCGAAAGCTATCTTTCATTTGGATTTACTTTCACCGGGGATGCAACGGCACCGACTCCGCTGTGCTTGGTGTGTGGTGAGAAGCTATCCAATAGCGCCATGGTGCCAAGCAAGCTTAAACGCCATCTCGCTTACGTACAAACAATGAGAAACAGGCAACTTTTTTGAGAAAAACCACAAAGGTAAACGAGAGAGCCCTCAAAGCTAGCTACCTTGTTGCTGAACTCGTAGCTAAATCAAAAAAGTCCCACACTGTGGCAGAAACATTAATACTGCCAGCTTGTAAAGCCATTGTAAATGAGATGCTCGGCCAAAGAGATAGCTAAAGTGCCTCTCTCAGATAACACAATTGCCAGACATGACTTTAAAGGAGCAAGAGGAACTCATTGAACTGAAACAAGATCGTGGTTTAAAGCTAAACTTTGCTGATCTTCCTTTGGACAGTTTTTGGTTACCTGTTTCCAAAGAGTTCCCCATTCTGGCCAACAAATCTATTTTGACATTGCTTCCGTTTTCAACCACATATCTGTGTGAGCTGAGCTTCTCAAGCTTGACTGCGATAAAAACTAAAAACCGAGAGAGACTGAGAGCTGTTGAGGAAGAGCTTCGTGTGTGTCTTTCTACCATTACTGCCAGGATATCCATTTTGTGTTCATCGAAACAGGCCCAGGTTTCACACTAACTGAGTATAAATACATTTAGAAACTATATTATTAACTATATGTATTATATGTACTGTGTTAGAGTGTCATTCTGTGTCATTTTGGTTGGTGGTGTGCCCCAGAATTTTGTAAATGTAAAAAATGTGCCACGGCTCAAAAAAGGTTGAAAATCACTGGTCTACATCACTGACACACAGTACCTTCAGCTCGCTGTTTTCCCCATTAAACCTGTTCAACACGTCCTCTAAATTCTCCAGCTGACCTGCCAATAACCCCGATTTACAAGAACAAATTAAGATAAGGACAGGTTGTGAGAAGGTCACACTGCCGTTTATGGCAGTGCTGTATCTTATCTCTGACAAGGAAGTGTGGTGCCATGCCTGTCGCAGTGCCGAGTCCCCTCAAACCTTGACTCATCACCAAGTCTATTAATATGAAGAAAGCCAACTGCAGTCAGTAGCCAGCCAACTTTATTGGTAAATGGAAGAAAAAAAAAATTGTCAACATGCAAACTTTATTTAAGGTTGCCAACACAGTATATGCAACACATCTGGCAATTAGTTAGTTAGTATTGTTTACAGATTACAGTAGAGTTGCATCACAAGAAACTCATTTTCACTCATCTTTGTACCACATGTCATTTGAAAAGAAACTTTAACACAACAGTTTCCTCGCTTGTAAGAGTACTGGAGTCGCTATCTGTCTGTCCCCGGCGGGTCAAAATACAGAGTCCTGTGACCTGGGGAATGTGTGTCGGTCAGCATGATGTCGTAGTGATGTCGCTCTGGGGAACAGTCTTGATTGAAGGGGTTTTGGAAAGCAGCATGGCAGCCAGCACACTGCCTGCAGTTGGGGCTTCTGTAAAGGCTGGGAGAGTACATACAAACTGATAAGAAGTTATCTTAAAGAAACAACAAAGGAATCACTAATTTAACCTGTGACAGGCCCTGATTAAATACAGACTTAAGTCAGTATTTGCAGGAACAAATCATATTGTCGCATTTGGGAAAAGATTGATGTTGTGTCTTGTTGCAAAACCAAATCCGATGTTTTTTTGTCAGAGCATATGATTGTGTTCACCACAGGTTGATTTGAAAGGATTTCTATTATTAGGATGATATAACGATGGTGCAAGTGGTTATGGAAATGATTAGTGCTGTTGTTTCTGTTATATAATAATAATAATAATAATAAAAAAATGTATACAAGAGATGGAGCTCAAAGTGCATTAAAAAAAAATGCAAATGCAGCACATTCAAACAAGGGCAAATAAACAATACAATTAGACAATAAAAAGACAGCAGATGCTACAATATATAGGTAAAATTAAAATAACAGAGACCATTAACAAAATTAAAATGAGAGAATTATAACATAATAAGAATAACATAAATTATAAGCCAAATTACATAAATAGCGCTTAAACAAATATATATATATATATATATAAATAAAAGGAATATAAAAAAGGTTATTATTCATTACTACTTTTTACTTTTTTTACTTTACTTTTTACTTACTATTTTTTTGTTATATTCCAACTCAATGTAGTTTTACTTTTTTGTTATTTTTGAAACGGTGTTTATTATTTGACCTCCTTCCTCTTTTAGAATGTATTGTGTACTTTTTCTTTGTAAAGCACTTTGAGCTTAATTTTGAGTATGAAAGATGCAACATGGGACTCTGACTGAGATGGACAAACATGTATGTGTGGTGTATGTGCGGTGTTACCTCATAATAAAGCAGGTGATGACTGGCAGGCTGTATGGGCTGGCTGCTCATCAGTTCTATATCCTTCAGTGTTTCTGCTTTCCTCCATTTGGCTCGGCGGTTCTGGAACCAAATCTGAAACACAGAAGACACATTTGAAATAAATGTATGTATAATAACAAACTCACAACTTAGTACACACTCATATCCCCTAATGTGTCATTTATCATATGGGAGGTATTACCTTGTGTAAGCAGCTATCCAAAGATATAGTAGAGTATATATATATGTATGTATGTGTATATGTATATAGTATAACAGCCTATTGTTTAGGAACATTCACTGAATTGTTAGTAGCCCCAGTTACACTCTTTGACTCTCTCTTTGAAAGAAATGCAAGCAATTAATGAGTCGAAAAAAATAAAGACTATGTGTCGTCATTGTTTGTTGATTTAAAGTGAGTTCGACAAGGAAAATTAGATTGTTGCTATTGTGCAGACTTGGATGTTATCAGAATAATCTCACATTATTAAATATTGCCTGTTGCATGTTTATATAATAAATGTAACAACATTTCAACAAACCAGTCCTTAATCAGTGTTGGGGAGTACTGAACTACGTGTAATGAAACTAGTAGTTCAACTACATTTTGCAGTAGATTGCCAGTAGTTGCTTCGACTACATTCAATTGATTCAAGTTCTTAAAAAAACTTTTTTTTTTGTTGACATTTCTTTTGTGTAGTTAATTACTGAAACTACAAACAAGGATACAAAAGGAAATACATGATTTGAACAATCTCGCTCCTCTTTTTCTTTAAATATGAGTCACAGTATTTTCTTTTTTTGGTTAATGCATGCCCTGTGAACAAGTGGACACTTCCAGAAAATAACTGAGCTGCGAGTGTCGTACCTGTATTCGGCCCTCCGTGAGGTGCAAGCGGGAGGCTAACTGCTCTCTGCTGTTGACGTCTGGGTAGTGAGTCTGCTGGAAGGCTTTCTCCAGCTCCTGCACCTGGACTGGCGTGAAAGTGACCCTGGTTTGCCTCTTTTTCCTCTGACCTGTAAACAAATATTTTGTCACCGCCATCTTCCTCAACAGCATCATTTAAACACCAAACAAGTGGCTTCATAAATCATTTTACTCACTCATGCAGTCTGTGGTGGCTTTTGGAGACTCTTCAAGTAATCTCATTTGTGGAGTTTCTATTGGCAGAGAGAGAAAAAAACATTCATTTGTAATCATATTTGAATGGTAACTATGATGTAACAGCTCCTCTTGGGAGAGTTTAAAAAATAGAGTAATAATAAAACTTTTTTTAAAACATACCTGCACATAAGAGCTTAGATATTCTGGTGTTCCCCTTGATTACAGACCAGTTTCGATGGAATCTCTTCTCCTTTCTGACACATGTGGGCCTCCTCAGAATTTCTTCAATCGAATGGGATAATTTCTTGTGTGGCCGAGATTCCATTTCTTGATCCATGCAGGACTCTTTCTCTGTATCTCCTCTATTCCACATTCCCAGCACCTTCGTCATCAGATGTTTGTAGTGCCGACTTTAATCACCAGTATCCAGGAGCTTAAAATATCCCAAGCTGAACACCTCTCAGGCTTAGACAACTCTTGTTCTCTGACTTCTTCTCCTCTCTGGCGTCTTGGTTGCACTCTACTCTCTGCATGGTGAGGACAGTCAGGTTGTCCTCCCTCCCCTGTCAGCCGGTGTTTGACCGGCATCACATGGTCATTATCAGGGCGGAGCGACTGGCAGTATGTAATACTTCTAGGAAAACGTCCCATCGTCCCATAAGAACTTTTAATTTAAGGCGTGCTCATTGTAAATCGCTTATCACTCTTTCACACAAACACACACACATCATAGATAACAGAACTGAGTTGTTGCATTTACCCTGAGGTTTTACTGCCTTCTACTGCCTACTACCAGCATACAAGTAAACAAATTATTGCATAGTAGGGCAGAGCTCAGACAAAATCTTTGTGGCTCTGCAGTTTAAAACCTGGCTAATATTCAACTGTAAAACACGATTAAACTGTTGCCTCTCTTTCTTATCACCAGATTCATTGGAAGGCTAATTGTTATCGCCTTGGCCTCGATATGCCCTCTCACACTTCAGTTCACCTTACTGACACACTGGGAACACGAGCTGTCAGTGACTCCTTGCGTTGTGTGTGGGGTCATGTTTTATGTGTCCAGTGTGTCTCCATCTAGTGGTGGTGGCGCCTCATTGCATTCATTTCGATGCTCTGACTGCAGGAATGTGACTCTGTGAGGTCTTCCTGTTTGTCAGGTCAAAGATCAGGTGATAGGCGAACATTTTGACATTTCATTAAAGGAAAAGCACAGGTGTATAAAGCTTACTGGGACACTTACTGGGTCAAAATGAAGTGTTCGGGTCTGTGGGACCCGTTTTAATTTTTTATCAAAAGGAAAATGATACGATTAATAATTTTTTTTTTAACTCATTGGCCTTGGCTCATTTACTGTGAAGAACATATATCAGAATAAATTTTCAATGACCACACCCCTCGTACACATTTATATTACATACAGGATATTTTTTCATACTCTATGCCAGCTGCAAATTGGGGGACACAATAAATATAGCTTTGCCAGTCTGGTTCCTTATCACAACTGATCAAGATGGCCAAAAGATTCTCTGCTCAGAGGGCCTTGCAATTGATTTTGGAAGAGAGAGAAGCATTTGATGATGATGTAGAGGAAGAGGTTTCAGAACGTGAGGATCACATTTCTGAAAATTCAGAGTCTGACAGTGACTTTGAAGAAGAGGATGAGATTGCGCATCAGCTAGTTCCAAAAGGATCAGCCCGTCAGCAGCTCGCAAGTGAAGAAAGAGACAGAGAACTTTTCCATGCAACAATGTCTCTGGATAATCCTGGAAATTATGTGGAAGTTTTCCACTTTGATAACTGAGACGACAGACCATCTTGATGGCAGAGAGACAAGCTAGCTGCCATCAGGACAGTGTGGGACAAGTGGGTGCACCGCCTCCCCCTGTTTTACAACCCTGGGCCTAATGTCACCATTGATCTTGGCTGCCTGTGATGCCACTTCCTCATATGCTTAGAACTTACAAGTCTACACAGGGAAACCTGATGGAGGAGCCCCTGAGAAAAATCAAGGAATGAGAGTTGTCCTGGACATGACTGAGGGACTCAGTGGACACAACAACACATGCAACAATTTTTTTACCTCGCACAAGCTGGGACAGGAGCTCCTAAAGAGGAAGCTGACCATGGTGGGAACGATACGGAAAAACAAGTGTGAGCTCCTACCCCAACAGCTGACTATGAAGAACAGGCCTGTCAACTCTTCCAAGTTTGTGTCCACGGCTGACATGTCCCTGGTACCTTATGTGCCAAAGAAAGGCAAGAATGTGGTACTCATGAGTACACTGCACAGGGACGGGAGGATCTGTGGCCAGGAGCATCAAAAACCAGAGATTTTATGAAAAACCAAACAAAAAACGAGTAGCACTTTAATTCATAAATGTGATCTAACAAAGGTAAAGGGCAAATATTAACCATATACAATGTTTATATTGGTTGTAACTAGGATGAAGTAAACATCTGTTAAGTATTTTAACATAAAATTGTTTGATTGTCTTGAATTAAAAGCCTAAAAATGCAGCGGGTCCACCAGACCCACGAACACTGGCTGAATAACAAAAATATGAACACCACACACGTGCTTTCAGTGTAAAATGCACATTTATGGGATCAGAATTATCCTAATTTCTGCCCAACTTTTGCATCCTCTTCAGCTAATAGTTATCTTCCCATGCAGCACTCATGTCTGATCCTACAGCACTAAATTAGAAAAAATGGTCGGCGGGCCACCCGGCATTCTATATGGGCCGTAAGTTGAGTATCACTGGTATATAGAGTTGGTGTGTAAGGTATTTTATTAATATATGAAACCAAATCAACCTGAGAATAAAGGCTTAGTTGAAGGCGGATGACAAAAAGGGCTCTTTTGTTTTTATGCTCCACATGGCAACACGTAAAAGGTTTTACAAGCTTAGTGTGTACACATGGGGACACTCAAGCAATTGTGTATTGCTACTCTCTAAAGTTAATCATGGTTAAAATTGAAGGGACCGAGGGAGAGATGTCCTGATGTCCATTCCCAAGTGAGATAACCCCAATGACATGATCAGGATAATTCAGATACTCCCCCTACCGGTTAAACTGACCCATATGTCTAAAATTAGTGGAGTGTACCTTTAATATATCAACGCCACACACATACACACATTAATCTCTTGAGTATACTTACGTTTTGATGTATTTTCAAAGATTTAAATAAAAACTGATAAAACAGCTTTCGGAGCAGTCATGTAATAATTTATTATATAAAACACTTTTACACTCTCACCATGTGGGTGGTGCTCTTTTCTACCTCTCCGGTCACAAAACGTGACCAGCATGTGTCTCTTGTGATCTGAATGTGATCTGATGTGGGAGGGGTCATGGAACCCTTTACAGTATGGTAAAAAAAAGAAAAAGACGTTTTATGAATACAAGTTTTGCTAAGTTGGAAACAAAGCTTAAGCTCATTCACTTCAAGTGAATATTTTAAATGCAACAAAAGCTGCATTCTTTGTCAAATCTGCAAGGTCATGGGATATGATGAGACGCTGTGTCAGAGGAGACCACATGCTCTGAGCCACAACATTTGGACTTTGCCCAAGTTTTCATCCAGTAAGGATAAATAACCTCCTTGATTTGTTGTTATTCAACTATTTTTTTGCTGTCCTTGATCATAGAAAAGTCTAGTACAAGAGAGGGGATAATATTCAATGTTGAATATCTATTGAAAGGAAAAGGATTACATACTCCTCCAGCTGAGGTGAGACTGATTCTTTATGCTGTCCAGATTTGTTATAACATCTTTGGGTTTTTTTTAGACAAAAGACAATAATGTAATTATGTAATACTGTAGACTCTTCTCATACATCCAAAGCAGCCAATGGATCCTTTTTTTGGTGACGGTCTGAGAAGTTTTTGTTTATCATATGTTAAAATGTGTGTAATATAGTGTTACGGCAAAATACGCTTCTTCTTGAAATAAAATTATTTTTTGTTTAATGCTGTAAAAAATATCTTTTTACAATGAAAATAAAAATGCTGTTTATGGGTCATAAACAGATGATTTCAGTAATGTTTCATTACCAAACTATTGGTTCATATGCTCTAATATTCCAAATGTTATAACTGTGATCAAACCTTTCCATTGTTTATCCAATTCTCACATAAAGGAACTAAAAAAACGAATTTCGAGGAGGAAAAAAATGCTTTTTTAGATAGCTTTCAGTTCAAAATAATTGATTATTATTGAAACGATATTCCATATCAGATTTCAACACGTGCAACTCATTATTCTGTCAAAGCTTCCCTGTCCACTCAGTGATTGATTGCACACTGCCCCTGTCCCAATGTAATAATGGAGAAGTCTCTCAGACACACACACACACACACACACACACACTTAAAAGGTTCACTGTCTCAGAGGCTTAATGTGATCTTTTGCCTCCAAGCTACATCTCAACGCAGAAATCAGCAACTGACGTGATCAACAACAGGTTGTGTGGTTCAAACAACACCAGCAAGAAAGAAAGAACGTTTTTCCTTCTATCTCCCCAAAATTGGCTGTGCGTTGGCGATTGGACACACATTCACACATGTGATTGGGGTAGTCAGAGCTTTGATGAGCACTAAGAGCAGGTGACAACCACGGCTCAGTTCAACCATGGGGCTGTGAGGTTAAAATGCAGTTAATACCATAGCTTAGATATAACATATGCATGATTCTGGCTTAGTTCAACCTCCATAGAGGGCCTTCACTACCTGACATGTGATGGATCCTTATACAGTGTAGTGCACACAGTCACACACACACAGAGCAGAAGACCTCCTGATGCCCCGGCGCTCTTTCTCTATGTGCTTTGCAAGTTTCATGTGAGCTCAAATTCCCTTACCTATTCTATTTTGTGCACTTTTTCAAACTCCCGTTCCTTCTTTTTTTTAAACAGTCCACAACAGTGAGGACAACGCTGCTTTTTGAATCCTGCACAGACTGAGGAGAACATTATTTGGAGGGTTTTTGCTAGTTTTCTGTCAGATATTTAGCTATGCTAGCTCTTTTTAATTTATTTTATCTTTATGAAGAAAATAAATGGTGCAAAGTAAGACATCCTAGAGTTCACACATCATCAAGAAAGACAAATGACGGACTAAAATAAACATTGGAGAGAAAAAGAAATAGACACTATTCTAAAATGATATACTGGACCAAATAATGTATGATAATGATGTATAGTAGACACACCTTTCTTATTATTTACATGTTTCATAGACTGCTTTAAAATGATAAAATCTATTAAAAGAACTTTTAAACAGTCGATGACTTAGCCAATTTAGATTTGACCATTTATTATTTAGATTTATTATGAATTTCAATTAATTAACATTGCTTTTAAAATGTGCAATGATGTCTTTTAGACTCATTTTTAATAGCGTGACCAGTGTTCCTTAAAATGTATATTTCCATCTGTCCAAAATTGAATATAAAACGTATGTACAAAATGCACATTTTTCATCCATGTCAGTGAATCTTGACACAAATAGCCTTCTGTATATTAGAAGGGTAGAAATTGTGCAAAATGTATTTTGAGCTATTGCTAGCAGCATAGCTCGATGGATTGCAATGACAGTTGGTCGAATCGCCACTTTGGTCCAGACTGAACATGGCAGCCTAAACATTAGACCTGCTTAACATAGGCATGATAGCACTGACATTGTGAGCATGTTAGCATTTAGCTCAGCTTCACAGAGCTGCTAACATGGCAGTAGACTCCAATCTTATTTATTTGTTTGTTTCACACACATAAATATAAATTACAAGAAAGAAATATAAAGTATGTGAGGGTGTGGTAGAAACCTGTATTGGCTTTTATATATATAAAAAAAACACACCCAAAAGACATAAAAAAAGATAAAATACAAACATACATACTCACCAGTACATTTAACAATTTCCCATATAACATTAGTGTAGAAGAATAGTAAAAAAAATGTTCAAATGTTTTTGACAGCACAGCATTTTCCTAAGTCTCTTTTTGTATATAGACATAGAGGAATCTATTAAATGTACAGTTTTATTTCCACAAAATGACTCCACGAAATTTGATAGAGAAATGTCCACAGGATGTTTTGTACATATAAAGATGAATAATCTTAACCTGTCTAGTAAGGCAATTGTGGAATTGTGAATTGTTAACTCAAGAATATCTAAAACTAAAGCTTAAATCTGTATTTGTGTATCTTGCTTGAAGACAAATGTACAGTTTTGATGTCAAAAATAGTCAACAACAATAGCAATTTAAAAAAAAGAGTTGTGCGCTTGGTATAACAGCTTTGGAAAAAGTTGCTAATGTAAACTGTTTCTGCAGCAGCAATATTCAGCAATTAAACAATTTGAGACAAATGTACGCAAGACAATAAAATGATAAAAATGGAATAAAATAGAATTAAAAGCTATATTAACAGTAACAGAAGTAAAACAGACTGATCAAAAACTAGATTAATAAAATAACAATAACATAGACTAACATAGTAGAACTTAAATACAATAAAATAAGTGAATAAAAGTAATGTAAAATAGGCTGAATAGGTAGGTTTTAGGTTTACGTTTAAAGATTTTGGCATTAACAGCAGTTGTCAGGCTGACTGTTATAGCAGCTCGGAGCATAAAGCTAAACGCTGACTCACCAAAGGTTTTAGTCTTCATACGACGTTGATTCATAATGATAAGTATAAGCACTTTTAATGCGTGAAAGTATAAAAAAAAAAAAAAAAACATCTACTAAATTGAATAAGTAATCGTTTGAGAAACTGTGGTAACGTCCAGATATAATGTGAGAAGAGGCAGCTGAAGGATGTGATGTGACCTGGATTGACTTCGAAACAAGACGAGACGTAGACTGTCACAGAGGAGGTGAAAATACAGCCGTGTACGCATGCCAATAGTGTGAGAATCTGAACCTCCTCTGCTGCCATAGTACGACCTCCTTAAGTAAGTAGATGCGGGCTGCTATCAAACTCTTAATTTAGGCTAATAATATAATTTAGGCTAATATCATTTCAGGGGAAATAGAGCTTTAAATTAGTAAATGAAGTTAACATTTACTGAACATTTACCCATCATCAATGGCAGCATGTGATAGTTTGGCAGCATGTGAGAGTTAGGAAGGTTTGCCCCCCCATAACAAATAGTTGGTTTTAGAATTAGAATGAAAGTAGGCTGGAAAGGGCACGACATAACTAAGACCTGAAGAATGGATTTCAACTATTGACATTAGAGAGTGTGTGCTTGAGAAAAACAGAATAAGAGAGAAAAAAGAAAAATCTGAGTGGGTATCCCCTACCTACCAGATGCTGGCTGGTCAGCTGCTGTAGCTGATGTAATTGGGCTCACATGAGCTGCCGGTGGGAGTCATTTCAGTCAACAAGCGCATGCAGTCTCATGTCTGAACTCTGCTAGGTCCTACCACACTGCCCACCCCCGCCTGCGTTCTCCCACCTCCCAGCTCTCTCCCTTCTCTTTTAGACTCTCCCACCCTCTCTTGATGAGTTCCCTCCCCTCTCACCAATGTTTTTTCACTTTTCTGTTTTGTTTTCGGCCTCAGAAGACCACCACCTGAGCCCATAGGCTGAAGCTGACATGGCTCCAGAAAAGGACAACAATGGCCTTGACAACTATGCATTTGCAGTGAGTATAACGTCTAATGACTTTTCTACAAGGACATTTTTTTTTATATTCTTGTGAAGCTATGCACGATAACTGTAAAGCATGAAGTATATGGTCACATGAAAATCCTTTTATATTTTGTGAATGTGAACACATCTTTAAGCATTAATTTGTGATTTATTTCTCCTCTTATCACTGGACTGGATAACACATTTGTTGTGCCTTTTAGAACGACACTAGAAACTAGATGTTCTGGTCAGTTAATAATTGACACCGGATAGAATAGCTAACAAAGTAGCGTCATGGAAACAGAGTAATGTACAAGTTTACATGTTTGCTCCTCCAAGCTTAAAATCACATTATTGAAAAAATAAGTGACACGCTGTTTAGTCAGAGAAACAGAAAATTTAACGATACCAATGAATAAATAAATAATAATAATAAAAATACTTTTTGTACTTTTTAATATTTTTTATCTACAGTCATCAGGGAAATTATTCTTGCTTTGAAATTGACAAGAAACGTTTATTCATATTATTAAAAATGAGTCACTATCTGACTGTAGCTTTTTATTTTTCTAATCCTACCCTGTCATGTCCTGGATGTGATGAAAGAAAAAAAATATATTTCTAGTGCAAATCATTTATCTTTGTTGTTGCTTGAAAGTCATAAGCTAACAAGCATTTAACCACATTGACTTACTACGAATTGTAGCGAAGTCTATGAGTGTCCCAAAGTTGTGCTGGTTGAATAAGTGTTCAAGCATTCTGTTGTTGTTATTGTTGTTTTCAGATTCACCACAATGCAAAACAAAGATCTGCCGCATGGCATCATGTCATATTTTAATCAACCTCTGTCTGTCTCTCTGTCTGACTAATTAAAGCGCGAAGGGCGCTTTTGTGATCTACCAGACACAAAACAAGGGGAAGAAATGGACACGTCCACGGAGGCAGACAACAACAAGCTAGCATATTGCGTGACAGATGTACCTCCCTGGTACCTGTGCGTCATCCTAGGCATCCAGGTACGTCAGCGAAGGTTTTTTTAAAGCCATGTTTGACAATGAGTCTCCAGCCATTCCCTGCTTAAAAGCATACGTAGCGTAGCTTCGGATCTTATGTAACAATGCAAACATGACCACAGGGTCACATGAGAGGTTCCGTTGGACGTTTCCTTCACGGTTGGTTAGACTTGGTTTTATTTACGTATGGCTGATTGTGAAATTTGCTTCAGATACAGTTGAGATAGTAAAGTTAGTGAGAGTTTATTTTATGTATTTAGCAGCTGTGATCAGTCAGACTTAGTTGTAGTCGGCCCCTATAAACAATATTTTTTTCTCTTTTATACTGTCTACTTTTTTTTTACAGCATCTATCACGGGTCATTCCAAGTATACATGTAGCGAAAAGACTTGCTACAAACTAGGAATGCAAAAATACCTATATCTGGCCAATAATGAGTCAAATAGCTGGAGCGGGTATGGGTGACAATAGGACTGATCATTTATATATAATGTACATCATACACTATGATTTTAATTCCTGTGTATGTTTTGACCAATCTGTTGCTGCATTAAAAAAGGTTAACACTAATTTTGAAGATTTTCCACCAAGTTTCTGGTGTTTAATAATAAATAACATCACATGAATGTATGTTACATTTTGTTTTACAAAGTTTGGAAAGCAATGTTTAAGTCAAGCCTGTTATAATGTTATAATAAAAAAAAGAAAAGAATGATCCCAGTCCCTTCCACACAGTGAGGCATACAGCGTATTGATTATACCCAAAGACCAGGTTTTGGTATCAGGACTGAAAAAGTCGGTGCATCTGTACTCCAAATGAACAAGTTATACAATATCCTGTTAATTTCTCTTTATGTACGTCAAACATAAACTAAATGTGTCTCTTGCCCCGTCTTTGGTCTCTCAGCACTGTTTGACGGCATTTGGAGGAATCATCGCCATCCCGTTAATCCTGTCTCAGGGGTTGTGTCTGCAGTTTGACGGCCTCACACAGAGCCACCTCATCAGCACCATCTTCTTCGTCTCTGGTGTTTGCACTCTGTTGCAAGTTACCTTCGGCATTAGGTAAGGAAGTCAGGTAAAGGTAGTTCATGAGCAGCGGGATGTTCGGGTGATACGTGTTTAGTTTAATCCCATGGTTTTTGTATTTCTGATCTCAGGATCATTTACATTCTTTCACTGGGTAAGATACATCACTTCAGGGCTTTTCTCATGCTGTGTTGGTTCATGCTTTAAATCCAGCAGTACAGCATGGTGCATTAAAATACAATTAGTCACACTGCTCCTTCTAATTAAACAAGCAGAACAGAACGACCTCTCAGTGAGGCCTGCCAAAGTGAGTGTGCAGCCTTAACCATGAACAATAGAACACTTTACTGTGTTATTGGGCACAGATTCTATGTAAGGGATTATCAGAGGGAAAGTAGAGCTTTTTACCTCAAGATGCTTTCAAATGTTGTGGTATTTTTTAGCTGTGATGAGGAAAAAATGGGTAAAACAATGGACTAAAAAGGGGCACTCAGTAGAATGCAGATCTCCGTCAGGTGTGTCTCCCTCTCCCCTCCCAAAACAAAGAAGAGCTGAATCTCCCTCAATTGTCCCTCTCGGCTCCCTTACAGTCAAAATGGCGGCGAAGATAACAAAAACATGGATTTATTTATCACGTACTGTGTCCAACTTTAGTGGATGACAACATATCTGGTAGGGAATGAATCCTCAGATGCTCCGATTTAAAATTAGACCAAACTTTACTATGGATGTCAGTTTTTGAGCCCCGATAAAGGCCAAAATGTGGCCTGCAGTTCACTCGGTAAGGCCTTTTAGACTAGCTGGTTGCAGGAAAATACCTTTTTGCGACTGAAGCAGTTGTTGATCACTTGCGGCCCCTAACGGCATGAGGAGTCAGCTGTCAATAACAATATAAAAACAGTCAATAACATATTGTGAATCACGGCAACTACGAGAGATCCTTGAGCATACAGTCATAAAAGAACACAAAAAATATGAGTCTGATGGCTCCAGTAGAATGAGAGTTTAGCTGCGGACAGACAGACAGACACACCAACCAACGCACACACATGACAACGTATATGCCTGGAGCAGATAATTACATATCGAGATACCTTATTGGTATAATAAATGGTACTTAATTGTATGTTGTAAGCTAGCCATGCCACATCATTTCTATTTAGTCACCAAATACATGTACTATATAATACTACAAAGTGATAGATTATGATACAATGATGCAGTAGAGCGCACCTTGTTGCTGCAGATGCCAGAACAGAGTTTATTTTGGAGAGATACAAACTTCAACCATGTTTTGTTGCTCTGAACTTGCACTACATTTTTGCACTCTGGCTGAATATTGGTGTCACAGTAGGATTAGGCCAGGAATTTCCATCTTATTATGTTTGAAATCTAGCTCTTGCTAAATCCACATTCCCCTGGTTTAGCACCACTGATGCTTTCTTGTCTCTCTCTAAATACCTGGAGGTCAGCTGTAAGGAAAGCAATCTGTATGTTTAATGGCACATTGTTTCAGAGGAGCCAAAAGAAAACAACGCAAATTATTTGTGTCCCTTGGGATGAAGACATTATAAACTCCCATCAAAAGATATTTGCTTAAATAGTCCCTTGAGTTAAGCGTGTTTTCCACAAAAATACTTCTGACTATTCTGACCTACTGTGAGAGAGTGATTCATTTTTAGTTCTGTGTCTACTACAAATTGCGGACAATGAAATGAGCAGCATAATGAGGATTATTACATAGCAGAGGACTTTAACTCAGTTAACCTCTGGTACGGCAGTCAGTCTAATTAGAGAGTCACTCTCTCCACCTTCACATGATTTAAATCAACCATTTTAACATATGTCAGTGAAAGAAACACGGACTATAGATACAGATAGAGACTCTTTTGAATTGAATATACTTTATTACATTTATATGTATATATATATTAAAATATATATGTAAAAAAAAACGAGAAAAAAAAACGGACCGTACAGCCCCCAGTGCTACAGTAAACACACAGATATCTAAGCCTCACGTGAAAATTAGAAGATAGCAGTGTTATTTAGAGTGACTCTCAGAGTTTCAGCAGTTTGGACTAATGAACGGACTGACTGACAGACAGACAGGCTTACACAGGAGTGAGCAGGTGGCTTGGAATTACACATTGCACCTTTAAACTGTCTGTTATTTTTACTTTGTTTGATTAGTTCCTCCAGCCCATGTCACAAAATCCCCCCACAAATTGATATCCACAAACTTTTTGGATTGATGCGAACACAACGATGTTTCAAATAAAATTTGAGGTGGTGATATCAAATATAAAACATGTCTGATGATGTTTGAACTGCCTGGAAATGCTCCTATGCTGACATCATATATCTGTCTGGCTCCCTTTGGCTCCTACTTCTCTTAATTGCCCTCCTGATGTCATTTCCAGACTGCCCATTCTCCAGGGTGGTACATTCACATTGCTGGCACCTTCAATGGCAATGCTGTCCATGCCAGAGTGGACATGCCCTGCTTGGACCCAAAACGCCAGCCTCGTTAACACCTCCTCCACAGACTTTACTGAGGTGTGGCAGAGTCGAATGAGAGCAGTAAGTAAACCATCTGATCTTTTTCGATGTCCAGCCACTATTTACTATCTGAACTTTGGTTGAAAGCTGGAACGAGATCACTTTCTGCGTACATGTAAAGGGCCGCTGGCCAGTTTTGAACCTGAATGGTATTATACAAGTGTAAAAAAATCGAGCATAGAAATTCCTATTGATACCACCTCTCTGTATGAGCTAAAATGTCATCCATTAGAGCTGAACTACATTCTCCCTCCTTTTCCTTCCTTCCTTCTTTCATTTCTCTTCTTTTTTGTTGATCTCTTTTCAAAAAGAGACATCTGTTGAAATACTGTCATATTTTTGCTTGCAAGTACTGGAAGCAAACCTAACTCATAGACAGGCGCATATGGTGACATACTGTAAGAGCACACGCCAAACACCTCTAAACCAGGCAAAAACAACTTTCTTTCATATCACTTAAAGCTGCACTAATATAACTAATAAACTAATATTTTATAGCGTAACGTGTAAGGTGAAAATTATTACCCACATATGCAGTTCCCCTTATCTCTACAGAGAGTTTTAACATCTTTCAGCTCATTGTTTTGGTTTAACATCTCGCAACTGTAATGTTTTGTTCAGTGTCACCGCTCTTGTTTCCACACTTCTGCTTCTATGCGCCTCCATCCTGCTGATTTTGAGTGATTATTGTGAATGCTCTGATTATTAACGCAGATGTTGCTGTGTATAGATTGTTTAAAGACTTGCTAGTTCGAGCTTCAAGGTAGTTTGTGCATGACCAACAATAAAACATTGTTTCTGTCATTTTGCACGTGATAGAAGTAGCATCAACTTTTCTGTGTGGCAGTGTTGTGGTATGAAAATACTTTTAAAAAAAGATTTTTATGTCCCAAGGAAATCAAATGATGTGTGTATCAATTCAGCATTCGTATCAGTTCATAGTGCCTGTGCTGGGAGACAGGCTCATCGATTCAACAGACCCCTCAGCTTCACAAAAGTAGTCATTGTTCCATTGCTGTGTAACGGTAATATTATGTCTACACGTTTTATACCAGCTTCAAACATTAGTTATGTTAAAACATTAGCCATGCAGAGTTGTGACTGTTTTATTGTGTGGGACTTGGATCAGTGGATTTTAAAACACAGCCTTTGTAATGGATATTGGGTATTGTGGTAATGGTTGAAAAACTTGCAGAAATAGTTTTTTCTCTGTAAGAAGTGGGTTTAGCTCACAGGTCAGGTCATCTACAACAATAAAAGTCAATACACCATGTTGATTTATAAGACATGAGTGTAATCAATGTTATCAATGTAAGTAAATTAGATTGACACCAGCTGTGACAAACCAAGCCAGGGGCGTAAAGTGGGTTGGCCAATATCCTCTTCCCCACTTCCTACACCCCTACATCCGGCGCCATTCTTCGGACCACACACATCTTCGAACTCAGCCCTCATTTTGATCTCTACAACACATCTGGAAAGTTTCGTGACTGCATTTTGCACGGTTGAGACGTTATTGCGGTGACAAAATCTGTCCAAAGACAGACATATAAACACCTGGAAAAATACTTAAAACTGCCTCTGTGTGTGTGTCATCATAGTAAAATGGGCCTCTGGAACTACCACAGACTCAAAAGCTGAAAACAATAGTCAGTTGCTCTCCCTGAGGTTTCTTCCATATTTCGCCCACTAATTGTGGGGTTTCTTTTAGGGAGTTTTTCCTTGTGCGATGTGAGGGTCTAAGGACAGAGGGTGTCGTACCTTGTACAGGCTGTAAAGCCCACTGAGACAAATGTATAATTTGTGATATTGGGCTATAGAAATAAACTTGATTTGATTTGATTTGACAATGATAATAACTATTATGCTCATCTCTGGTTAATACCTTTGTAATAAAAGTGATGCAACATTTTGATATCATCTTACTTGTCTACCCTCAGCTGCAGGGGTCCATTATGGTGGGCTCACTCTTCCAGGTGTTTGTTGGTTTCTCCGGCCTCATCGGCCTCTTCATGCGCTTCATTGGACCTCTCACCATTGCTCCCACCATCTCTCTCATTGGGCTGTCCCTGTTTGACTCAGCTGGTACCAGTGCTGGAAACCACTGGGGTATCTCTACCATGTGGGTACAATTAAAAAAACAGTGCCTTGTCATTTATCCCTTGTCAATTTAGTACTATTAGGTATTGGCAAAACAGAGATCTATGTAAAAAGGAGTTCATACAAGTTTAATGCACTTCTACCAGGTTGTCTTATAGGTTATGTTAAATCTGTCTTAATTTCTCTGCAGGGCAGGAAACCCTATTAAAAAGAAGAAGAAGAACCTGCTTAGTAATTGCTCTTCTTTGCTTTATGTTGGTTAGAAATAGACTTAGCTACAATGTAGTGCAGTCCTACCTATATTTAACACTGTGTATTTTAAATTGTGAATTAATGTATGTGTCCCTGTCTCACACAGGACCACAGCATTGATCATCCTGTTCTCACAGTACCTCCGTCACATACCTGTGCCCTTTCCTACGTACAGCAAGGAGAAAAAGCTGCACACCTCCCGCATCTACGTCTTTCAGATTCTCCCCGTACGTATCAAACAAACTGATCGAGATATTTGAAGTTAATAACACATTTAGTCTTTAGACTCCATTTCCTTTTTATGTTTCCTCAGGTTCTGCTTGGAATAACTTTGTCTTGGCTCATCTGCTACATTTTGACAACCTACAATGTACTTCCTGCTGAACCAGATCGGTATGGCTACCTGGCCCGCACTGATCTAAAGGGAGATGTTATAAGCCAAGCTCCCTGGTTACGTTTTCCGTATCCAGGTAAGAGGCTTCCAAACCATCACCTGAAGTGATTTTTTAGTATTAAAAAAGTTAATTGAAAAAACAAAGTGTCGTTCTCTTTTTCCTTATGTTTGAATCCAAACTTAGGTCAATGGGGGATGCCGACTGTGAGCCTGGCAGGAGTAGTTGGCATCTTGGCTGGTGTGATTTCCTCCATGATAGAGTCTGTAGGGGACTACCACGCTTGTGCCAGGCTGTCTGGGGCTCCACCTCCCCCTAAACATGCTATCAACAGGGGTATTGGTATTGAGGGACTGGGCTGTCTGTTGGCTGGAGCCTGGGGTACAGGAAATGGTACCACTTCATACAGCGAGAATGTTGGAGCACTCGGTATTACAAAGGTAAGACACATATCTGAAAGTTATTTGCTCAAACTGACTCATTTGTGGACTAGAAGGGCACTGTTCAGAGAGTGCAGAGCGCAGGCCAAATCCCCTGTCTCGCAACTTTTTAACGAAAGTAAAAAATGATTTGTGCATTTGCCTCTTGATTCGTATATGGTCCAAAATTTTATGGATTCTTCCTTGACCCATGCTACACCCTACCACCAAGGTTCATAAAAATCAGGCCAATCATGTTTGCGTAATCCTGCTGACAAACAGGCAGACAAACATATCGAGCCGAAAACCTTACCTCCTTGGTTGAGGAAATAAGTATAACCTTTTTTTTCTTTTAAAGTATATTGATGTTGAATGAATCCAGACAGTTTCTTGAAAAGCCTTTGCTTTCTCTTTCTTTTCTGTTTGCAGGTTGGCAGTCGCATGGTGATAGTAGCCAGCGGAGTCTTGATGGTTGTCATGGGTGTGTTTGGTAAAGTGGGCGCCATATTCACCACTATCCCATCACCCGTGGTAGGAGGGATGTTCATGGTTATGTTTGGCGTCATCTCTGCAGCAGGAGTTTCTAATCTGCAGGTACTCACTCTAAAGCCTTAATCATTTTTGTCAGAATTGTTTGTTATTGTGCATTGACCAAAATATTGCCAGGAAAATAATACTAACATTTCTTCATATGTTTTTTCTCCTCACATATTCAGTATGCAGATATGAATTCTTCTCGAAACATCTTTATTTTTGGCTTCTCCATGTTCTCTGGTCTGGTCATTCCTAACTGGATATTCAAGAACCCAACAGTTATGGCTACAGGTACATTAATAAAATGTCACTATATAATCTGTGTTTTTCGGAAAAAGCATCCTTCTATACTTTTACTTCATTGTTTTGACTGAATTTGATCTGTGTTCATTGTGATGTGTTAGGGGTGGTTGAACTTGACCAGCTACTGCAGGTACTTCTGACAACCAGTATGTTTGTAGGAGGTTTTTTGGGCTTCATACTGGACAACACAATTCCAGGTAATTTCTTTTCTTTTCTTATATTTTTCTTTTCTTTTTTAATTTGTAGCATTATGTTTAAATCCCTAATCTAAATCATCATCTATATTAACTCATCATATTATCATCATATTAACAGCACATTCACATTGTAAAAATATACATCATTTTGGTTACTTGACCAGAGATACAGCGGAAATGTCAAGTGAAGAGTCAATATAGGGCAATATACTGAAGGGTTACACCTAATTTTTTCCAAAGCTAATGCTCATCTTCCATCAAGTGACTTTGACTGAGTGAGTGCTGAGTGTCAGGTGGTTATCACAACAGTTTAATAGACAGCCCAGTCAGATATTCAGTGTCTGGAGGCACAGTTAATCATTTGGTTTGGGTTAGATTAAGAAAAGGGTCACAATAGGGAGACATTGGCTATTAAAATAGGGCCAAGGGTTACTTATTGTTTGAAAAGATTCAGCAAATAGTCAGATGTCATCACTTGATCGTAAAACACCAACACTTGACTATAGCAAAAAAGGTGTTACCAAATATAAAAACAAATCTTTGCTGTTTCAGATATACTTGTGGCCTGAAAACAACCATTGCTAAGTAGTAGGTAGAGGAAATGGGACTGAATTTAAGTTACAAAATAGTTCTGAAATTACTCTATTTTTGAGAAAGGACATTCAACATTAAGTGTAAGCAGGAGAGGAACTAACAAGACAAACAAACTGAGACAAACAAATGTCCCAGGAACATAATACAG
The DNA here is from genome assembly GCA_943590825.1 of Bovichtus diacanthus. Taxonomy (NCBI): domain Eukaryota; kingdom Metazoa; phylum Chordata; class Actinopteri; order Perciformes; family Bovichtidae; genus Bovichtus; species Bovichtus diacanthus. Next base: position 5,069,498 of record CALSBV010000422.1, read on the forward strand.
CTTTCCCAAGCTTTATGAAAACAAAAAAGCAAGCTAAGTCAGAAAACAACACAAAGGTAGAGTCAGCTATCTCATTCCTTCAGTAGACCGTAATAGAATGGTTTAACACATTTAACGTGTGTCCAACAGGATCAAAGCATGAACGAGGCATCCTGGCGTGGAACAAGGCTCACGAGGATGACTCCAGCAACACACTGGAGAGCGGAGAAGTCTACAACCTTCCCTTTGGCATCAGCTCTTACTTGTCTTCTTCCTCATGGCTCCGGTACATACCTTTCTGCCCTCCTGGTGAGCCCAGATCCCTGGATGGATGCGGAGCAGATACTAATGCCCTGGAGCCAAAGCAGCCACTTGGACATCCAGAGCTTTCACAGATCATTACTGGAGTTGCTATGTGAGTTGGGAACTCACTTGAGCATGCAATTTTAGAGACTTTCCAAAAACCATCAGAGGCAGCTCAGTTTGGACCTCCTGTCCTTTGTTAAAGACACTGTACTGTAACAACATGGTGCAAAGTATTCCATGTGAAGTTTAGAATGACATTTGCAAATGGCATCTTGCATAAGATTGGTTAATATATGGACTCTCTTACTAAAGTACCAGACATTATATAGTGTATAAAATATATACAACCTTGAAGACATTTTTTCTGTACATTAATGTGTACTCACTGAGCATACTACTTGAGTATAAACAATGATTTATTTTATTAGATTTTTTCTTCTCAGTCTTAGAATGGGAGAATGTTGTGTTTACCAGGTGTTAGTGAACAAGCACTGAAAAGACAAGTCAATGTAAGTAGATCCATGATGTCACATTCAATGTATTAATCCAATGTATAGTTTTACGTACAGACAGTACCTCATGTTTGAATTAACGTTGCTGTGACAGTCAATATTTTAATAATTGTGTCATTATCAGTCCATGCACTTTACTTATTTTGGGCAACAGCTTCTGACAGGAGTTCTCTCTCAGGCTCCTTATAGCCTGCCAGCATACAAGATGCAATCATCAAAGTACTAACTCGGACTATCCACTGATCGCAATGGTTTTTTTCATATGTGCGTATTAAACTCAAACATGGAGCCATTGTGGAGCAAGACCAGTATCCATTCAGTTTGTCAGATCCTGCTTGATGGCTTTGTACAAATTGACAAAAGACTCTGCCCACATGTCTCGTTGGTGTTCAGTAGTGGAATTGACCATCCCCTGGGCGGTATATACCAAGGTAAGCAGGGTGCGCTCAAAATCGTCCTGATGCAGGTGACCAATTTGATTTGATAGGCCAGAGATGAGCCTAAATACATCTGTTAGCTTCCTGGGAATGATCTCCACACAGATGACTTCCATGTTTTTTGTCTTGCGGAGGGAAGCAAGTTCAGCATCTTGCACTGAAAACTCTCCGCTGGCCTCAAAGTGTGTGCCAGCCAGAAGGATCTAGAAGAAGAAATTATCAGTGCTCATTATTGAGGTTTTAGTCGTTGGTTTTGCACTTCAAACACTAATTTACGGATATATTTGTCTCACCTCAAATAATAGATGAACGTCATCAAAGGAGTTGTGGAAGGTTGGGTTCACCCAATTAGTCACCCCTCGCTTTATTCTGCTTGCACCTGGGAATAGGGCTAGTTGGCAAAGAGAGACAAACAGTGGGAATGAAGGGGGGTAGAAAAGCAATTACAGTTTCCTTAGCAAGCCTTTCCTTTCAGGTTTTATCACATGCTTTTGTCTCGTGATTTACTACTGTGGACTCAAAAGGCTTCTTGAACGTGTTAAGTTGGAAATCCCTGTGACAAGCAGTTTAAACAAACTCTGAACTGTTCTGGCACATGTGATCAAGGTTCATTGGGCTCTCAGCAGGACATACTGCAGTTAATCTATGATGTGCTTTACAAACTCTGCGATCTCTGACCTTACAGATGACTTCTATCTTCTGGAGACTTCAAAGCCAGCAGATGAATCAAAGGTGGAGTAACACACGGATCATACAACAGACTCCAGATGATTTTGGCATACAGTGCTCAGGCTTAGCTTTTCAGTCTCATTTCTACAGCATTGGAAAGCAGGGTGTTAACCGCAACAAATCATGTGAGGTCAAGAGAGCTCACAGGTGAAAACCTTTCCCCTTGTTCCCCAGTGTTTGGTTTGTCTGTTCTGTGCTACCTTAGAAAATGGCGGTGCAACATGGCGGACTGCGTTGTAGAGGTCCAACTCCTGACAGTATCTAGATATAAAGAGATCATTCTAAGCTAACGAAAACACAACTAATCTTAGTTTCAGGTAATTATACACTAATGAAAACATTAAAATCAATATAATTTAATTTCTGCTAATAAGTCCCCCTAAATCGTACACATTGGTCCTTTAACCTATTTCCCCCCAATGAAATATGTCACAAATTCATGGACAAGATGATCAATAACAAGAACCTACAGCCATGCAAGTGGTCTGTGAGACTGCATAGTGGTGCTTTGAGTTAGGTACTAACAACAGCATCGTAACATGCTCAAAATGACAATCCTAACATATTGATGTTCGGAAAGTCCAATTGTCGTGTCCCAAATCCATACTACTGAAAGTGATAAAACCTAAAAGCCAGGACACTTTCTTGACGCATGTGCTTCGCGAGCAATTTTCATTCAAGTGCCTGAGCGGCATCTTCCGGAACCCAGTTCCTATACTACATCCATGGTATTTGTTCATACACCACAGTATTGGACAAATTGAAATGTTGACCTGATCATGCCGCTCTAAGAAAATCGAGGGCATTAGCAATGTTATTAGAATTCATCTAATAACAGTAGGAAAGTCGACACCAAATGTCACGGAAATCCATTCAAAAGTTCTTCTACAATACAACCACATAAGGGCACTACAGGAAAAGTCAGGAAAAGTTATTAGGAGTCTGGGGACCATGGATGTCCATCTGGATGTATGTGGATTTCTTTTTGCAACCAGTGGAGTCACCCCCTTCTGGCCAATAGAGATAATTCAAGTTAATGGCACTTCTTCGTTGGCTTCACTTTTCAGGTTCTGCTTGGTCTGTTCCACATTTGGTACCAAACTATCAAGTCACCTGGTAGTTTGATCGTCTGGGGAACATGAATGTCTGTTTTTCATGGCCATATATACAATATTTGTTATATTTCACTCCAGACCAATGTGGTGGACCCACCAACCAACTGACATTGCCATTCATCAAAGTAAAGAAAGTGGGGACAGAGAGAAATGAATTGGATGAGAAAGATATTAAGACCCCTGTTTTCACTTACTGTCAAGTATTTCAAACATTCTTTGCTGGCTGGTTTTATTAATGCGTGTAAAATCCGGAGCTCAGGCAGTTTAAGTTTCATATAGAGGATAGGCTCCAGGTGACAATGTGGGGTAGAATACAGAGATGGTAGAGTGACTGTGACTGAACTGGATTGACTTGTTTCATACCATCTATTCAACCTGCAGGAGCGCAATCCAAACCATTAAAACTTTTGTCTCGAGTAAAGATGTTATGACCAGCTCATAAAGTGTTTACCATTTGTGAGAGAAATAAATCGGGAGAGAAGTTTGGGAACTCACTTAGGAAATCCATTAAATGTCTAAGCCAGAGCCAATTACCAAACTGCCAACTCTTTTGCTCTTCACCATCCACTTGTTTATGTCAGGCTCAGCAAGTGCAACAAGATGATGGTATTTTAATATACTTCTGCATGTTCAAACAATCCACACAAGTCAGTCATAATGTTTGGATAATGATCTCCATTTATCTAAGTCCAATAAGGTCAGTAAGGGCTTGTACTGTTTATCACAGGGTTTATTTTCTTTCCGTTTTGATTAGTCCTCTAAATCTCACTAAAAACATGAAGTTTGAAAATACTTGCTATATCTCACCCAAAACAATTAACCAATTCAACATTTTTGCTTAATCTTTAAGGAATCTGATTGTGTTCATTGAAATGCATTGGAGTGTGTTTATATTTAAGGAGAAAATTGGATTAGCTGTAGTCACACACAGATACTGAGGGCCCATATTCTGTGGATGTAAGTGGCAATTGCAAGAAATAAAGAATAATGAAGATCATGAGCTCTCTGTGCTTAGACCACATGGAGCCGGTTCACATCACATGCTTGGCAGCTCCAGCTGGCAGAGAGAGGTAATTGTTTTGAAAATGTGGACATACCCAAAAATTACTCAGTAAACTGCACACACAGGTCTTATGTTCACCAGTTGAACTCTGTATCGAAGGACCAAATATGTAATACTGGTGATTCCAGCCTTTTATGATAAAAAGCTTTTTACTGCTGCTAGAATTTCATTCTTGAATTTTGGACTTCCTGTCAATGGAGGAGTAATCATAGCCAAAACCACAAATTCAACCATCAGGATTGTTCTGTCTTAACCTCTGTTTATGTCTGTGAAAAGTGTTTTTTTCAGTGCGTGATAGGACTAAGATCACTTGTCAAATCACAGAAGATCCCACTTGATTTGACCAATGGAATTCCCTGAGCAGAGCCAGTCTGAATATCTCAGCTGTACTCTTTTCATTCACTTGAGGAATATGAGTTTCCTCTCTCAGATCCCTTTTGGACCCTCTCTGTTTTCCTATTAGAAACAGGTGCAGATGACATCTGAATCTAGTAGTTGGATGAGAGTAAAAGTGAAATGTGCTGTAACTTCAAAGACATAGTATTTAACCTACACAAGTGTATGATTTGGTCATTCTTGTTCTATTACATTTTCCCCAACTGTGCTGTACTGGATTCGGCTCTATTAGATTCAAAGGTCTTACTTTTAGAATTGTTATTAAAAAAAGAGGATAGGCTTCTGGACACTGAACAGTTTTCAGGGAGGAGGTTTGCTTTAGCTCTGCTGAGACATAATAAGTCAAATATTTTGTTCATTTGTTTTCAGTGAAAACAGAGTTCGGAAAGAAAATGCGGATCACTCTCTTTCTGGTTTAATATTACAGTACAGTCGAACCAAAGAACAAGGAGCACAGCTGGACTTCACTGCTCTATGAAACGTAAGGGTTTTAAAAATTTTAAATGTATTGAAATAACTTCTACCACAGGACAGATCATTGACAAAAGCATATGTTGTCATAAATTCTCCCGTTATCCTCCATCAAATTCTTCCTATCAAATAACATTGCTGCTAAATATCCTATTTTGCTCTGTGAATAAACATGTAAATACAAGAACAGTCTTGCCATAAGAATCTCTCAGCAGTCTCCTGCAAAAGAAAGCTTTTACTCTTACCTTTAGTCCGACATCGTGCGACACCTGTTCTGATGCAGCAGTAGAAAAGACCAACAATGACCATCCTCCAGGGCAGCATGGTGGCCTGATCACTCTCACAATGTCAGTTGCATGTAACCGGGACTGGACAGAGTTCTAGACTTCTCCTACCACTGTGGATCTGCCCGTTAGCACAAACTCCTTCTGCATTCCTTCCTTTCTCATTACTGTGCAGCTGCAGCCTCAAAATCATCGGACTCTACACCTTCCTCATCCCTGCTGTTTTCTCCCTCCGTCTGTCCTCAGCACTGTTTTCTCTCCCCCTCCCATCCATTTCAGATTTCTCTCCCACCCTCTCTCTCTCTTTGCCCCTCATAAGCCGACTCTCTTTTAATGCTTTCAGCTGGTTGTCATCAGCTTCACAGACACACTCCCGTTGTTAAATCCTTCTACTCTCCCCATGTGCAGGTAATGACACTCCATCGTCCTTGTCCTGCCGTCAGCATTTTCATCTCTAGTAGCTGCATTTCTCTTTGTGGTTTATATTTCTTCTGATATAACAGGGCTAACTTTATATATCACTATACTTCCGTATGTGGTGGAATGTAACTAAAAAGTACATTTATGTAGTGTAGTAAAGATTTGAGGTACTTGTACTTTATTTGGGTATTTCCATTTTATGCAACTTGATTGTGGCAGTATGTGGGTGTGGTGGCGATGGGGAGGAGATGGGAGTGGCTCAGCTGGAGGCCAGGCAGCTGGACGGAATCAGGTAATCAGTCGCACAATAAAAGCATGATGATGACCTGGTTCTGTCTTGCAGTAGGCTGGGTTCCTGTCGGACTGAGACGGAGGCTAGACGGAGGATGAGAGAGAGGCTGAGACGGAGGCTGAGACGGAGGCTGAGACGGAGGCGGAGTCCGCGTCAGCACCAGCGGCCGCGGTAGTCGAGGGCGGGGAGAACCTGGCGCAGCGTGAAGCCTCCTTCAATAAACTGTCAACCCTAAACTGTCTATTCTCCCTCATTATTTCCCCCTTTTATTCCCTGTGTGAGCGGGGGAGTTTACATTGATATGCTATAGTGTAAACATTGTACTTTTTACTCCATTACATTTATTTGATGACTTTAGTTCCTTTACAGATTACAATTTTCCATCCCCTTCCTGTCCAGTGAAAACCGTGTGTCTCCAAAATTTGATTTTAAATTAGAATATTTCCGATAAACTGAAGGATGAGATGTTCCTTTATTCTTTGAGAACATTATCCGACTTCTTAAGCTAAATAAATGATTTAAAGACCCTCTTGAAGTAACTGGAAAATGCATCGTCGCAAGGCCGTTCTTCGGAGCCCCTGAAAAGTTGACTTTTTAGAGATACGTGGTTTTTACAGGACAGCGACGCAACAAACATAATGATGATCACTTACAGTATGTATAGTAATAGTAAAACACTGACAGGGAACATTTAACTGCACAATGACTTTTTTTAACTACATTTTGTTGATGATACTTACATAACTTTACTTAAGTAAGTTTTTGAATGCAGGACTTTCACTTGTAATTAGTACTTTTACTTCAGTAAAGGATCTGATACTTCTTCACCAATGTCTTCAGTCAAAGCTTAAAGTCCACTGCTGTTTTTTATTTTTTATGTTCATGGTTATATAGTTCAGTTGCAACCAGCACACCATGCAATCATGTCCACTACACATAATCATTATTCTCTGCCTCATAGTTGAGCTATCTGTCACTGTCGTTTGCTGTCTGTTCAGCCTCGGAAGAAGCTCATATTTTTGTGTCTGGAGAACACAAAAACAATGTCGGAGTACTAAGGGTGATTTATCTGGGCTTCTATTTGTGGGCTGAAGACCTGATCCCATGTTTATTGCCCCCTTTGACATTATTGGTACACAAACAAAGCTCCAAAGTTGGTTTTGCTCTTACCAACAGTGTGTTCCCTCAACGGAGTGGAGCGTATATGACGGTGCCAGGATGACCACTGGCAACCGGCTCGGTTTGTGTTCTTCAGGAGGACAAATGTGGAAAGTTTACACTCCTAAGTGATTATTTCTAATTATATGATGCACACACCTCATCGTCCTGGACAGAAAACAGATGCAGAAACCACAAAGAGACTTTGTTCACGGCTTGGCATGGTTCACCTTCTCCACAAGCCTGAGGAACAGTTACCAGAAGTGCAACCGTATAAAATAACTTTTATTTGTTCTAACACTATTTTAACATCCATTTTTTTGTTTGGGCACAGACTCTGATGCCAACACGTGAGCACACAGTTACATTTTCTAGAGGTCATTTCCATACATCTGGTCCTCGGGAACTCACATGTGCTTCTGTGGAAGTCAGAATCGGACAAAGCTGCGTCTCAGACTAAGATGTACTAGTCGTGCTGCGGCAGAGGAATGCAGACACAGACTGCTGGATCTGGCAAAAGACATGTGGCCTCTGTGAAACCTCCAAGAATTACAGCTTGCAGGAACTTGAACAAACATATTATTCTTTCACTGGGTAAATTCAATGAACGTTATTCTAGGCTTTACCCCAAATAATTTCCTTTCCTAAATTGGTGTACTTTTGAAGGACTCAGAGGTGGACAGCACTGTGTTTGTCCTGGGTTTGTATTTTTCATTACGTTGAGTAAGTCAATTGATGATCTTCTGGTCTGTGATGGGTCAGTAATTGTGATCACTAAGGCTTAATGTGTATAATGTCACACTTGAACCTCTTTTAATAAAAAGCAAGTTGGCTGTGCTGGAGAGAATAAAAGATTAAGACAGGAGAACAGGAGAACAGGAGAACAGGACATGCCTGTGGAGTGACAGCAGTTACACAACAGTAAAGAAAAGCGTCCACGTGTTATTATGCCACTTTATTAAGTTTAAATGTGTTTTCTTGTTAGAAAGTGACCCTTTAGATTTCCACTATGTCACTTTATCTAAATTTCCTGTTTGGAAATTTGCTGTGACTTTTTCGAACATGTAAGAGAAAAAATGGCGGGGTTCCCGGCCATCAGTCATATGAGTTTTTAAACCAGGCTAAAAGCTGTTAATATGTCACTTTTATTAAGTTTTAATATGTTTTTCAGGCAAGAAAGTAACCATTTAGATTCACAATATGAGGTCAGTTTATCCAAATAACGCCTGGTTGTTTCTGAGATGTGACATAGTGGGGATGCCTTAACAAAGTGTGAACAGTCCGCTGGTAATATCGTACTCCATCGCTATTTAGTAGGCAGCACATCCATATTGAGTATGTAGTATTCAGTACGTTAGAATGTGATTTCGAACACAGCCTATGTATATTTTTTCTCTCTCACCCTTGTGATTTCGAACACAGCCTATGTATATTTTTTCTCTCACCCTCCTGATTCCTCGGTCCCTGCTCAATTTATTGGGCTTCCATTAATCTCTCCATCATATCAACCCGAACAATCTGTCCCCCCTATGGACCCTGCAGACACTGACAATTTCTCCAACCAGGGCGCTCCTTGTGGATCAGCATAGGCCCTCCGTGATCGAGAGGGATCTTTGAGGAGACGTTTTTTGCCAATGTGATCCAGATCAGGAACCAGTTTGACCTTTTCTCCTCACATCTTCTCCATTCATCCCAGAGAGTCCAGCCTAGCAGCCCCCCTCCAGTCCTGCAGGCTCCCCAGCCGTGCCTGCCTTTAACTTAGACTAACTTCCAAGTGACAAAGGAGGTGTGTTTTGGTCACTGAACAAGCTTCCTGGAAGCCTGCATTTGCCAACAGGTGGAAGTTGCATGCTAGCATTTCTCCTCAGCTTGTCTCTCCTGAGTCTGTTTCCTCTGTCTTCTCTGCTTCCCAGCCTGCTAGCCTCCAGCCCTCACTCCGGTCTATTGGCCTCAGGTTTGGAAGCCTGCTTCCCTCCTGCCCTGATGCTGATAGCCCACCGCCCTCCTGCCCTGAGGTTGCCGGTCGTGTCCTGCCTTCTGGTCGTCCTCTGGAAGTTCCTGGCTCCACTCTTCTAAGCCCCTTGCCCCTGCATTGCAATGGACTATTTTTACAGAGCGGTATTGCTGCTTTCTTAAGGATCTAAATACTTCTTCCACCACTGAGAGGGGACGAGTGAGTGATGTTGGACACAGCACAAGCTTTTCTCAGGACAGGCACTCGAACGTGTCACACACTAATAACGTTAATTATGGCTGCATTCAATTTGGTGTGCCAGTGTCAGGGGCCATAGTATTGAGCATGCTATGGCCATAGTATTGAGCATAATGGCTTAAATGGACTAAAAACATCATTAATGTTATTACTAACACCTGTGCTTTTCCTGCATTGACAAAGATTTAAAACAATTAAACATAATCATTGCAATGATTATCTAAGCATTCAAGTACTTTACTATGTGTAAGAGAGTGGAATGCTAAAACATAGTTGTATATGGCAAGGTTTGACATTAAAGTCCAATTTTACAAGTGAAGTTCAGGTTGCTTAGTCCTATACAGCCTGTCAAAACAGTTGTGTAATGTCTTCTTTGGCTGTGGAGGACCTTTGACCTTTGTTTCAGAAATTAACCCAGATGATGTCATCTCAGTTTCCAGGCTAGAGATTTTAAATTCATAACAGAAAGTTACAAACCAGGTAAGGAGTTTATAAGATGTGACTGTTTATCATTCAGGAAGGGTCTTTTGAACGACAATTGCATTGTTGGAAATGAAGGCTTTTTTAGAACACATATGCGATACTAGCGACTAAAAGTCACATTATCTCGGCCCTTACTGCTGTGATTTTGACCATACTTTTATTTAAATCAGTTTTTCAAAAGCCTCCTAACTTCGTAGTCTAGATATCTACATTACATGAATATATTTCACTCTAAAGATTTCACGAGAAACCATAGTTCAGTACAAAATCAGAATTCTGAAGACGTGAAGGTACTCGTTTGTCTTGAGTACCACAGGTACTATACGTAGGTACCTCAGGTAACTTCAGGGCTCGAGACTTATGCCGTCCTGTTGTCCCGGAAATGATAGAAAATGTGTTTGGGACACAGTAAACTCAGTATCTACGCGTTCTAGGAAAGCACGCGATTTCCCCCCTGATAACGCTACACTGTGTTAACGTTAGCTTCTAGAGGTTCCATAGTGCGGTCAAGCTCTATTCAGTAAACAATTTGTATTGGGCAAAGGTAAATTCAGGTAAAGTTCAATTGTATTCTTGTAAAATGTATTTTTTGGCAAGAAACTTCATTTGATACAGTTGTTTGAAGGAGAATATTCACAACACTATTAAGTAAATATTAGAGTGGGAATTATGACCTGTTTAACTTCCTAACAAAAACCAGTATGCAAACTGTAATAACAGTTATTTTACCGTAGTATCGACTTGGTATTGTGAATCGTGGAATTTTACTGGTATTGGTATCGACTAAATTTCTGGTATCGTGACATCGCTATGTCACTCTACAAAGAAATTAAGGCATAGAGTCTAAATCCAAATTCATCAGACTTTACAAAGATTCTCATAATGAACACATAATGCAGGATGTAGAATAAAAGGATATGCCCTGACAAGTTAAAAAAAAAGCTCCTAGAATCTGTAATACCTATACTTATCCCCTAGATGGCCATATTTATCTGCATTTACTTTTATCCACTGTGGCCTGCTTCACAGTGATGGACAAGTCCGTGTAAAGGTTTGTGATAACTATAAACACTAATATGATGAATTGGGAAATGGGCTACTGATGTGAACATTCATCATTTATTTTTCTAAAATTCCACTTATGGAAGGAAAGTGTTGAACTTTGAATACCTCTCTAAACACACAATGTTGGCAAGCTATTGTATAAGTTTCATATCAACACATCAGTATTTTCTCTGCCAGAGATTCTGTACACAGCATCCGCACACCCTGGGCAGTTGCCACTTCACAGCCTGGTACTGCCGACATCCCAGATTTTTCACAGACCAGCTGTCATCACCATGCAGTTGTATTGTACCCTGCTTTCTTCAGGCCAAACCCAGTTTATGATCCGTTCAGCCACCCTCCTGTTTTTGAAATTATACTAACTTCTCATCATTTCTGACTTCTGGGACACGGTCCCCTACCAGATCTTTTGCTGGCGCAGCAATGTGTCACAGAGTCAGACTGTCAAACCCTTTGTCCATCTGTTCCTCATAGACACAGCAGAAGAACATAGCCATGGTTGTAATTAGCTGCATGGAGAAGTTCAAAATCCCACAAAGTCCCACAGAATGCAGTCGAAACGTGACTTTCTGGAACAGTCTGCATCCCAATCGCAACCATAAATAGCATTGTGGGAACAGACTTTGGATTCTGGACCAATGAAGTTACCGTACTTTGACAAATGACGTGTGTTTTTTTGCATTATGGGTTGAGGTTGCAACAAATATCCAGTCCTATCAGGACATCGAAACAGCAACTGCATTGTTTCAGAGCAATGAGAATAAATCTAAGTGCTTTGATGGTAAACTGTGTCTCCTTAAAACCCAAGGGAGAAAAAGGAAGACTGAGCAAGAAAGAAAAATAGGTTAAACAGCTCTTTGTGTGGAAATAAATGACGGATGGTTTTAAATCTGTAGAGTATTTACATACAAAGTATTCTCCTCCTCGAAGGAAGAGTTGTTTTGTTAATGCTACGTATGTACATCTAGGACAGACAATACAGTATGAAAATCCTTCAAAGCATTTGAAATTGAATTTGCCCTATATGTGTGCATGGTGTTTGACATTACTCCGGTTTTAATCATTATGTTTTAAAAATAAACCATGAATGCCAAAGTTCAAATAAAATTAAAAACTTTGAATTACTCTATGCAAAAACAATGTACTAAATGTGAAAATGAAAATGGGAATCTGAATATTGACTCTGAATTTGTTCCTTTAAATTAAAATGTCATCTCTTTTACATTTTTATTTGAATAACAGCAACTTTCTTCCTAAACCTAAAGTTCAGGAAGCACATTACTGTACTTGTCAATTTGAAAACAAAATACAGTCCCTTTCACATGCAGTTTAACTATAACAACAGATCATTCTCATTTGTCATTTGATTTAGATTTTGATCATACACATACATTTTAAAACATGAAAATGCAAGCTAAATTGTTTTTATTTAAATGTAATCATGTCATGTATCACGTAGTAAAAAAATATATATATTTAATTTAACTGAAGGACATCCATTTACAGTAATATCGTTCTGAACTCCTACACTTTAGAGTTTACAGAAAATGACTGCAAGCGCATCCTTGAAAACACTTTTGCGTTATTGCTTCTCGCTACATTCAAATAAGTTATTGAAAGATTTCAATCTTGAATGCTCAGCCTGCAGACAGAGACACCGTCATCCTCCCTTTCTGTACCGAATCCTCCTCTCATCTCTGAGATGAGCTGTCTGCAGTGGCAAGGCCTTGAACGTGCCCCTCGTCATTCACATTCACTTCTCAGAGTCTGAGTTTGTGTGTGCACTTTTATTAGAATGTACTATGCGTGTCTGCAAATCCACAGCCAGATCCACAATAGTCACTTATGTAAATCTAAGGTCTTTTGCTCCTTTCTTCACTTATCCCTCTTCTTCCACATCCTCTTCAGCTCTTTGTGCTTTTTGCTGCCTCCTCTCATCTGCTTCGACCTTGACATTTTCAATTTACCTTCCATGTCTTCATTAGAGATCAGACAGAAAATGTAGAGATGCAGAGCACCGACAATCGCACGCAAAAAAACACAATTTATCTTTCCGTACTGTGCGCTGAATACTTCAGGTTTACAGCCAGCTCCCTTTCATCCCTTTGAAGCGAGCTTGGTTCTACTGCCTTCTCCTAGTTAAGCTGTAGTAATGGCTCAATAATCTGGGCAAGTGACCGTGGGGCTCTGTTTCAGGCTGCGAGGACTCTTGCAGTTCGAGGCCATTACCTCAGTCCTGACTGCGGCTCCTGCTGGGAGCTGGGAAGTGGAACTGCGTCTCACCCTGCTGGCCAAAAAAAATAATTTATTTAATCATAAAAGATGAAATATTACAAAGAAAAAGAAAGGAAAATGGTGAGCTACGGTCTATAAGACTGGTGTATACACATTGAAATAGTTTTATACATACACATACTTTCAAACATTTTGCTTGTGCAGGCATGCTCGCAATCACACAAGCCCAAAGCAATGTCAAAATGAACTCATTAGACTATGAGGCTGATGTTTGCCTCAGTTTATTTGACATGGTGATCAATATCGTCATGGACCTAAGTATCATTGAAGTTGCAATTAAGGCTACTGACTTTCTATATGAGCTCTTTCACAGGCTAATGAAGATTATATTTGTCCCCTTTAACTCTTATTGTCTCCTTCACTCCGTCTTCTGACTCTAATCCACTTGTTCTGAGCTCTCTCTTTCTTTCTTTTTCCCATTTTCCTCTTCCTGTTTAGCCATGCTAGTGGCATGACATAGGGATCACAGTGTCGGTGTAGGTGAGTCCACCACTTTGGCCCGGACTGAAATATCTCTACAACTACTGGATGGATTGCCATGACATTTTGCACAGACATGTATGGTCCCAACAGGATCTTGACTATGGTGATCCCCTAAACATTTCCTCTAGTGCCATAATTGTCTTAATTTAGCACCATCAGTTGGTCTAATATTTTAGTTTATGGGTTTAGGAGAATGAATTCCAATAACTTTGGTGATCCCCAGTGTTTTCATTTAGTGCCACTTCTATGTCAAATTTCGAGCTTGGGTCGGGCTCAGTTACTTACTTACAAAAATATAGTCTCGGAGTCAGGTTGGGTTTAGGTCTCAACTTGGCAGTGCCAAAAAAGTTTCCTGCAAAACTAATAACATTCCCATCAACCTCAGCTGCATTTTGTCTTTAGTGCTAATGAGCAAATGTTGTGTTACCAAGCTAAACTAAGATGGTCATAGACTGTATAAAGTAAGTGGCATAGCCACCGTGACGTCACCCATTGGTTTGCGGTCTACGGTTTTACAACCATAAGTGACACGAGAGAGTGGAACTAAGTACAAATGAATGCTGAACAGGACTGTTTTTTAGGCAACTAAAACATTACAATTAACTTTCATGAATTGAAAACACACTGTAAAATGGTTAAAGTTCTAAGATGAAAACAGGGACAAACACCGTGGCAGCAACCTGTCAATCACAAGGTAGCCTACCTCTAAACTGGATTCATACAATCTCTAATATTTATATTTTAGTTGTTAGCATATTTATTGTATTCTAATTTATTATTTATATTGTGTAATTTTTTTACTCTGTATAATGCTTGTCAGTCAGTCAGTCAGTGGGCAAGAATACCAAACTGCTGAAACTCTGAGAGCCGGTCAGAAAACACAGCTGATGATTACTGAGCCCTAATGTTAACCGGGGCTGTAGTCCGTGTAACGTTACGTTAGTTTGTTTATTGGACTAAATCCAAAGTGGCAGGAACTAAAAAAACGACCCGCATATTCGTCACGTCTTTCCGGCGGCGGCGCAGCCAGGAGAGCAATCCAATAAGCAAACAATAAAACAGTTATGGACCATGGCGGTAATATTTACAAGCGAATCAGCCAGCAGGCAAAACAGCCTCCTGGCAGCTGTGAGGACGAGGCCAGGGGTCGGAACGTTTCTCATTTCTGCCACTTTAAATGTAATCCAATAAACAAACAATAAAACAGACACGGACCATGGCTGTAATATTAACAAGCGAGTCAGGCAGCTGTTCTTCTTCTCCCTCTGTAGGTCAGACTGGAGCTACAGTGTCTCACTATCGCCTCTAGAGGAACAAGTGGTATTACAAGACAGGACAAAGCTAAACTAGTCAGTTAGCATGCTAATTTCAGTAGATATCGCCGCAACACAACACATAGACGTCTTTGACATGACGTCAACACTGTTACCTCTTCACACTCTGTTCATAATGTTAGTTCATTGTTTTAATGTTTTAAGTTTAAATTCTGGCATATCTTACACATTGAACCTTTAAAGCATTCCCTGTTTTATCGTCTATTTTCGCTCTAAATGCGACCATCATTTACAAAATAAACATCATGCTGTATTGAAGAAGACTTGAAGGTAGGGGTTGAGACCATACCGCTCGGAAAATGTTTACTGAGGTAAGTGAGAAGTAGGGTGACTTTCTCATTGACTTCTATACAATCTGACTTATTCATATATACCAGTGCAGTCGCCCCCTTTTTTTCGGACCTGAAGGCTTCCCCTTGAATAGTGATCATGGTAAACATTATACCTGTTTAATATAAGATGTTAGCATCCTCAATGTGAGCTTGTTACATGCCAACTTTAGC
Organism: Bovichtus diacanthus; assembly: GCA_943590825.1. NCBI lineage: Eukaryota > Metazoa > Chordata > Actinopteri > Perciformes > Bovichtidae > Bovichtus > Bovichtus diacanthus. The sequence goes on from CALSBV010000422.1 coordinate 5,085,035, forward strand.
ATTCAGAAAGATAGCCTCATAGAGCCGCTAGGATGGCTGTAGACTCTTAGTGGAAGATATAAAGTAACTTGACTGTGTCTCTATGAGTCCAACTGAACATCTGTTTCTGTGCAACAAGTACAGTGTGACCTTGGGCTGGCAAAAGACAAAATCTTATCTTATCAATCTGATGGCTTTCTTTCTCAATAAAGCAACACACATAAGGAGGCAACTTATTCAGACCTTCTTGTGTGAATATACAGGTACTGTACAAGCAAAACCCAAGCAAAACTGATTTTAAGCCAGTAGAATTGGGATATAAATGTGAAATGATTGTTTTCACAGCTGGGCACTTGGCTCTGATGCCTTCGGCTAGAGTGTTGGTATGTACAGTATCAGGCGAGCTGAGCTCAAAAGTGGGGGGAAAGGGACTCTGAGTGTGCTGTTACAGTGAACAGGACAGGTCGTGCTGCGGCGTACATGGGAGATGAGATGAGGGTTACTTTCAGGTGATTGATGGTGTTTCCTACAGTGCAGTCATTGAGTAATTGACCTGAAGTCATCTGAGTTGTTAGTATTGAATCAAGCATCTGTAATGAAATCATAGACCCAGACAGTGCTAAATGCAGGGATCCGGCTCTAATGCAGCAAGAGTGATGAGGGTACTGCTGCACTCATGTTTCACGTCCCTGTGTGGGGGTATCCTGGTTGGACTTCAGTTTGGAGAAACAGAGGTAGCAATATTCTGGTTTGATTCATCAACTACATACGTATAGCATGCTGGTTTGCTATAGATTTTATTTTGTGAATGATTTACAAAATAATGGATTTAATGCTGTGTAATCTCTGTATAAAGAAGCATGTAGACAGTTGTATGACATAGAATGATGCATTATTTTTAGCTTACAGTGGTGGAAGGAGGACTCTTTTTTTTACTTTTAAAGTCACAATACCACAGTGTAGGAATACTTTTTTGTAAGTGTAAGTGAAAGTCATTTTTATTAAGTAAAAGTACAAGTATTAGCATCAAAATATAATTAGGTACCTAAAATAAAAGTACTCATTATGCCAAATGGCCCATTTCAGAAAAAGAAAAGTGAAAAGATGAATTACTGTGTTCATCACTTTAATGTTGCAGCTGCTGAATATGGATCTAATTTTGATGACTTTATATACTGCCTGGTAGCTTGTTCATCCCCCCGGGGATTGATAAAATCTTAATCTTATCTTTACCTATAATACAAATCATAATACATTTGTTGATTATATTTTGTATTATTAATCTCAATCCACAAAGTAACTAAAAGGTATCAAATGACTGTAGTGGAGTTAAAAGTACAAGTACCTCAAAATTGGAGTACTGTACTACTTTCCACCACTGGTAGTTTATAGGATGCAGAGAAATTGTAATCATCCAAATAAATGTGAACCGTTTCTGTTTCGAAGGCATTATGGCAGAAATATTGACGACTTATTAAGTAGCAATGTATCAAACATAATACATAGAAGCATTTAGAAATGTCCAAACAAAAACTTAGGAGTGACAGCAGTGCATACGGTACATATTAGTCTGCAAGCTGCAATATCTGTACATTTTCTATCTGTGTTGATTCCCCACACTGTATATAATACTGTATCGGAAAAGACTATAGCCAGATGACGGTAGATGACTAATGAGGAAAATGCTGCACTTGGATGACTACACTGGCCTTGTGGCAGGACGCATTGTTTTACGGGAATCAGATTAGTGCAGTCTCAGGGATAATGCCTCCGTCACATGCAATACAGTTTCAATCAAAACAACTATTCGTGTCTACGGGGATGTTGGGTGGGTGGCTCACTCCTTCTGTGGTCTCACCACTGACCGTGTCACGCACTAAAAGTGGGGTTTGGTTCTGTTTGTAAGCAGGTATTTAGTTCTTAGTGGTACTTACCGAAAATGGCCATCTTGAGTAACCCGCTAAGTTTCATGGCCTCAGGGAGCAAATTGCTGCACATTCACCCTTCACTTTCAGTCCTTTTCTCACTGCATGCTTTTTCTTTTTTTTCTTTTTTTTTTTTACATATATACAAGTGACACGAGGCAATCAATATAATATAGAAATTGCAGAATACATATTGATTTAGTATACCAGCAACAATGCATTATAAATTATAGCAGAGGGACAAAAAGTCTCCTAGTGGGGATAAACAAATGGTTAACAATGTAACTAATGGTTTGTCAAAGGTAGAAACAAGGATATGAGCAATACTGTGATCCTAAGAACGGGATTTCTAACCTATGGTTACACCATCTCTACTGGCAAGAAATGCATCAACCCTGACTCAATGGGAAAGACAGCCACAGTAATCTATAATTTAAAAAAAAAGACAATACAATAAAATGAGAAGATTTGTATCACAGATATTGATGGATAAAAAAACAGGTTGCACATGTTCGGATACAGAAGAGCTGCAGCTAGCTAATACCTTATTCCTAATCATGTACATGGTATGTGAGTGTGAATTAATGATGAGGATTTGCACTCATGTCATGCTTCAAACATTGCAAACTAGCTGGAACTTCATTGTCGAACCCAAAGCAGTTATTTCTTTGTGTAATGGCCTCATCTGCTGCAGAATCTCATTAATCAGTACACTTGGATAGGTTGTTAGTTACAACTGGTGTAAGTGGGTGGAATTGAAAGTACTTGGGATAATAATTAAAAAATATAATGCAATACAAAATGACGTCTAGGTTGCAGTAATCATGAAGATTATATGCTATTAGAGTATATTGCGTGTGGGGATCAAATTGCTGACTATACACAACGCAATAACTTTCTTTTTTACTATTTTATCTCCTTTTGGTGATTTAAGAGGAGGGCCGCACTACAGTATCATTAAAGGATTCCTGTGTGTTGTTCTTGCTCTAACGGTATTTGTTTTGGTAGCTCAATTAACATTCTGTGGGGAACCGTGACATTTCCTCTCTGACTGTATCTACATGGACATTAACGGGCCGACAGAGCTACTCCTTTGGTGGGGTAGTGAAAGGTGATATGTGAGAGCAGCTGTTTGGTTTCCACATGTCGCTGGGGCTGCCTCCCAGCAGCTGATGCGTGTGTGTGTTTATACATGTGGATATGTGTTACAGAGAGCAGTTATCACATAAATCAACCTCTCTGCTGAGGATCACCACGCATCGCCTTGTTGTCAAACCTGAACCATGCTTTTGTGACTTTACTTTTTTCTTATTTGCATTGTAAGTCTGTCTATGTAGTGTTCCTATATTTTGGGGGAATTTGAGGTAAAGAAAACACAGAAATGACTCACACGTGTGCATATGTGTTGTGTGAAACTAGCGGATTTAAAGATAGAGCACATTTTATAACCATTCACATGATTTAAGGACAGCATCTGAATATCCATTGCTTAATTACTGGACAATTTATCTCTGATGAAGTCTGGAGGAAGTAGTTACATAAGTTTCACTGTCTGTTTAGACACAGACTGCAATAAAATCCAGACCTCACGCTGCTTAAATCAAAATCTTGCCACAACCTGGCTTCTGAGTCCAGACCCCTCTGACCATGTAATAGAGTAAGTGGGTAAGAAAAAGAATAAATAAAGGAAATTAATTTAGCCACATCTGTAAACTAAGTTTGGTTTTTCCTTTTGTCCGTGTGCTAAAACCTCAACATGTTGGAGACAGTGCTGGTCAGAAGCACAGGAGAAACAACTGAGAACTGGAAATCTATGTATATACTGACAATATCTCTGCAGCTGAACAGTCCCAGTGGCCACAGATAAAATCAATTACTTTCAACTTACAGACTTACAGACATTTTTGTGATCCGACCTTTATATGTAAAATCAGTGTTTGATGAAAGTCTCTCTATCCAGAAAATTATGCAAAAGACTCAAGAGTGGACAGCCTTGCTAGCAGCTCGGTGAGGCTATTCATAGGCACAGCACAACCTTGGGCTGAATGCTGATGTCAGCATGCTAACACACTCACAATAACGTTGTTTACAAGCTGTTGCCAAGCAGGTGTGTTCACCACCATCTTAGTTTAGAGCATGTGCATGCTAACATGCTAGCTAGCACTAAACAAAAAGTACAGCTGAGGCTGATGGGAATGTCAATAGTTTTGCAGATTTTTGGTCATAAAGTTCTGGACCAAATATCTTGACCTGGTGCTGTCAAATTTGAGACGTAAGGCCAACCCGAGACCTACATTTCTGTTTATTTTCTTCAAAGACAAAGTAAATGAGCCCAACCCGAGCCCGAGTAAAACAAGAAAATGGGAAATCAACACTTTTCCTTTTTCAGTTTAATGCACAGATATTACCGGTAATAAATATAAAAAAAAATTCTATATGTGGCAGAAATGTCATGTTGAGACAGAATCCTTTGACATTAGACAAACACAATAGACCTACAAAGGTCTACTAGTACATCATTTGCTTAATGCATTCCTTGCCATATCATTTATGACCCTTATTTAACCGTAATGTCCACATTATGAACAAACATATCAGTATTAATTTGAAGGTGAAATGAAACATCTGCAACAAGGGAGGGATTGTAAATTCCTGGTTGAATTCAGAGCCATGGAGATGAAAGTTTAATGATGTGTTGAATCTGGCCTGGGACCTTAAACAGATATCATCTGGAAAGACAGGAAAAATGGGTTAAAAAAAGTCAACGTAAAGTGTACAAAATTAACCATTCCAGTTTCAGCACTGTCGTCATTTTTGGTGTTTATTTCCGCTGCAGTTTATCATTATTAGGATATTGCTGTTGCAAAGTCTCTTTATAAATGATTTTTTAATTTGGTTATTGTTGGCTCACTTAGAGCCAAATGTTGATCATATATCCATTACAACTCGAAGTCATTATATCATTATAACAATTGCTACAGGTTTAATAACAATGTAGTCTCACCCTTTCACCCTGACCCACTCGACCAAGTTAGGTAATTCAACAGCTGCAGAAAAAGCTTGACGCTTTATTTTTCTTCTTGTAATGTTCCTTTATCTTTAACTACAGACCCAATGACTCACATTTGTTGTTAGTGAAACAAAAGAGAGAGAGAAATGCTTTTATATATCATTATCTACATTTATTGTAAATAAAGACTTTCTGCTCTTAAGTCTCACTTGTCCTCCAATGTAGCTGCTGACCTTTCCTTTCCGCTGCATGTGGCAACACATGATCAACACTGCAGGTATCAAACACTTTATTACATCAGGCCATGCTTCATCTGTTGTGAAACTCTACCTCAGTGCTCTCTTGCTGTGCCGATCTCTCCACACCAGTCCCCCCTAAACATGATGACTCCGACCCAATGCACATTAGTCTTAATTAAGCTAAAGTGTTTTCTCTCACCAGACTGCATCCTCCCTCCATCCCTCCTTCACTCCTCTAACCCTCCCCTCCTGTTTCGTCCCTTCCTTGATGTTTCCTCTCCGTCCTCCCAGCAAAGCTTCATCACATTTAATGACTTGGTTGTCGGGTCTCATGGGAGGTACAACCAGTTTACATTCATTTATTCACAACTGCAGGCAATAAAAAAACAGACATTCATTTCACAAACCAACGGGATGTTTCCAAGGCGTTTGCAATGATTCTCTGCTGTAAATCACAGTGTGTAGAGCCTGGTGCAGATCTCCAGGCTCTTTGTATAGTGCCACAAGTGAGCATGGCAAACAGGTAGTGTGGCTTTTGCGCTGATTTAAACTTATCCATAAACATATTTGACTTTACACTTGTTTGACATAATCCTCGTTCATATATGGTGAACATGTATGAACGTCCCCAAGCCTTTTCTTTCATGTGCTGCTTTGGAAAGCCGAAAAAAAAAGATTATTCTGGTGAGATTGTATAGGTTACCACATGTATCGGCAGATTGCATGAATAGATTATGTATTCTATTCCTCTGTGAGATATAGCCACACCCTGACATGTCCCTTCGTTACTGTGAATGTGGGAACAGTAGTTTATTTTGAGTCAATCCCACCTCCACTGTCCTGCTTCAGTCAATACTTACTAGTGCATCAAATGTGCATTAATACACAGCCGAAAATGATCCCCAAAAAATATACAATTTGCTCCGGTTTAAGTAATATTTGCAAAAAAGGTATGTTCCCAGCTGTTATAGGAAATAAAAAGCCTTTTGAAAGAAAAGCAACTGTTTTAAGTGCACACTTAAAAGCGTGTGCACTTAAAACAGTTACTTTTCTTTCAAAAGGCTTTTCACTTTGGGTATTGAGAGATGGATGGACTAACATATCTTTGTCTCTCTCTCTCTCTCTCTCTCTCTCTCTCTCTCTCTCTCTCTCTCT
>CALSBV010000422.1:5110142-5132022 GCA_943590825.1 Bovichtus diacanthus
AGAGAGAGAGAGAGAGAGAGAGAGAGAGAGAGAGAGAGAGAGAGAGAAGAGGAGGACTTCAAAAGCACAAATCTATTCATAATGAACAATGTTCACATGGGACTATGGTCTAAAATTCATGGAAAACCAAACACACTAAAAGGTTTGGCTGTGCTTGTGTTGGATGCTGAAGTCTGTGATGAATGAGAGGAGAATTATCATTTTTGCCAGTTTGTAACCACCCAAGTGTGGGTGACAAAAAAAAAAGATCCCTGAAAACTATGTCCAGAAATGCTATGATTGTGTGCAATAACTATTGCTCTGTTTATTTTAAGATTTGTATTTATTTATTTATTTTTTTAATTTCAGGCAAAGAACCGACAGACTGCATAGTACGGTGACATCAGCAGCTCTGTAAATGTCTAATGCTTAATTAGTTAGACTTGTTTCAATAGTCTGGTTTATTGTACTGTACAAACTGTATTTGTGTGATTGATGTACCTTGATGTACCGTACCTTGCTAAGAAGGTATCATTTTTACAATGTTTGCCATCTTAGTTCAGGGTGTAAGCATGCAATATTAGCAACATTTTCTAATTAGAATAAAACACAAATACAGATGAAGCGAATGGAAATGTTAGGTTAGGTATTTGGTTATGCAACAACAAGTATCAGGTAAAAATAATTGAATGAAATAATTGAACTGATGATGACACTAGATGAAAAGTCAGAAAAATCACTTAAGTTATTACAATTCATCCTGAGAGGGGACATGCATCTTTGTAGCAAATCTCACAAACATACTTTTAAAGAGACACGGCCAATGCCATATACAGCTCTTTTATGTTTAGACATGTTGTCATTTTAATATTATTATGAGGTGTTTCAGTGCTCGGTTATGTGGATAAAACTTTTTTTCAATTCCTGTCCGATTTCTTTCAGTTTTTGTTGTTGATGCTGTGCTCAGACCGCACATAAATACAGCCAAAACTGTAGCCAAAGATCTCTCTGTGTAAAATATGTATTGACATCAGCTTTTTTACAGATTAACCAATAAATATCACTCTTATTTGGACGTTTTGTTCCGCTACTAAGCAAAATTTGCCTCAGAGACACATAAATACAAACTGTATTAAATGATCCACTCACTGATTTACTCACTTCCCATCAAAAGCTAAACCCTGGCAAATAACACAGTGATGAAACAGGAAGATCTATTACATCAGCATCTACGGCCACTCTCTACACTGTCATACCATGGCATGGATGGATGGATGGATGAGCGCTTCTCAGCAATAAAAAAAAAAAATGTCATGTTCATAACAAGTGAAGCAACCTGCCCACCGGGGAGCCTTTTAAGTGATAAGATGCATTTATTTCCCAAATGTTTTTCTTTCTTGGTATAAAGCCGTGGACATCTGTTAAACTGATTACAAAACCAGACCTGTCTCATGCGTTCCTGTTTTTTCCTCCCCGTGTCAACCTTTAGATTGTTTATCGAAAAAATGATGAGCAGTGAAAGGACCTATCCAGGGAAGGGATGCTTGTGATAAAAAAAACAGATGGTGGAGCATCAGATTCTTGATGATGTCAGTTGTAGTTTGTTCTGGAAGGTGAGGAGTACACTTACTGAGAACTAATATATTTGATTAATGTAAAGGGATGCATGCTGTAGACTGTAATCTGGGTGAGAGTGTCAAGTCAAGCTTGATTATAGATCTGGGGGTTAAACCAGTCTACTTTAAATTCATCTAGGTTTTTGTCAGATAATGTGATAATTTAAGAACATGCACGATAACAAAAGTACTCATAATGCTTGGAGTGGACACAACAAAATGTTCTTTTCTCTTGAGTTATTACCGTCTCCCAAATATTCTGCTGAGGATCATTTCACTTAAAACACAGTGGTTTCTGCTTTTACCTTCGTTCCTCTCAATAACAACAGTCCAAACACCACAACCACCCCTGAGCTCAGACCGCTTTTATATCTGGCAAAATGTTAAGATGCCTCTGCAAACTACATAAACAAAGCCTGAGCTCACATTTCATGTGTATAAACAAGCTCTCAAGAATTCAACATTTGACGAGAAAGTTAATGTTATTACGTTCATGTATGATGCCTAAAGTAGACAGGTCTATGAGATGATTACATGGTGAAAATCTATAATCATCTTGGATGAGGTCTGCACACCAGCAGTGATCCACTTAGGCTCAGTGCTGAAGAATCAAACAAACTCATGCTTCTTTAATCGATCCAAACAAAAGCTCCTCAGATCTCTAACTTGGAAGTTTTCCCCAGATTTCTTTGCTCACTTGTTAGATAATCTTGCTGTGATTGCTCAATTTGTCCTTTGATAACTTCAGGCGCACGTTACGACCCAGCAGAGGACGTCTAAATAGTGAAGGATAAGATGAATGTCATAGAAAAAAATGTGAAAACAATGTTTGAAAAAGTATTTTAACATGTTGAGGAATGATAAAAAATGTTTTTTAAAAAGGAACATATTTTGGCCCGATTCACCTCCTTCTTTCAGTCCTTCTTTTATTCATCCCAGCTACCACTACCCAGCTTGTCCCCCCCTGAAGAAACCATGCGCTCACATGTGCCAAACACAGAGGCGGCTGTCACTGCAGAATGTTTGTGTTTATTTTACAGATTTACACTATAATCTTTTCTACTAAATTTTAACCATTTGAGTTGGATCGCGAACAGAAGATGGTTTGGATCATGTTTTACTGATTGTAATGTTTTGGTTCCCTAAAAGCAAACAGTATGGACACATACTATTCACATGCAGTGCTGGTGTTTATGAAACGAGTCCTGCGAACGAGTTCAGGCAGTCGACTTGAGCCCATTGATACTCTCATGTAACATACTGTTCCCACTATATGGCCAAACAAGAATTTAAAATTTTGTCAAAATTCTGCAAAACAATATATAATGAATATATAATATAGTATATATTCACATGCAATGCTTTTTTAATGTCCAATACAAACGTTTTAAAGAATTGTTAGGAAAATAATTTTGTAACACCAAAATAACCATAGTTAAAGAAAACTCCACCAATTCAGCATTGCACTCCTGTGATATTGTCTGTACAGTAAAAAAAAAAAAGAAAGAAAATTGATGCAGTATTTTTTTTTGATGTTCCCTCTGTCAACATTACCCACAATGCAACTCGACCACCGACTGTTTGCAAAGCAAAGCTCTAAGGAGCTACAAAGGTCCCCAAAATGACCATTTATATAGTATATCAATTACTCACCCTGTGTTACCTTGGGGTTTATGATTCTTCGTTCACCGTGTGAATGCATGTAAGAAAAACAAAGTTCTTCTCATGATTTTAATGTAACACATGGTGATTAACGGATTTACAAATTGTCATTTTGGGGGTGAAGTATTCCTTTTATCAGACTATGTGCAGCTCCCTCTAAAGCCACAACATGCTTTATACACCTAAAAACTTCAGGGACCTCTTTCTTGGAATCCATAGAGTCCTCTCGCTGCAACACATATCCAACGCACCGTTGCATCACGGCTGTGTAGTTAGGCTGTTAGTGCCCTGCTCGCTATTGCCATCCCTGCTGCCACACGGCTCACCTGAAATCTAAGCTGCCGTTTGCTGCTACTGCTGCTGCCGCCACTTCACTTCATGAGCCCCAGCATCCCGCAACACCTGTAGGATCTACGTCTATGTTCCCCGAGGGAGAGGTCATTATCGTCACTTAACAAACCCTGCTCTCTGGAGCTTGGTGTGTCCTTGTGGGGAGCGATTAGGTCAGAGCCTCAACGGCAAACATCAAATCTAATCATATTATCCACTCACATTCATTCCTAGTGAGTTGGCTGACTCAACTGGTGCAGTGGCACTGGACCTCTAAGGATACAAAACTGGCGTGTGAACAAAAGGTCATCAAATTAATTTCCAATAAGGAAAAGGGCAGCGGAAACAAAAAAGTTGGGTTCTAACTTTTTTCTGCATCTATTATAGCAGCAGTTTTCACCCACTGTGGCAGACTATACATACAAATCTTGTGTTGCTTTAAAAAAAATAAAAAATTAGAAATTAGAAATCTCACCTGTACCTTTTTCTTTTGTCAGTTGTGAATCACCAGTGCCTTTCCCATATGGGAGTTTATCAGGAAGTCTGCCCAATATGGCCCCCAGATGTTCATTTGAAGGGTCATTTGCTGTTGATGTTGTATTAACACAAGTGTTTTAGTTGACTGACCCAACAGTGATTTATGATCCCTGGGGATTTACAGGAAATTGTGATGAACATGTAATTGAAGGGGAACATTTCTAGCTCCTCGCAGTTCACTGGACATTGTTGCCCGGTCAGAGGTCTGGTGACCAGAGATGTCAAAAAAAGGATTGTTGGATGCCTGTGACGCCATAGCTTTGATTTGTTATTGATATAATTTTAATTCATTGGAGTGACCAATGCAGTTGCATATGAATAATGTTTACATACTGTTCAGTAGCTCATTCAGCACAAGCAGGGCTATGAATCACACAGTAAATCCTACAGAAAAGAAGGAGAAGTGGAGTCTTTGAACCACATAGCAGTCCTGCCTCCGCACCACCTCCATCCTCCTTCACTATTTCCTCCAGGTGTCCGTCACACAAAGAGCTGCTCTGTGAGTCAAACCATACCTGGGGTCATTACAAAGCAGCTAGCACTCCCACAATGAAACCCTTTGTTCAAGTGCTGCATGTTTTGGTGCATTCAAAAAAGAAAGAGAAAGTTCAAATAAATTAAGAAAGGATCCCTCTATAATTCGCTGCTCGTAAATTCAGCAGGCCGTCTCAGTTTCCTGTGTAAAAAAAAAAGAAACACCATTAAAGATACATCCACAATGAATCACAGAAGCAGCAGTCTGCCCTTTTTGATTAAACGTGGACTTAACCTTTAAAGATATTTTTTGTTGATGCTGATGGTCGGTGCTGCAAACACAGGAGCTTCCCCTGACCAACTGATAGCCACATGCTGAATTTCAATGTAAAAGTTCAACAGTCTCTGTGAAAGGTTACACCACAACTTGAATTTTGATATCGAATATGCTGACGAATGAGAGCCTAAAAAGAACCATCTTTGTTACATTATTGCTGTTATCAAAACATTATGCTTCATTCCTAAGGCTGGTTTGTTGCAGTGGACAAGCTGAAGAAATCCTGCTGAGATGCAAACAGTTACTGTATGTTTCGAACTAGCAGAGCCCTTCGGGTTGGGTGTAATTTATGTATGAGCTGAATCAATTTATTTTTTTTGAGTCATAAAACATTAAGTCTTCAATGTAGGGCCCAGCTGCTCAGCTGCCCCGATGTCTGAGACAAATCTGCTGCTGTATGACTCATATTAAAGTAGCATTCAGTCATATTTTTAAGATCCTGTTGAGTAGTTCAAAACAGAAAACAGAAATGATTCTACAAACTGTGCAGAGGTGAAAAAAAAAGTGCATTTCAAATTTCATCTACACAACCCAAAGCAGAAGGCAACTAGAAGGGCACTCGTAGAATCGCAGACCTCCACCATGTTTCAGTAATATTTCAGTAATCCTGCTGACAAACAGACAAACAAACCAACCAACCAACCAACCAACCAAACCGAAAACATAACCTCCGTGGCTGAGGTAATGAAGGAGGTTTAACACAATTAATATCTGACCTCTTGCGTGACCTAACAAGAACCAGGTAATTTCTCTGTTTATTTTGCAAATCGAGGCGAAATCCACTGCAATGTGTGAGACCAGTAATGATTTGGCTTTACAGGCTCCTGGGGAGGTTGAATTCATCTAAATCCCTCTAATTAAGTTCCTGAACATTTTCTTGCTCACACAGTCACATCTGCTTAGACAAACAGCCAATCAGCAGAGACTTAATAGCGTGTGTATTCAACACGATATTTAACATTTAATGAGTGATCAGTAATAAATCGGAATTTCGGATTTGTTTCTTTTTTACTTCAGTACATTGTAAACTAAACTGCAGTGGTCCTACAACCCAAAGGCTTTATTGTGTCCCACTGTAAACATGGCGTGAAATAAATAACTTCCAGTGGTGACACACTTTTCTTTCAGAATTATCGTTCTTCACTCATAAAAACATGTGCTGTCCTTGACAAGCTGAGTCACATCAGCTGTGATTGAAACATATCCCATATCCAAGCTCGCCGTGTGGACTGATAAAGAAATAACAGAAAAACATGTATGCTTTATCAAACGAGTACATTATCTCCTGTAATGTGCTCAAATGTGAAAGTAACAGATGAAATAGTAAATCATTCAGGTGAGAAAACACTGTTGACTACGCGAGACTAGAGTTTTTGCATCCAGTCTGCTGAAAAAGCAGAAACGTTTTCATACAAATACAACTGACAAAAAAAAAGTCAGACTATAAAGACTATAAATACAGCACGCTTACCGTGTATTCACTTTTAACTCATCTGTTAATTTTAGATAGCTGGAAAGAGAAGAGAGAAAGAGACTCCTTTTGATGGAGATGTTATTTAAATGGCTATTTACTGTACAGAACTAAGCCTCAGCACTTGTGTTGGACACAGAAATAGCAGATAACTGTGATCAAAATAGTTCTTCTCACGACACAATAACAAAGGATTCACAAACATTTTATAGAAACTCAACTGCACACCAAAGTAAATGCTTCAATGTTCAAGAAAACTGTTCAAATAAAAACTGGCATTTAACCACCCCTTGACCCTGACCACATTTTTTTCACGTGAATTTTCCCATTATTCCGACACCACATGAATGCAGCACAAATGCCCTATCTGGAAACGAAAGTGAAACATAATTTATGTATCCACCCTGATCCAGATTGCTCCAAAATTGAATGAGTTCCACCAGCTTTCATGAAAATGTAACTAGTGTTTCTTCCTTAATCCTGTTGACAGACAAACAAACAAAAAAACAAACAAACCAACAGACAAACAAACATAAAATCCAGCCAAAAACATACTCTTCTTGGCATAGGACATTTAAGCAGTGTCATAAATTACCTACAGTTGAATCTGATATGAGGTAAATTACTTTATTTTTTATTTTAAAGGAATAACCAAGCGGCAATCTCCGGGTCTGAAAAATTAATTTATGGTCTCAATCACTAGTTTCAAATCTTCTTCAATACAGCATAATGTCTTTTTTGTGAATTATGGTCCCATTTAGAGTACAAAATGGAGGTAAAGCAGGGTATGCTTTAGTGTGTGGTGATTGACATGTCACTACCACTGTGTTGTCTGGTATAGGTGTTTTCGTCCTACAATTCACAGTGTGTTTTCAGTTCATGAACGTTAATTGAAACAGTTTGGTTGCCTAAAAATGACTCAGTCCTCTACTCCTCTCTTCACTCCACCCTCTCATGTTTCATCTGGTTCCAAAAACACAAAACAACGATGGCCAAAATGCTCAACTCGATCCTCAAACCAATGGGTGATATCACAATGACTATGTCCATTTCTTATATGCAGTCTCTGGGATTAAGCCATTCAATATGGTGCCTTGTTTGGAAATAAGTTTACATAGTACCACACATTTTACTTTGGGATTAGAATTCAGACGGTTCTGATAAAACTGTTTGCACACATCTACTACACTGCATAGCTTTGTCAAACCTGGAAGGGTGTTTACAAGGCTTGTCCTCATCAGTCTTACACTCTGCTGTAAATGAACAGCCTCGATAGTTTGGCTGTTGGTCTCAATGGTGACTTTGTTCGTTTTCTCCACTGTCTGATTTGATGCACAACAGAAGCAGTTGTGCGTGCTGTATTTTGGGATTTCTCCTCGCATGACGGAGGTCTGTGGCCTCGAGCTAGTTGCGTGGTTGTGGATGGCAGAGCTCGACACAATCAAAGGCATCAATTACAATCAGGCATGTAATGGGGCTATCGGCATTGTTTGAAAAAGAGCTGATTTGCAACTTTGCCTTAAGAGGAATATTTGACAGAAGACACATTTGCGTGTGAGCGCGGAGACTCTGCACGTGTGTGTGAGGCTGCATCTAGGTTGCTTAAACAGATGAAAAACACAGACACGTCTTGGCAAAGAATGAATCGCAATGTGGCCGTGTCTGTTAATTATTTTAACAGCACCAAATGTATTTCAGCCAAACAAACACTTCATCACTGCAACAAACGAAAACTTGGGCTTCGGCTATTTTACTTCATCAGCAATAATTTTTTTTAGCGTTAAATGGTTTGTTCATGCTCATACCTCAGAGGGGCCAGAACCAAAGGCATTATCAGAGTCTGTCATATGAGCTGAGTCCAAAAGAAAAAATGATGATGGTAAAAACGAATGCACGAGAGATTGATTTCAGCTTTAAAAGCAATAAATATCATAGCTGCCTAGCATTTCCTCCGATGCCTAAATAACCCCTTGATGTCAAAGGACGGATTAGTGTTCTCAGCGTATACTCTAATTTCACATTTGAAAACGTATCAAAAAGGGGGTTATAGCTGTCTTTATCAGAATAAACAGCCCCCAGGATTCTTCTGGAGCTCAGTCAGGCCCACTGGTAGATGTCCAAACCACAGCTTTGAGAGATTTTCCATTGGAATTCATATCAGACCTGTCAGGGGGCCCCAAGGCTTGAACCCTGGTGCTGAGCGTCCTGAAGCCTATTTGCAAATTACCTCCTTCACCAGAGTCGAGGGTAGAATAACACACAGCAGCCTGCTGTCTGTCCAAGACCCAGCTACCTGGGTCAGCTACCGCAGGGAGAAGAGATATGGAGCAAGACCAAGGCGGGGGGGTTAGGGTGTCAAACCTAGCTAACCAAATCCTACTGATACGAGACCTGTTGCTCCTTCCACGCTCGCCCACTGGTGTCCCATTTCTGTTAGTATGGGAGTTTTTTAAAGGAAATGTCCAGAGTTGTTAGCAGCAGACTTTTTACTGTTTTTTGACATGAGGGTATAATAAAGCAGACTGATGTAGACCTGAGCGTGGTGTTCGTGTTCTAGATTTGCATGATGGATGGTGGCAGTGGCTGAGTGGGACAGGTTGCCTGCTCTAATGGGTCTCTGAGGAACTTAATCAGCCATTCCCGCAGCGCTGAGGATAAATACCAAGCTGGACAACTCTGCTGCCGGGGGGGGTCCGGCCAAGAAAGAGCTGAATGATGGACCGCTTGAAAAAAATAGGTAGAGAGCCCTTTAGCAAGATAATGAGCTTAGTCAAAAATGAAGACTGAGAAACTGAGCTACACACTCTTGAAAAGCATCTATCTGTGTGAATCAATCTGCGTGCATTCACGAGGCGAAGGATAGCTTAGGGTGTGTCGGTTCTTGGTCAAACCACATATTTAGGCTCTCTACAGCTTTCCCAGCAAAGTACCATGTGAAGAGATATGCTGCAGTGTGCTGATGTTCAGTGGAAACTGGCCTGGTTGCAAAAAATCAGCATAAATATCTACCTAATACAATGAAGTGTAATATTTGTAAAGCCTTACACACTGCCATCCAGGTTTCTGATATAGGCTACATTCTCTTATGGACAGAGATTAGTAGGGGAGAGCAGGGTCGGTTGGGACACTTTAGTATTGACACAAAATAACCTTTTGTTACTCACAGACTACATGAAAATTCTTTGATCCCTGAACAGATGCAGGTGTCTGCTAACAATTTATAACATGTTTAAGAGCCCAACCCAAACGTGAAGGGCACAATTTTGTTGTGCTTCCCAGGAGGATTGCGAAACCTTGTTCTGGGCAAAAAAAAAAAAAAAGTATATATATATATATATATATATATACATATATTAATTGAAAAATTGCAGTCTAAATTTGAACACCTTATATTTACATTGTCACTTGTTCACACATTTCTTTGACGAAAAGAAAACACTTGTAAGATTAATATATTTTCCTAAATTACTGAGATATGGAATTTCGCTGCCACTTGAGCAAACAAGTGGCTCAGTGAGCTCGCAACAGGTCTTATTCAATTAGGAAAAGCCTTTGTCTTGTTTTTGCATTCTTTTTTGTAAATTTGTAACACTATAAACAATACTGTCCCAACCGTCCAGGGGAGGGATAGACACACTTCGGACTTCTGTGCTAGCTACCAAACAGAATTCAGATGGCTAACACTAGCATCAACAAAGCTTTCCAACAATATGTTTGTTTTTTGTATATGGCATAACTTTAAACAGTATGAAAATAACGAAAGAGCCAAAAAATCTAATGTGAATGAAATGTGAGAAATACTCTCACATTTGGCATAGACATAGTCACTTTCAAAAGCTAAGAAGGCACTATCCCAACCGACCCCGCTTTCCCCTACATTAACATGATTAGGAACAAGAGTATAGCTGTGGTTACTTGAAATAAATGATTTATTGATGGATTGTTAAGTAATTATTCTGCAACAGATGGCTGTAAGCAGCAAGGCAGGCAAGCAGAGCAGCCCACTGGCCAGCATGGCTGATGAACTCGCAGTAATCTGTAAAATCTGCAATATGAGCGGATGAACTTTTCTTTTTAATCGAAATCGAGTCAAAAGTTGCAGCATATAAAACCACCTACTCAGGTCATGTTAGTCTGTAGAGGATACTGTATATGGATATTACAGACTTTTGCCTGAGGTAAAATATGCAACGAAACAATGTCATAAAATTGTCCAACTCAGGCTCTGTTTAAGAAATCACAGAGGAGATAAATCTCCTGGAGATAATCTGTAGACTCAATAACTCAATAAGATAGACTTCAACAGCTACTGTGTGTAAAGGGATTTTAAGACAAATCAGCTGTGAACGAATCATAATTAATACTTCTTCTGACACAGAACTCCCTAACTCGAACATGTTCTCATGAAGCTAAACTCCAGTAGTACTCTCTCTAGTTTCGGAGAATTTCCCAAAACGCATTCTTATTTTCTATGCTGTCATTTTCTGTTTCTGCTGTGGGATCGTGTTACACCAATCTACCATCTTTAATTCGTCAATGTGCTCTCAAGACCACCGCAAGCCTAGACACAAGGTGGAATGCAACATATGATGCAAATAGGATGCGATAAAGACACCTTTTCTGCAAATTCTAGACCAAGTGCCAACCTCCGGGTCTAAAAACTAAAGCTGAATGGCCAATTGAGGCTGGTTCCAGAAGTAAGTAAATGTCCATAGATCCCCATGTTAAAATGCCCAACTTTACAGCAGAAATAAACTTCTTCACAGCCTTTTACAAAAACAGTTTTGGTCTCTTCAGGCTAATTGCCCCTTAATGCCTCTCCTGAAGGTCATTGGCATTGAGGTATTGTGCTTCTTTTGTTAATATTTGGCTCAATGATCCATCAGAGCTAAGGGTTTTATATACAGATTGTGTTTCAAGTTTATTTCAAGTTTCAAGTTTATTTATATAGCCCAATATCACAAATTATACATTTGTCTCAGTGGGCTTTACAGCCTGTACAAAGTACGACACCCTCTGTCCTTAGACCCTCACATCGCACAAGGAAAAACTCCCTAAAAGATACCCCACAATTAGTGGGGGAAATATGGAAGAAACCTCAGGGAGAGCAACTGAGGAGGGATCCCTCTCCCAGGACGGACAGACGTGCAATAGGTGACGTGTGTACAGAACAAACAGCATAGTTAAAAATACAGCATGGACAATCTATGCGACAGAAAACATGATACGATGGATAACAGAGAGATGAAAGGTGGGCAGAGCAGTGCAGTCGGTGTTTTATGGTGGTGGGGGGTATCTGTACTCCATCAACACGGCCACAGCACCGGACAGATGGGAGACCTGCCCAGATGTAGAGGCTCTGCAGTTGCGTCATTAATCTCCAGGCAACTGGTGCCATAATGGAGGTTCTGATGAAAAATGTGTTGTATCCGGAAAAAAAAGAATGGAAAAAAAAGTCACATCCTTTTATGAAATTAGCGCAAAGGTTTGAAAAGCAGATTAGATTTGTGCACACTGATGTGACGCTAATGTTCCTCTATCACGGTCTGAATTATACAGCATGTCTGTCCCATTACGTTACACTGCAGTATTTCAAGGCCAAATAATTGTCTTTTTCCAGCCATGTCTTCACGTAATCCTATTGTGCTGACACATTTCCCTCACCCTTTTCTGTTGGGATCACATTACCATTTTAGACTTTGTATTTATCTCATTTCGTGTTGAGAGAGCAGCCTGACAACAAGACCGATGACTGAAAAGATTGTTGTGACGTGGGTGTGAGTTGATTCAGCTCTGTCAGAAACACTTACGTCACATGGCAAATGAAGACGACAATACAGTCGGACTTGGCGGTAGACTTCGCCTCTTGGGAAGACTCCCTGCTGCTGCAACACGGCAGAATAATGTGAAAACACAACACATGATAAATAACAAGCAAATACTGTAATCCACCAGTGGGTATTAAGTAGAAGTAAAACAAGGCACATGCAAACAGAGCAGAGCTAAAGCAGGTGGAGGCTGCAAGTGAGGAGCTTCTGGCAGCAGCTACAGTAAGTACACTTCTGCATTCAGATTGGGTGTGAGTGTGAAGACCATAAATAGCCTCAAAATCACTGCAATGAAATGTGATGGCTAAGACTGTGGTGGACTAGCTGACAGCACGCTGTGATGTGTGATTTCGAGTGTCCTTCCACAACAAATTTCTGAAAGTTATTAAATAAAAGTGACTGCTTAGCCCAGTAACCAAGGCTTTTTTACACCCTCTTCATAACTGAATCTATCTTATTGAGGTTCATCTGTCAGCGTTGCTCCAGTCAACATAGCACGAGCTGCACACAACACCTTCCTTGTCCTCCTGCAACTTCAGTAGACTATCTGAAGTAAGTGGCTCACAAACCTACAGGTAAATACTTAAACTGGTGACTGCGCTGACTATTGGTAAAAGCTAATATCATAGCTAGTATCTACCATTATATCAGAACAAAGCCATTAGAACGTTAAAACCAAAATAAATCTCAACTAATAAATCAACTTTCTAGAGGTCTGATTAGGCAAGAAAAATGTAATCTCCGGTCCAACAGTCCAAAAAATCTATATAATTTTGTCTAGCAAAAATATTTTTCTCATTTCCTGTGCTGTGAATCATCTAGTGACCCCTTATTGTGGACTCAGACAGAATGTATGTTAAAGTCTTTTCATGACCCCAGTTGTACATTTAGATATGCAATCCGTTCACCCGCATTGTTGCTCAAACATTTGAGGACCTCCGTTATGGCTGTCAGTGCGTGTTAAATCACCTGGAATCACCTCTCTGTAGGTCAAATGAATAATTCTTCTTTATCGCTCTATTGCACGACGTTGATCTTATACCTAAAAGAGCCCTGGGCACACACTTGATTGCACACAACTCACCTATAAATAGTGTCCCATAGACTCCTTCCCCCCTAAGCATGCATGCAGTCCATGTGATGTTCTAAATGGAAATCCAGCTGTCTGGAGACGAGCCTGTTGTTTTGACAGTATTCTGCTGGATCTTCACATCTTGTCTCTGTCTCTGGAACTAATCAATCCTGACGCCGCAATACTCACTGGCCGCACCTGCGTTCTCTCCGGCTAACACACCCACGTATGGCATATGCACACCCGTGCATGCACGTAATTCTACACATATATCACAGTGCTCCAGCTCGGAGAAGTGCTGCTTCTCCACATCAGCGAGGGCAGAAGGAAGACAAAGTACGTTCTGTCAGTGTAGACATAAGGAAAAAAGAAATGGAGCCATTTCCTGATATTTGTCGGTCCCAGCTGCCAAAAAAACACACAAAACGGTGTGTTCAGAAGGTCTCCAGGGTTTGGCTGTTAATAGTGCTCTGTAAATCCTCAGGGGTGGCCATTTTGGGGAGATGGGGATCTGGGTTGTGTCTCTGACTCCTTTTTCATGCTAACATTATACACCTGCACAAGCACACATGACCGCCCATACAAGATCACACACACACACACACACACACGACTGTGGTAGCTGGTATATGTGGGAATAAGGTCCAAACAGGGAAATAGAACAGAGTAGTCCTTCACCAAATATTTTGTCAGAGCCCATAATGGGTTTCGGAGGATTCCTACATGTCTGTACTGACATTTGGGTGAGCATTGGCACTGAAACTCTACATTTGAGTTCTGGGAATCACATGCATCAGCAACTATAGTTTCAAACTTTTCAAGACCAAACACATATTACTCTATGTTCTCTTGTCAGGAGGCTGGTGTGCAGGCTAAAACCAAATATAGAGTGCTGTAGTGTTGAAGAGAAGATTTATGGCATGGATGACAGCTAACCAATGTGTTAATTTCCTGCGGTGTGCCAGAGCTCTCTCTCTCTCTCTCCACACACACACGCACGCACTCATTTCAATGATAATATCAAAAACTAATTCCAGTCGGCGTTATTACACTGCATATCTACAGGGTTAAGTAGTCCTGATAGCAAATGATTTGACAGTGTCATTTTGATTAATGTCATTTTACTGGACTAAACTTAATGTGGACAGGATTCATGGAAAGGGGTTTGGACTGTGTTATGCTTTTATTATAACTCTTAAATTCATATATGCATAATATATGCATATATGAATAAAACTACATTTCCCAAAGTATGTGAGGAGAATTTTCAGTTCATGTTTTTTGCCACATATTACAGCAGTAGGATTTATTGGAGTGATGAAATCAATATCACTTTTCAGCACTTTTCGTTGAACTACACTTGAGGTAACACACTGTCCTATCATTGGTCATATTCTGTTGTCTGGATTGTGTTCATCACTCTCTGCTCTCAGGCAATCTGAAATGAGGCACATTCCCAAATCACTAAATGACAAAAGACTCAAAGTCTACAGCCATGCAAACTCTTCTGTAAATGGAGATTCAAGCTAAACGCTTACTTTAGCACGCTAACACTCACAATGGCAAAGCAACGCTAATGCTAAGCAAGTACAATGTTTACCCTTTTCATCATCTGCAAAAGGATGCATCATCCTTACGTCAATGCGCGGATCATGTTAGCATGATGCTAATGATGAGCATGTTAGCATGCTAAGATTAGATAATTAGCACAAAACCCCAAAGTACAACTGAGGCTGAACACTTGGTCATATTGGACAAATTACAATTTTGAAGTGAAGTAATCACCAACATCATTATTCTTCTTCCTCTGGGCACAATGGATATCTGTACCAAATGTTACGGCAATCTATAAAATAGTTGTTATATTACAGTCGGGACCAACGTTGTGCACCAATCAACAGACCATCATTGCTATGATTCTGAGCCATGCTACCCTAATTAGCTGATTTACTCACTGAGTTTTGAGGCCAGCATGGACATAAATCTGTCAAGAAAATGATTACGCACATAGAAATGACCACCTTCCATGTAATGTGATGATTTATAAGTGGTGTGAGAGACCCACATTTGGCAACGTATTTCCTTTCACACAGTAACCCACCACAGTGTATTTACCTACAATAATACTGAGAAATCGTGAGAAAATGCTGAACAATGCCTCTTTGTGAACATTGCCTTGTTCTAATGAGCACTTTGTATTTAAAAGACATAGCCTCTGTAACACTGGGCTACAGTATATATATAGCGTAGCAACGTAGCGCCAAAGAAAGACAATTTCCTTTCCGAACATCAAAACGCTTCAATAATATGAGGCAGAGTCTCATCTTAATGCTTCTTTTATCAAGTAATAACAGTGGATATTGGGTCCAGAGGGGAGGACTTCTCAGCATCACGCCCACTCTACAGAAGCTGTCTGGGTTCTGTGAGCGCCCGGCTCAGGCACTTCAGATCAAAGTGGTGATAGTTCATCAGCACATACCACAATATATTTGCTTGATAGCAGTGGGAATATTTGTCTGATCAGAGCATGAAAAGATAAAAATCCTTTCTCCCAGCTTGAACTCTTCTAGATGCGAGAGGTGCTGGACAGGTTTATTAAATACCATAAGAGAAGTGAAAATATTTTTGATATAACAACTGCTAGATGGGAATTTCTCCAGGGGCAGAAAGAATTTGTTATGTCTCAATTTACTTTACAAACTCAACACTTTTCTGACATGTCTGGTTTCAAAGAAATGTACCTTGCATAATGAAATCTATCACCTCTAAATCAGTACTATATTCTTTAGAGTATGATGCTGTCGCTTCGCATCAATTTATAATGCTTGAGATTATTTCATTTACAGACTTCCTGCTCCTTTTAACGATGGTGTCAATGGGAAAGGACCCTTGATGTGATTTACTATTCCAGCTGTAATTTCAGATTTGCAGCACTAATAGCAACTGACAAAATGATATGCTTACGTAAACACACAAGTGTTAAGAGTTTAAGAGTAAGGCAAATGAGGACACATGAGAGCCCTGAAATATATTTAACACTGTTGTTCAAATAAACTCATAAGCTCAACATGTATCTGCTTAGTTCATTTTAGGAAAGCTCAAATAAGTGTTAGAGATGCAGATACATATTATAGCTAAACTTGTGCAGAGAGAATTTGAACAGTATGTGGTGTGGGTGCATGGACAAGTTGAAATGTTGACCTGAGGATCCAATAGTTATATAGATATTTCACTCAAAACCACAAAAATCAAAGCTTGGACAAAAAAAAAAAGAAAGAAAAAAAATTGATAGGTGCTTTAACCCTAGAATTTTGACTGCAGGTACTTTTTATAACTTAAAATATTTCTCGGGAGGACACTAAAGTTTCCCTGGAGAACACAAATGTATTTATCTTTTTTTTTTCACCAATCTTTCGTTCTTTTCAACCTTCAATTTCTTTTTCCTATAATGTGCCTTTCTGGGCTCCGTAAAAAAAGTGAGGAGGTTTGTGCAAATCCATCTAGTAGATATTTCAAGAGAAGACTTTGACTTGATGGTGGCCCTAGAGGAAAAGTCAGGGAATCACTAAAGTCTTTAAGATGCATCCTCTGGAGACCACACATGTCTGCACAAGATATTTCAGTCTGGATCAAGGCAGTGGATCGACCAATTTTACGTTTAAAAAGATCCTTTAGGACTGGGCAAAGACTGTGCGTAAAATTAATGCAAAAACTGAAACAGTACTCCCTGCTACTGCTGCAACTACCACGTGCAAAGTCATACAACAGTCTACTTAACATCATATGGAAACAAACACAAATGTTTCCTGAGGCTGACAGCAAGAAATTTAAGCACATTGCGTTTGTTGCGTGACTCCACAACCCAACAAATCAGCGAGCTTCACTATTTCATTATTTGTCAAGATAAGTGAGGCACACCTGTGTTATGAGAAGAAGATTCAAACTGGACTAGACAGCGCAGGCAGCCTCTGTGCATTCCAGTGCAATAAGGAAAGCCGGGCACCATGGTGAGCTCCGATCATGGGAGCAGACCTTCCATGTACACATGTGAGAAAGATCAGAAGGCAGACTGCCTCGCTCTCAGGCAAGGGCTTTTTGGTTGTCAGCGGGGTCTGAATTGTGGGGGCGGTTGTAATCGAAACACACCAGCCATATGTAGTCACTGCGCTACCCCTTCCATATGGGATTATTTACATTTCTTCTTTGTTGTTCAAAGATCAAAGAGGAGGAGATCCATTTGACTTGATTTTATGACACATTTTAGCAAATTTGCAGGGGGGGAACTTTAAATGCCCTGTAAAACCTGTTCCACAGCATGCAAGACCACCCCATTAAGCCTGCTATCCCACGTGAATGTAAAGGAAATCTGATTTAGGACTTCAGACGTTGCGACAGAGTGTAAAGGGAATGTGTGTTTTTGAACGGCAGCGAATGTTGAAAATCCATATGAAGTCCATAAATTCATCTGAAATGTAACCCTGCATCTACTTCAAAAAAACGACTGCACAGGAACCAAAAACAAAAGCAGAACACCATAAATTTATTGTGGAAAAAAAAGCAACATTGGGAAGAAAAAAAAAAAAGTCTATTCTGGCACATTGTTCATCTTTATATTACAAAAAGGAGGAAAAAAGGCTAGAAATCTCCATAATTTATACAAATACGACAACTTTCAAAAATAAATCTTTAAATTTAGCAAACGCTCTGTGAACAAGTTTCTGCAATAACCCACCACTTGAGATCCCTGAGCAGAGACACAGAGTGAAACACTTCTATACTTTTGCTTATTTTTTCATTTTTACATCTTCACTCAAGCAGTGTTTGTTCATTAACATTTTATACTTAGCGAGCTCTTTGACTAGGGGGTGTGTGAGGTGTGGGGGCAGGAATGAATGTGAACTGTGATTATCTCACTGAACATATCACTAGACTGTAACAAGTGACATATATAGTGAACATTTTTATCCTCCATCGTAGGTGTTACTCTGTATTTATAATGAGCCATCCAACTCCATTTGGAGATTTTCCCCACTAATGACCACAAACGTGTAAATCACATCGGCTCACTTCCTTCATTTTACATGTAAAAACACAGGGCCAGCTGGTTCTGTTGCTAAGGTAACGCAAAGCAATAACTTACAATGTAAAAACTAAGGACACAGATAGTTTGAGAGGTTTGTGGACAATAACAAACAAATTGATCACTAATACTGTACATATTCTTACTTTCCGCAAGGTGCTGTTTCACTTACTGAGTGCTGACAACAACAAACAAACAAATAGATGTTAATTACACAGAATATATACAAAATGAGACCTTAAGACTGAGATTGACAATATGGGAAATACTTCATGTAACAAACCAAACTTGCTCAGAATCTGAGCTTCCACTTTTAAGTCTGGCTACTTTTTTGCTGCAAGATTTTCTGTATACTGTACACAATGTAGGTATATATTAGGATTCATTTAAACAAACACAATGAAATTAGTTTTATTCCAACAAAAACATAGGCGTTAAAACATTTTCGTCAGACGTGCTCTGTCTGTGCATTGCTCTGTGATGAAAAGGTGCGCATCGGCATAGCTTTTGTATTTGGTTAGAAGAACACTTTCATCGGTTTCAGCTCCAACACGCTCAGTTTGAAAAAGCTTCAGACGTGTACCCAAAACTACTGTACCTGCCTCTTTGTCATTTCCATTCATAGCTTCTTACTGTTGCCGCCAAAACGAGTGACCATGGTGACTTGGCTCAATTGCCAGTGCAGAACAAGAGGCAGTAGTAGTACATATCCCACCTGTATGCTACGGTACACGGCTAGAGAAGGTTCACACCTTTTATTATAAGGCATTACAATGTGAAAGGAGTCCCAGTTCTTTTGCTTTTCAGTTTACCTGCCAACACATACAGTACTGTATTTGACAAAGTCTGGACTTCGTGGAGCTTTTAGAGGCTAATGTTGTGCTGTAATGGCTGACAAATTAAATTCCCTTTTTCAAGTTTTCACCAAATATCAGGACATCTGCTACAAATGGTTTGCAGTGATGGTGCTACATCTTCAGAACGAAAAGTAACCCATTGAGAACAAAAAATTGAGTTTGTAGTGATTTTAAATCTAATTTGTTGATTTTGGATGGTATCCAATTCTTCATATTGCCTTTTTTCTTCATTATCAAGATAGACCGTCAGATCAAAACAACAACTTTATTAAATTGAGTCGGAAAATGCCCTCAGTGCAGTGCGCTGAGATTCTTTTTCTCTCTTTCATATCTTATCTCACACTGCTCCAGGACAAATTTCCACCCCTTTGAACTAACTGCTTATTCAAAAAAAACTAATACATCTCAAATGTTGAAGGATGTACCTATGGTTTTACTTCAAGTTCAAGTGCTCTGGGTATAAAAGAAAAATAAGAAAAGCAAATAAACACGTGGTTCCTGTGAGAGCACTAATTTAGAAGAAAGTTCTAAAGAGTCCAAATACCACATAGCGCCTGCCAAACTGTGAGCAATGCTTGTGAGGAAAGCTGCTGGCCTGAGGTGTATGCAGAGCTCAGGAGTTATTAGGAGGGTTGGGCGGCACAGTCACAGCCTCTCTGAGCAAACATCCTCCCTGAGTCTCTTCCATCTTTCCTGGATGAGAAGATCGAATACGGAGCGTGTAGGCCGTCCTTTCCCCCTGGGTCTGCAGTACAGATGGCCGGTAGGCGGGCAGGGGGAGCTCAGGGGCTCATGGTTCTCAGACCCTGTTTCTCCATTATGTTCCACAGCTTACGCAAGTTGGACTGGGTGATGGTGTCATCCGGTTTCAGTTGAAGTGCTCGGAGGTAATTGGCTTCAGCGTCCTGCAGCTTCCCGTTGAGGTGGAGGATCGCCCCCAGGTTCATCAAGGCGGCAGGATACTGAAACCAAAAGATTAGTTATTAGTCACTTTAGGACGAGATCAGTTTCATAAGTACACCTCAGGATAGCTTAAAGCTTTGTTCCAAAGATACACTTTTCTTTTCTGTTGAACAATGCAGGACCCTGTTATTGAGACGTAGGTGCAGTTACTATAAACACAGTGAGTCAGCTGCTAAGACATACGACAGTGTGCTGGCTGTTATTCAATCCCTACTAATAGTCTGTTTAGAGCATTCTTATTCTTATTTTATGAAAACTTTTACAACATCAGAGGCCCTGAGTGGATAAGTTGAATAATGCAAATGAAGTCTAACCGTTCACACATTATAGGTGCACATAGTTTACCAGGGAATTGAATTTGACCAGAAATGTTTTGTATCCAATGAATTGTTGTCTGGGCACTAGACCCCAAACACACAAACGTTGAACAGATGTTATTTCTGAAACTTAGAGCTCTAAACACTTTAAACCTTATTACAAAACCAAGGACAAATGTCACAGTGGATGACTTCATGAAACGATAGAATAAACTGTTTTTTTGTCCTTTTAAATCACTGTAAAAGAACATTTGGTCATCCGGTGAAGCTACAGAGCAAACACTCTCTTCCTGTTTGTCAGATCGCACAGACTGCCATGCAGTGTTTGGAGTTTGGTAACCATGCAGCTTTGCGTGTCCCTGTGTCTTGTCTGTGGCCACAGATGTCAGAGGGAGCAACCACCACTTTGAAGTGGGCTTGGATGAATATACTGTAAATTACCGCTGGTGCCAAGGGGCAGTGCGTCGGGCGGGTGACTCATGAGGACATAAGTACAGGAAAAGTGTCCAGGGTGCAATCACCGTAAGACTGTGAAGTATCCAGGCCAAGGGAGGGGCCACATCTGATCTCCATTTTAGTTAGAAGTGTGGAAAGGATGTCTAATTCTGTAGCAAAGCTACTGTTTTACTGCTCGAGACTATTCTAATTTCTGTAATTGCTATTCCAAGAAACAAGGAACGTTAAAATAATCATGTGCTTTTATTGCAGTGTTTGTGACTTTTTCTTATATAATTATCACCCCATACATCATTGACACATGGAATGGCACATTATTATGGCATCTTGACATTTACTCAGTGCTGTACCACAAAGCCTTAATTTCTTTCTCGTGAGCTATTAACTAATCAAGAGTAATTCCTAGAGAAACACTCTTGCATGAGAGTGCTTTTCTATAAATGTTATGAGAAATGTGTGGAAATGTGAGCCATTCACAACAGTAAGAGCTTACTAACAAGACTGGAGGCTGTAGCCATTCTAGTGGCTCTGTGAGGGGATGCTTTGAGCTAAATGGTAACATCACAACGTTAACATGACAATGACAATGTTACTATGCCGATGGTTTGCAGGTAATGTTTTTACTATATTAGTTTAACGTGTCAGCATGCTAATATTTGCTCATTAGCACAAACAGAGTTCGGCTGAGGCTGATGGGAATGTTGTTAGTTGTTGACGGCACGAGGGAGAAAAAGGGAAGGAATCACAGAGTTATTACAGTTCATCCTGAGGGGAACATGAACGGGTGTACCAGATTTCATGGCAATCCATTTAATAGTTGTCAAGACATTTCACTCTCAACCACAAATGTTAACCTCAGGTTGGCGCTAGAGAAAAAGTCAAGGGATCACCAAAGTCTTAA
>CALSBV010000422.1:5132422-5155543 GCA_943590825.1 Bovichtus diacanthus
TTAAGGATACATCCTCTGGGAACCTCTTTATAAAACGCTGTGCCAAGCCATAGATGCTGTGATATTTCACGGAATATGTGGAAATCTTGACCTTTAGTGGCAGTACAAGAAAAGTCTGGGGATCCCCATAGCTATTGAACTTCATCCTCTGGGGACCATGAGTATCTGTACCAAACTCCATGGCAATCCCATTTGGTTGTAGAGATATTTCACTGAAAAACAAAAATGTCAACCTTGTGGTGCCGTTAGATGAAAAGTCAGGGGATAACCAACGCTGGTAAGATTCATACTCTGGGGACTAAAATATGTCTGTCCAAAATATCTGGCAATCCATTCAATAGTTGTTAGGATATTTTAGTCTGGACAAAAGCCGTTAGCATGTCAAAAATATACTTTAGAAAAAAGCTTGTGAAAGCATGTAAAAAGCCTTCTTCATATAACTGTAAGACTTATCAATAAAGATTCAGATAATATTCAGTTAATGTTTTTTTCAATACAATTAAAAATGCGATACATAAACTAAAAGCAGACTCTGGAATGAATATCGTGTTTTTCAAACACAAGGAAACACGTTCCTGAGGACAAACAACCACAGATGAACATTTGAACCTAAGCACTTTTAGAACCCATATGGTACATACTGTATATCATAGTGAGTTTGGAGTTTATATTCTGCATGTCCTTGGTTTAGTTACCTATGTATTGAGAATACTTTTCAGAGAGGTTAACAGACACAGTCTGAGATCGTATGGCCATTTATCTTGCTTTGTCCACACTGTGAACTGCCCTCCACTCCACTCTTGTCTCACAAAACTCTCAAAACATCTCTCTGTTTTTCCAGTGTCAAGCTTGGATGAGTGATGCTCCAAGCATGAGAATTTCAATGGGAACAATATGTCCAATAGCATTGCTTTTCTCATAGGGAGAATTAAATTGGTGAATAAATCAAAGAGACTCTGGAATAATCCTGTTGTCCCTTAGAGAGGAGCCACTTTTCCCCTCCACACATAAAACATGCTGCACATGCCTTGGCCAAAGTAAAGGCATGACCAACACTTCTACTGTTGCATACTGACTGCAAATATGCAGCATTAAAGTTACTAGATATCAATTCCCTACACTCGCTTCATATTGTGTAATTACATTAATCCCGATAGTAAAACAACATTTTCTCTCTGTGTAACAATTAATGTTCAGAGGAGCAGCCAGAGTTCTTGACTTTAATGGTTGGGGTAATTCTGAATCTGTTTGCGCAATAAATTACCTTCTGTTTGACCCACCATTTGAAGGTCAAACCACAAAATAACGCTGTGGGATCAATTTGCAAGTTAGGGGATTTTAACTACCCAGAATAATGCTAGCCAAAATATATAACTGTTTATACATATGGACATAGTTGAAAGTGACAGTGAAGAGGCCACACACAAAGACTGTATCCACAACATGGAGGTGAAAAGTAGGTGTACATTCGCAAATCAGTGTTAATGCCATTTTGGGGAGTTGGTGAGGATCAAGTGAATTACCAATACCCCTTAGCCTCAAACAAGGCCGAAGGTTTAGTTTCACAAGTGGTGGGTCATTATGATTAAATAATACTTTCGGCATTCCAAAATATGTCCACAGCCTATAATTGTCTTGATTGATATTTGTTTTTGAGAAATAGTAATAGTATGTTATATTAAAAAAATTTGACCAAAAATGCAAACTACCATTTCCAATGTCAACAATGAACCTTGAAACAGCTGTGTTATTTATATATTTAGGAGCAATATCTTAACGACATTATCTTTGATTATTTTTGTCTTTTTAAGAGAATTATCTATTAAAGAAAACTGCTAAATTCTTGGGGTTTTTTTACCCAAAATGTGAGTTGAGGGATATTTTTTCAGGGCTGACTAGTGTCTGCAGTCATCTTCACCAGCTGCACATGGCCCAAACAATCACCACCAAAAGAAGAAAGGACAGCTTGTTTTAGTGTGCAAAAAAGCAGGGGCAAAAGAAGTCTGAAAATCACTCACTACTGCTTGTAAAGGATACATGCTGTGAGCGAATTTGACTTAAGGCGTCTAAGATGAGTATTTTAACATTCTCATCAACTCAGAGCTCTTCTCCCGACTGGATTTTGGCAGCTGGACAGTAAGAGGAGAGGGTTTGGTGGTCTTTTAGGGAATAAATCAAACTGAACTTGTAAAAGTGAGACAAAAAAAAAGCATTTTGAAAAGTCAGCCCACCATCCCAAGTGGAAATTACGCCTTTGGCCTCAGTCTGTTTCTAAGATATTTGGCAGCACACAAGATATCATGACTAACATGGTAACATGGTAACATGAATAAATGTCACGAAATGAAAGAATGACAAAGATCAACTAATACCCCGCTAGCCATGGGGAGAAACAACAACTGTACATCTTAATCGCATGTGTGGATTTGATTGTTGGAAAATGTACGCAGGAATGTTTCAGAGACGATTTAAGCTTCTGGTATCATTCTTTTTTTGCCCATGGCAACGTAGAGAATGTTTTAGGTTTTTTTTGAAAGGCAGAAGGGGAGCAAGGCTTTGACAGCTTTTTTTTTGGCCAAAAACAAAGTCTGTCCAGAAAAGAGTAGGTTTTAAATGGATAAGAGTTTGGTGAAGATGTGTAACTTCTGAAAATCAACTGATTCCTGGTTTTCCTCTCAGTGCAGCTCAAAAGATATTTTCTCCTCCGCCTATGCAGGACTTATCAATTCCTGAGTTTAGTTTCCTTCTTTCACTCTCCTCTATAGGCTCCCAGCTTTCCTCACCAAAGCCTTTCTCCCCCTTACTTCATACAGCTAAGACTTGTGTGATTCATAGCCCTACTCCTGCATTCTTCCTCACCCTTGCAACACTTGCAACACTCTGCAAAACGTCCCGTTGTCCAAAGCTTTCATTTTTTCCTAATTTCCTGCAGCTCTGCAACCTCTCCGCCAGACTACCCTTTCCAAAACTGGCATGTAGCAGCAGAGGCCCGGCCAGATGTGGAGCATATTAGCCTAGACCGTAAAGCAACATATGCTGTAAAGGCTGTGAGAGTAAAAAGGGAGGCTAGGTTGGGGAATGACCTGACCATAATGACTTTAGATTGGCATTTGGGTTAAGAATATGTACATGAAATGGGAAAAAGGTCAGATGTCATAGCAAAGATCGACCAAAGCAAACCAAGCATCCTCTGGGATTTAGCTCGTCTTGATAGGGGGAATTGTAGGACTAAGGCACTAAATCCTTTGAATGGAGGGAATTGTCCTCTCTCACTCAGAGCGAGCAAACATATGTGCTTAATATAAAACACCAGTGCCTTTGGAGAGTGAAGAGTCAAGCCGCAGTAAAGCATGAAACGACTAATGAAGATGGACAGGGTACATGGCTTAAGTCAAGTCGCATCGGAAAGAACAAAGGATAATGGTAAGAAAGATGGATGAAGATGCTAAATTATAATTGTGCCTCAGCTGTAAGCAATACAAATGGCAAAAAGGCATCCAAGCCAAAGGCACCAAGTAGGGGCAAAGAAAGTGCCTCTGTGTTTGGATGTGGACATCAAATGTGTGTTTGTGCGATTACAGATGTCAAGAAGCAGTCATGTGAAAATTACATGGATCTGGCCCAGAAATAGAAGCGTAAGGAACACAAAGATCCTCAGTACGTTTTTACTCCCACTGTCGTCTGTGTTAGCCCAGCGATAGTGTTAGCCCAGACTGGTGACCTACCCTGCCCATTGCAGGCTATGACCCTTGAAGGGATGAGCAGGTGAAGCAAAATGAATGTATGAAAAACCATAACCAGCAAAGCATATATATTGCTCCTAGACAAACAAACAAAGGAAAAAAAGAGCAGTGTTTGGATGTGAGAGCTTCCTCACAGCACAGAAAGGAGTTTGTGCTGCTTATAAAAGAGAATTAGCGGAACCACTGCCACAACTCACCTTAACCTCTATGGTTGTCTTACATTATTTATGTATGCTTTGAACTGAAGCAATGAGAAGAAATATTTGTCTTACATCTGGGTTTAATAAGATGTTAAAAATATACAATTCTTTGGAAAAAGTTGAACGCCACATCGAAACTGAGAAAAAGAAACAAAGCTTAATTTCATGGTTTCTGTGGAAATCTCAAATGTTATCCTTTTGTTATAGTCAACTTTTTGTTTGTCAGTGTTTGTATATATGATACTGGGGCTTGTGTGCTTGCACAACCAAACTTTATTGTCTGTATAACACTGTCCAGATATATTTTGATCATTAATCCTGAACTGATTTCTTCTAATCAAGACACAGGAACAAACAGGGTGAGCACATGGAAAACATATTTTGCTCCCTCTGCGGCCCTCACTTGGAACAACTCGACCCCTCCTGCCAACGCTCTCAAAGACTGGACCCCATTCATTTTCAAGATGTCAAAATCCCCTGACTGAGTGGTGTTATCATTATTCTTTTCAATCTACTTACGCCGGCTTGTCCTTTGAAGCCGGTGATGGATGCTACACAAACAAACCTCTGAACTTAGTTAAAACCTAGCCCTCATTTTTCTGAGACCCACTGACAATGTAGGCTGTTGTGACAAGGCAGACAGCACAGTCATGATATTGGAAAGCCACCCAAGACTGTGATTGCACACTGTCAATCAAGGTAACTAGTAATGTGGGTGATTAGCTAGTTGTTGTACTCACATTGGGTCTCAGGCTCGCCGCTTGTCCGTAATACTTCTCGGCTGCCTCGTTTAGGCTGGCTTGTCTGCAAAGGGAAAACAGAGAGAGGCAGTCATTACTCATCTTTATTGCTCCTGGCTTCGGATGAGGCCTTGAACCCCAGCATGTTTACTGGCACTCAGGGGTCACTGAGAAAATAACAGGAGGGAAGAGCGTGAGGGGTAAGAAAAGCCGATCCAATCGCCTGTAGGTTTCTCGTTCCATAGCATCTTTCACTTGTTAACATCTGTGCTGAGCAGAGCACAGCAAGCACTTTCTGCTTTAATTGAACCTTGAAGTCAGGACATTTGACTTATTGGAATCTTGAAGAAACCATCAAACCAAGGCTGATCAGTAATATTCACTTTACATTTGTGTTTACAGCTGGTGGGGGAGATTGTGATTTGACATACTGGATGGACACACTGAAGGATTGCAAACAGCATGGAAACACAAAGTAATTTAATCATATTATCATAACAACCAGGACAGCAGAGTAGATGGCGCAGATGCACCAAAATATGCTGCATATGCCACACTGCGACAAAAAGGATTTTTGAGACAGATGGCTTATCGGCATGAATCCCTGGAACCAGAAATACTTTGTTCCTGAGGACATAAAACCTGCAGTCAAGACAGGATGTCCTATATTATGCTTTTCATCTTCTTTCATAACCCGCTCTGCCTACTGTTATACACAAACCCGTGGCTCGTCTGTCACAACAAGGCCTTTCCTGTTATTAATACTCTGCTATCTCAGAAATCACCTTTATGGTCCACAGCTGCATGTTTTTCACTGATGGTAACAATTGCAAACAATTTAACTTTGACAAAGTCAAGGACACAGTCTGAGCTGTGGAGGCCCTTAAGTCGTAATGATCAAAGGAAGCAAGGCTGTTGGAACCACAGTTTCATTTTGGCTGTCGGGCTCTATTAAGGGATCATCATCCATATGGCTCCAGATAAAAGGCAGAGCTTTTACTTTAGGATTACCAGACTAGTGGCCTAACTAAAATATATCAGTGGTGGGCCGTCAGGGCCAGCAAGGCCTTCTCTGCTGGCCTAAACATCATCAGAATATAAATTTTATTTTTATATATTTTTCCACAAATATGTATTAAATTATTCCCCAGAGTTATACTCTTCATTTCATAGCTTTCCTCTTGGTTGCACTGCTTCCAGCCTCAGGGTGAGATTTGGAGGGCTGGTCTTTATGTTAGAGCTTTTATCCAATCATATTCAGCCATCATGTGTTGCCAGGGGTCTAAAATCTGCCCTCAGGCCTTCAGAATCAACAGTGCGGGCACCTGTAGCTTAAAGTGAATGGAAATTAAATTCTGGCGTTAACCAGTGTTACACAGGAGCCAGCTAGCAGGCGTAGTACGTGCACGTCTTTTGATTGGATTATGCAATATTGAGAGGCAGGTCCTATGGGCAGGTCTATGCAGAACCTACCTTGTGCAGAACTAGGAAACTGAATTTGATAAACGAGCTAATTCGCATACTACTAAGCTGTTTTTTCAGCCCACAATGGCAGAAGGAGGAGAAGATATCGATTTGGTCGAAGATATAATTATAAAGCCATTCTCAAGACGAACTTTTCAAGAAAAGTTAGACATTGTAAGGAGAGGTCGCCCGACCCCGACGCTAGCAAGCCTGTCACAGCCGGGAAAGGGGTTTGTCCGCCACTTTCAAATTGCCAACTACGAGCGCTACCAATGGCTCACAGGCTCCGAGAGACACTACAAACTGTACTGCTGGGAATGCCTATTATTTGCAAGTGATCGATTTGGTATTTGGAGCCACACTGGCTTTGCAAACTTGAGTTGTCTAACCAAGGAAGCAACGAGACACCAAAGCACAGCTGGGCACTTACAAGCAATGGTGCTTTTGAAAACTTTTGGGGACACCCGAGTGGATCTACAGCTCAACGAACAAGCGCGCAGGGCAACGGAGCTGCACAATGAAAAGGTGAAGAAAAATAGGGAAATATTGAAAAGACTGATTGATTGTGTCATGTTTTTGGGTAAACAGGAACTTTCATTTAGGGGACACGATGAAAGTGCTGACTCCACAAACAGAGGAAACTAGAGGAAGCTTCTTTCTTTTCTTTCTGAAAGCAACACAGATTCACAATACCACCTGTCCACTAACAAAGTGTTCACTGGGACGTCAGGCAAAATACAAAACGACCTGATTTATGCTATTGCTGAAGTGATGGGAGAAGAGATCAAAATGAAGATTAAAAAAGGTTAAAGGTTTGTTAATATTAAATAGCCTATATATTAACAAAATAAAATGGCAAATAGCCTATGTTGCAAATTATTTGTTTTCTTTCTTTTATTTTCAGTGAATAGTTATGTGTCTTTATCATCACGTTTCTTAAATGAAACTGCTTTGGGTGCGACAATGCGCTGTTTAGTGAACAAACTTGTTAAAGCTCACATACTTTGTTTTGGCGGACTTAAAAGCCTTTTGACAGTATCCAATCCAAGCGATATTAAAGCTGGTAGTTTAACACTCTTAATAATGCAAATTTATTTATTTTAAATGCTTTGGAAATATTAATATAACTCTGTTGCACTCGACTATGTTTAAGGTGACGCAACGGCCAGTTATACTGCGTTTCTGTCTAAATGTATAGTGTCTAGAGCCATGGCATCATAATGATGGTAATAAGAGGTGGATTAATTCGGGTGGGACTGTGTAGGACCTCACTGAAGGCCCAGGCCCCAGGCCCACGGCCCGCCACTGAAATATATAGTATTTATGTTTGGTTTAAAAGACACTGTCTTATGTGTTCTAACTTTTTTTCTACTTACTCTTTTATTCTTCACTGATCAATTAGGTGGCAATTAATGTTCGTTGCAATGCAGTTACATATAGAATGGTGATGCTTTAATAGCCTGGAAACAATTTTTTCTTGGGTCTTATAAAAAAAAAAGTTAAGTATCACATTCACCAAAATAGTGACATTTTAGTCCACCAAGAGTCAAGTCAAGATACAGACATTTAAAACTAATTACTACCAACAAAAGACATTTGATATTTTAACACCAGTTATGTACCTGTATCTTTAACCAAGAGATCACAGTTATCTACAGTCCATAGCCATGCTAACAGCTCTATGAGACTAATGCTGCGTTCAAGACAACACACTTTCCGACCTCCTACTCGAAAAATACAATGGAACGCCACTCAAAGTCGGAGTTCCTATTTGAAAACTCAGGTTGAATCCATCTACCCCGACTTGGAAGCACATTGTAAATGGTAAACCATCAACTAAAAGGCGAGATAAAGTATATTTGCCTAATAAATTTAAAATAATAGATGTTAAATCTGTTCTAAAATGTAAATTGATGTCAAAATATGTTGCCAATGTTATTAGGTAACTGGTTATGGTAAACAACCTGTAAAAGTTATCTTCTCTGCGCAAAAGTTTTTCAGGAAAAATTTAAAAATGGCAAAACAAATGTCGACACTGCTGAGAGTTCATTTGTGTGTACACTTGCCAACGAATCAATTTGCCATAGTCAGCCATTATACCACAGGTATAATGTTTATTATGCTTAGCTTAGTGTGTTAGCATGCTAATATTAGCTAATTAGGGCTAAACACATTGTACAGCTTAGACTGATGGGAGTGTTATTATTTGGTCAAGTATTTTGGTTGAGACATTTCACCTAAAACCACATATGTCAATCTCAGGGTGGCTTTTAAGTCTGGGGATCCCCAAAATCAGTAGGATTCATCCTCTGGGAACCATGAATGTCTGCACAAACTTTCGTAGTAATCTTTCAGATAGTTGTTGAGATATATCAATTTGTGACCGAAGTGGTGGACCAACCAACACTGCCATCCCTGGAGTCATGCTACCATGACGAATACACAATTTATTTTGTGTAACTTTGATCTTAAAGAAGTTATCCTCCATGTTATCAAGTTGCATACTTCAGAAATGCAAGAAGAACATGCCACTGCTGTATATTTATTTTAGTACAACTGTATTCTTCCAGCTCTGTTCCAAAAAAGCATTTTACATTCCAAAGGCGATCCAGACACCGACTCGAGTTGCTGAATTTGTCCCGAGATTATAAATGTGGGTTTCCCGTTCAACCACAACCATATGCTTGCTCGCCAGCATAATATTTAGAAAGCATAATCTTCAGAGAAAAAAGCACAAATCAAATTATATAATATCATTATCACATTTATAAACATTATCAGAGGAGAACTGGAGAACTGCCACACCATGACCAAAGGGGCAGTGAGACCTTCTAGGGCTGTCTGACTGTGGGTTCTGAGAGGGCAGAAGACAAGGGAGGCCAAGTATGTAAACCACTGCCTGGGTTTGAACCGGAGGAAGAGTCAGTGTGAGGCTACAAGAGCAAAGGAATAAAGAGAAGGATGGGAAAATGGAGCAGGAATGAAGAAAAAAAATCACCGGAGGAAAAAAATACTAACATATTTCAAATCAGCAACTCAACCACTGATCTCTTTACCCTGACATCTTGTTGTCTGGATGGTCTATTAACCCCAGACAGGCACAAATCACAGCACTGACAGTACTGCTCATAAGCGTGACATTGTTGGATACTAATGACTGAATGAACAAATTGCGTTTTCAACAACAGCCAGATATCTGTGCTTAAACCGCAGACGTCCCATCTGTCTCGAGCACTGAAGTACATTTTTCTTAGAATGCTACACTGAACCCAGACATCTTCCCTAAGGGTAGTACTGTATGTGCAATACACATAAACGTGCTACCAATTTATTCTTTTTATTACCATTATAAGGTTATCAATTTAAATGTACATGCTTTTTGGAAATTTGAACAGTCAAATATGCACAAATTGGCATACCTAACATCATGACATGCTAGTAATGTATACGTATGGTGGATTATATTATTATTTAAGACACGTGGTTTGAATGAGAATCAATGAGGTGAACTATTCGTTTTCCTCTGGATGTCTGAACATACAGATTTAGAACCGGCATACTGTAGGATGAGACAGTGTCATTTTTGGCTTTCACTGAGATTTGACACATTAAGAGTCAGTTTGAAAAAAATAACATAACATAAGAATTGTTCAAAGGAGGCAGAAGGAAATTATTATTTGAGAAACTAAATGGTTAAACAAAAACAACAAGGGCCCAGGAGGGCAATAAAAGACATTTGCACGTCTGAGAGTGTCTGGCCCTCCTTTTAATCTCTTCACTTCCCCCGTGTAGATTCACTTGTGTGGCCACCAACCGAGGGCCTTTCCACGTCTGCGTCCAAGACAAACATATAAAGAACTTGAACTGTGGAGGAGTAAGACCCCATGCCAAGCAGGCGGAGAATAGTTCAGCCTGAGCACTGCTTGAAGCTCTTTTTAGCTGCCAGGGGTCTAGACCCTGGAAGAGGCTCCCAATACTGAGAGCTGCTGGTGGTGAAGATCCTGCGTGATCACATACTGGGGGGAGGGGGGGGTTGGGGTGCTATGCATAAAGCAGCTGGGTAAGAAACTTACATAGAGCTGTGGAGCAACGCTATACTCTGAAGCAACAGCAGCAAACGCTGGTTTGGTTACTCAAGACATGGGTTAATGGCTCTGAAGGAATAGACATTTTAGGGAACTCTTGCCAAGAGTTACTGTCCATGTGAAGATTGATACACTCTTGTGACTGTACGCTAAACATGAAGCTACAGGTTAGTTTAGCTTAGCATAAAGAATGGAGATAGCTACCTGGCTCTGTCCAAAGCTACAAAATCCGCCCACCGGCAGTTTTAAATCTCACTCATTACCATGTTATGTCTCATTTGTTTAATCCGTACCAACATTGACAGTTGGTTGTACAGGCAGGGGGCAGGGGGCTGCCGTCATGCGATATCAGAGGAATGAGAAGAACAAGAAAATCCTCTGTTATTCCAACTTTGGAGTGTTCATGCAATATTCAAATGATTCCATCATTTATGTTTTATGACTTTGAGGCAGTTTGTTCACCAGTAAAACCTGTTTAAAGCAGTGTCTAGCTCCTCAGCTGAATAGATTGTATCAGTGTCATGTTGGAGTTTATTTAGATGTTACTGCTGTGGTGTCTTTGCAGCCATTTCGCCACAGGTTTGCCGACACCTCTGTAGTTCTTTTCACCACATGAGCAACATTGTCACAGTCAGAAACTCCTAATTGCTCTGATCTGGGTTTACAGCTAGGAGGTTGACATGAATCGTTTTTCTGACTCGGTTGCTCGTAATTTTTGTCTGAGAGACATAAAAGCGGCATATTCTGGGCATGTTGTTTTTACATTTAGGTTTTTGTATGCTTTAACCAACAAGTTATAACCTATTAACCTATTGGTGAGCACTGGAAATGCGGCCAGGCAAATTTTGCAAATTTCTCCCTGCTTCCGGTCTTTATTAGCTAATGCCTCATTTCCACTGCGTGGTTCGGCTCGACTCAACTCACTTTTGGTACCATGTCCTTTTTTTCTATTTCATTTTCCACTGCGGATAGTAACCCCTCAGTGTAAGCCAGATTCTCAGCTGATCACCGCGAGAAACTGCTGTGATATCAGCGTCAACGCGACACACACTGAATCTTTTCACACTCGCATGGTGTACAGCGTAGTTTTGCGGGCTGCTGTTTTAATTTTTGAATCTGGCTCGAATGAATAATAAAATTGCGGCGGCTATAGACTGTGGCTTGAAATCCCGACCGTGGTGGTATCAAAAAAGGTACCAGGTACGGTCTCCACCTTTTGACAACTTTGCTAATAAAAAACAAATAAGAGTGAATTGATAATTGTAGAGCTGTGCTGTACCATGCAGTGGAAATGCAGCATAAGCTAACCAGCTGCTGGCTGTGGCTTCATGAGAGTTATATCGGATTTCTGACATAACTCTCTGCAAAAAAGAGAGTTAGAAGCGTTGCCTTGCCCCTTGATGTGTTTAAGAAGGAAATCTCTACACTGGGTCATACTGTATAATTTTGTAGGTTTATTCAGTCAGTGGGGCAGCATACTGTAAATTGGCACATGACTGTATTTACAAATTTCCACTCATGGCTTGTGTTCAGAAACACAACAGCTTTTGGGCTGCTAAAGATTTACCGCTTAGGCTCATCAGCTGAACCTTGCACTGATTTGGAAGCAGACTTTCAAGTGTGAGCCAGGACAGGCAGAGGGAGAGAGGAGTATAGAGAGAGCATATGAAGATACATAGCTGCACAGCACGCAAAGACAAAACCAGCAGCTCTCAGGCTGGCAGTGCAGCGAGAAAAGAGGATTACAAAGTACAGCCAAGTAAATCACACTGGCTGAGGAGTAGTGTAAGCCCCTGGATAAACCGTGCAGACAGTAGACCTCCCTCTCTCATACACAGACTCCTTTCTACTCAGCCGTGGAAAACTGTGGCCCACCCATCCCATCTACAAAGAATGAAATGCGTACAGTGTCTTTGTGCATGTGCTGGGGCTATGGAAATCCTGAGAAACAAAGTCATTCCAATCAAACACTCACCTGAGCATGTGGGCTGCACTGAAGACCACATCAAACTCCCCGCTGTCGAGGCGCGCGGCTTTCTCTGCCATCTCCGCCGCTTCCAGCAGCCGCGACTCTTCCAACAAAAACTGACCTGACAGGGCAGGAGAAAACAGCAGCGCTGTTAAAACGCTGAGGGATCCCCACAGAGGCACAGAGGGATACACAGTCTGCCAGTGTTGCTTTTGGCCCTGGTAGAGGGACAGCCTGGTCTGCCCCTGAAATAATATGCTGAAACACTAGATATGAGTGCAACATACCATCACTCCTTGGCCATCTCTCAGACCCATTTGTTCAGACTAGCCGACCTTGATAGATCTGTTTCTTTAAGATGAAAATGTTTCTCGCAGAAGGTTTGCCTCTTATTACGGGTGAGGCTGCGTTTTGGAGTCAACCTTGCCTGCAGAATGAGATGGAATCGTTGAAGCCTGACAAGACCGTGAACCGAGGGTGGACCCCTTGGTAAGGGCCGGGTTTAGAGAGGAATTAATACCCTGTTGACTTTGCTTAGCCCCACTACTTTACCAGGATGCTAAACCACTATGTGAACCTGAGCATATTTTCCTTAATAACCGTGGATGAAACTGAAGCCGTGAGTACAGGCTTGAGGTGAGAGACAGATGTAAAGTGAGACAGAGTGTAGAATAGCTCCAGGTTACAAACACCTCTGCAGTTATGGAGGGTTTATGATGTATCAAAGCACATCTATGAGTAATAAAGGAAAGACAGCCCCTGCAATAACAAATGCCAGTGTCCTGCTATATTTTTTATGCATCTAATAAAGCAGTGTATATAGATAACTTCTTTATTGTATCTGGTTTTGGGCATGGATTTTGTTGGGTTTATTTGTTGTCATCAAAACTATGTCAATAAAACAAATAATAAAAATATCCAAAAAAAAACACATACCAAAAAAACTGCTCAGGAAAGCATTGGTGGTTCTGCACCGTAATTACCCTAGTTAAAGTGAAAATCGATTTTAATTTTTAAACATCATCCACAACCATAAATTCTGATTTATTGATACAATTGATTTATCGCCCAGCTCTATACATATAATCTTTTTTGTGTTTTTTCTTTCTTTCTTTCTTTCTTTCGTTAGCATGTGAATCTGTAAACTTCTAGCAGCCAGCCCTGATCAGAATAATAATGTGAATGCTCCACCTTTAATCATTTAGCAATTGCATGTCTATCTATATTCTTGTGTTGATCAATACCGTTCATCTCACTTTAAACAGAGTTCTTAACCTTTAAAGGTGACACACTACAGTGATTCAAGAAGATGCAAAAATCCACCATTAACCTGGTGTATTGATCACTTTAAATGTCACATACAAGCTGGTGCAATGATGGCGAGCTGACACGTCACCTCATCATAAAGTGCTCTTTCAGACAGACTAGGTTTTAAAGGCTTTTAAAATAAAGGAAGTAATTAACTTGTCAGCTTATTCAAACTCAACCTCACTATGGAAGTAATTAAATCTGAGGGGTACCGCTGCCATGTGTGAGTCACATCTAAAAAATGGAAGACAAGAGAGACGCCACAATTGTCACGATCCACATTTCCATCAAATCCAAGAGAACAATCTAAGGAAATGATCTTATAGTGTTGCGATCCTTCATTAAACACGTTAGACTGACACCGTGGCTGATTAGGGGAAGAGGTGTCCGTCAACAACGTTGTCCGAGCAAAAACAAGGCAAAGTGTGGAAGTTCCTCCCTTTGTGCACACAAGCGCAGCATGTACGTGTCAAATTGACAAATATAATATTTGAGAATGTAAGAATAATGGCAGGATATGTCAAATCAGAGTAGAAAAAAAAGACATCTATGCTTACCATAATGCATGTAGCAGTTGCCTTTTGCGGGATCGAGTTGGATGGCCTTCAGGAAGTACCTCTCCGCTTCTGTTTTCTGCCCCTGAGAGAGACGGATTAAACACTGTCATTATTGTTTCAACTGCTCCTCAAAATTACTCATTATAAAAATACCACACTCCGCTCAACAGCCAAGATACCTTTGTGTATACCTAATGTTCCTCTCCAAACCGCAGACCTACTTTAACAATAAATCTTAATAAATAGACACGAAACACATGGACCGCAAGTGTTATTCTTCTAAGCTCATGTGTCGTCCTGTCAGAGTACATACTGTCATGCTTGGCACAGCGGACCAGGCAGGGGCAAAGGCTCGTTCATTACACACTTTTATCTGTGCAAATAACACTTCCAGTGCATAACCACAGCTTGCTGGTGTGTGTGGCCTGGCTGCTAGGAAACAAGACAGAGAGCAGTGGGTGGAAATGGAGCAAGAGGGTGAAAAAGAGAGGAGAGGAGAGGGACA
Source organism: Bovichtus diacanthus (assembly GCA_943590825.1). Classification (NCBI taxonomy): domain Eukaryota; kingdom Metazoa; phylum Chordata; class Actinopteri; order Perciformes; family Bovichtidae; genus Bovichtus; species Bovichtus diacanthus. The sequence goes on from CALSBV010000422.1 coordinate 5,146,994, forward strand.
GAAACGGTGAGGGCGGTCATAGATCTATAGGGATCTTTCGGGTTCACACAGGTTCACAGAGGTGCATGGCACACACATACACACACACACAGGTTTTTTTTATCTGTGTGTTGCCCAGCCTTTATAGAGATAAAAGAATCCATACTGGGAGGGTGAGCATAGCACAATGAGGAAAAGCATCATTGAAGCCCTGTGGACCTCCAGAGCTCCCTCAGCTCCTCCAGACTGTGACACGTAACCAATCACAGCTCAAACAGAGCAGCGCAGCTGGCCAATGGTCGTGCCAGCTGGGACTTTGACACATCCCTGCTCTCCGTTTGGCACCAGATGTCATCTGATCAACAATTAACAAAGTGCAGTCAACTATAAAGGCTGATGTTTGAGCATTAACAATGCAGCCATTAGTGTGCGTTTCACTAAAAGATGTGTCTTTGATTGAATAAAACACTTATTGTTGAATTGGAGTTGTGCCAAGTCTTATTAATAAAAAAATATTGAAAGAGACATTTTTTTCTTGTGTGGGTGTGTACAGATGTGTATGTATGTATATATCAATGTATGTATGCATGTCTATATATACAGTATACGTACTGTATATATATGTATATGTATGCAAGCCATTGTACTAGCCTACTTTATTTGTATTTCTTTATTTATTATTGCTCTTAATTGTTTCCTACTCATTATTTGTATTGTTATTATTTTCTCTATTTCTTCATTTATTTTCTCTACTTTTCTATTATTATTATTATTATTATTTATTTATTCACTTCTCTAAAAATATATAAACAGTGTAGTGTAGGAATGTTATAAGTATCAACAATGCCATTTGGAAGTAACTGTATATTAATGTTAAATCCTGGAATATTAAAAGTATTAAAAAAAAAAAAGATGAAGGAGGATCAAATAAAGATTGCATAAGCCAGAACAAATAATGTATATGAACTACAGCAAATTGCCTCAGTTTAGTCAAATAGAAGAATGGGCTCAAATCCAATCAGTACAGTGTAGCATTAATGACATATACTTAGTCAAGCGTATATATTTTCAGTGAGCTGTAGATTCAATAAATACATCATTTTCTAATGTAAATATCTGAGTGGAGTTTCCCTTGATGCTGCGGAAAAATAAGCCTGTGCTAAGTATATGTTTAATGGAGTCGATGGTGTCCAAGTAGCGATCACGGTTCAAGTCTGAAAAGCATCCTCTCTGTGTATTATTATACTCATATTCACAGATGTAGGAATGTGTATGTTTAAGGGCCAGCTGGTTTTATAATAACAGAGGACTACATCTGTTTGTTAAACCTCAGAATTAAGTTTTCACACATTGAAATGAGTTGCAGTTGTGCGTGGATGGAGGCTTTAGATTTCTGACACATCTAAGTACATACAGTAAATGGATAATGCATCATGCCCAGAGTAAGATATATGCCAGTGAGGGTTCGGACCTTAAAAAAGTAAAAAGTTGCTCATTTCCTATTACTTCTCTTAAAAGAAATGTTATTACAGTTCTTATTAATCGAGCACCGATGCGCAATTTTCTTGTAAATGTCAAGTCAGTCATGGCAGTGCTTCCAACTCAATGTGAGTTAACTACTCCACCACTTGACCAACATGACCAACACTGCTTATGGGCAGCAATGAAAAGATGAATTAAAGCAAAAATATAGGTTCAGGTTCTTGGGTCGTTTTTTTAAAGAGTTATTTTTTTAAAATAAGCTGCAAGCAGCTCTGTGATGCTGCGAGCTAAAAGCTAATGTCAGCACGCTAACATGCCCACAATGACAATGCTAACATGCAATTAAAACATTTATCATGTTCACAATGCATCTTAACTTACCGTGTTGGCACGCTAACATTAAACACAAAGTACAGTTGAGGCTGGGGTTTAGCCAGGTATTGTTATAGAAATATTGGACCCAACACTTTGGATAAAAGTGTTTTATAAAAAGGCAGCCATTTGCCTTTTGAGAATTCATCATTCATCCATTGAGATAAACATGTTCTGGGGGGACGGATCATGAAGGTAAACTAGATTTTTCTCACTCAACTGTCAGAACGGAAATACATGTTTAGTTATTTGTTTGCAGGACAGGATTGTTCTTCCTTAAGTGGAACCTATTATATACTGGCAAAAAAAAAAGAATAACTACTGCATGTGACATGAGTGCTAATGGAGGCCACTCAGTCGAATTGACGAAAATCAATGGAACCCACAGACAGCCTGCTTGCTGTCACTCCCTTTCCACATGTCCTGACATAACAATACTCCCTCTTTGTATGATTCGAAAGCAGCTTGGGGCCACTAGGTTTGGGAGGGGGGCTGAAAACACAAAAATAATACAGGAAGTCAATAACAACATGCCAACCACCCTTCAAACCACACTTTCCATTAAATATATCCACTTCTCATTCTAGTCAGCTCATTGTGTGGATACAATATCCTCCCTTTTGTCACACACATGCTGAGCTTATTGGTGCGTGCCTCACACCTCAAATCTCCTGATACATCAGATAAACTGCAGATGTAGCTCACACTCTGTTGATGCCGAGGTGATTATGAATGTAGCCTGTATCGTATTAGCTGAGGAAATGACAAGTAGATGACTGAATCCAATATTGCAAGCATCAGGGCGGCCGTGTCCATCTCTGACCTGCGATGTGTAGGCTACAGAGAGCCCAAATCACTTCCTGATCTCCCGTGGTTGTCAGCGGAGGTGTGGAGGGGTCAGCGCAGTAGGGGAGGGGGGGGTACGTTACTGATCTGGGTTATTAACTCTTCCTTCCTCCCCTATTTTGTCCTCCCCCCATTCACAAATCACATAAACTCTCTGTGCCTCAGCTACAAGCTCAGCTAGCTCCAGCGTCCTCCTCTCACCCTTCTCTGACCCTGCTGCCAAGCCTTATCTTGCAGTCTCTCCACCTCCCCCGCAGGACTCTGAACCTCAAAACCCCTGACAGTATCTGAAGCGTCTTCATCACTCGCAGTGGTGCCACAGGGAGTGCGGAGGTAGGGGATGAAAGAAGCTGGGGGCTGGTGGGCAGGTTAACTTCCTGGACTGGTTTTGATCACACTTAAATGCTGTTGTCATCGGGCCCAGAAGCTGTAACTACAACAGGACAATAATACATTACACGGTGCAACGCGGTAACCTCGAGGTCTGAAAAGTGAAGCCAAATCCAAAGTGCCTTACACCTGCATTCTTTGCAATGGCCATCAGGGGGCGACTCCACTGGTTGGAAAAAGAAGTCTGATTGTATAGAAATCTATGAAAAAAATGACCCTAATTCTCACTTGATTAATCACGTCAGTAAACATTTTTCTGATAAGTTTATGGTCTCAATTGCTAATTTAAAGTATGATGGTTCCCCTTACATCGAATTCAGACACATTTCAATATTTTTCTCATGGATAAAGAGGCTCTAAGCTTGTCCAAACAACTAAGTTGCCTCCTCTGATGGCATTATTTACACTCGAAACAAGTCTACCATACATCATGGTCACAGATCTATGGAAATTCATCATTGCAGGTTTGAGGTCTACTTTCCTCCAAAATCAATAACACTTTCTTAAATAAAAAGATTTTCTCTTCACGGCCGACTGAATTCTTCCCCGAGTCCACTTCACCAAGTCTTAACACTCTCCTCTAAAGGATTGTGTTGTTCCCGTCGACTGTCCTCGCTCGCAGAGAGGAATTCATGTCAGCTTAACAAGCGACTTTTATCTGTGGTGTCAGCTGAATCATTCTTTAAGATGATCATCAGTCTGACTACGGACAGGAAAATCAATCTAGTATGGTGCAGGAGCTCAATTAGATTTAGACACATAATGATCTACGACCGTAAGACTTCTTCACAGAGGATACACTATGTAATGGCATTATTGAGCTGCAACTATATAACAACCATGAGGAAGAATTAACACGATTATCAGATTAAATGAACAGTTTGACATTTCACTTTTTTTTGCAGAGAGTTAGATGAAAAGATTTATACCCCTTTCATGTCTGTATGGTAAATATGAAGCTACCACCAACAACATAATAACCTAGCTGAGCACAAATACTGTAAAATAGAGGAAACAACCTGTCCAAAGGTAGCGAAATCTGCCTACCAGCACCAGCCACCTTTGTATGGATTTATATATTAAATCATTACAAAGGTATATATATATCTATATATATATAGATGTATATAAATCGTGTTAATCAGTGAGATGTTCGTAAGCTTTGGACCCCAGCGAGGCTAGCTGTTTTACTTTTTATCCAGTCTTAATGCTAAGCTAAGCTAACTGTGTCCTGGCTCCAGCTTTATATTTACCCTACAGACTTGGGGGTGGTATTAATCTTCTCAACTGACTCTCAGCAAAAAAGCAAACAAGCCATGTGCCAGATGTTACTGAGTCTGGCCAAGAAATAGTCTGGCAAATAACCAGAAAGTGTAATTTTTACACTTTGGGTTTTGTACACATTATACAAATGAGATACAACGTGTCAATTGTTGAGAGCTTTAGAGACGCTTGTTAGCGGATTTTTTTATGGACAGAGCCAAGTTAGCTTTTTCAAGTGCTAAGTGCTAACCAGCTGCTGGCAGTAGCTTCATATTTACCATACAGATCATGAGAGTGGTATTAATCTTCTCATCTACTCTATGTCTGGGCAAGAAAACAAACACGCATATTTCCTAAAATGTTACATTATTCCCTCCTAAGGTCTTAATGAAAAGCTTTGATACAAAAACGATAAAAAATGTATGGAAAAAAAACAAGATATTCCCAATGCGAGGAAAAATTATTCCACACATATTAGGTTTGAAACACAAAAACTTTTCTTTTTCAATTTCTTTTCATTTATAGTCTTTCCAAAATGATGTTTCCATAAGGGAAATGAAAAGGGACTGGGCCAGGAAGACTCTAGCCTTTCTGTGGAGATCCAGATACAAGCGCTGCCGGGTATCGAACACATTAACGTCCTTCCATTAGGGCCCGGACTGTGTCAGCTGAAGAGAATGAACTCCACCCTTCTTTTGACCTTCTGCGCAACTCTTCTTCTAACTTGTTTATTTTTCCTCTGACAGTCTCTTTCAGCTCTAACTGCTGCTCTCAGTCTGCCCTATCTTGCTGTGATCTGTACGGATGACTGTATGACCCGACCGCATGACCACCTCCTCGTAAACCCGGCGACACTGGAAACTGCTTCTGCCCGTAAGACCTTTCCACATAAACGGCATTTTCTTTGGTTCTTGAAACACAGGTCAGCTGTGTGACCCTGAGAGGATGTTATCTCTGTCCTGGAAAAATGCTGGGCGGACGTCAATTTCATTCTTTAAAGAGATCAGTGATTTCAATTTTCCAGCTTGCAGAGCAACGTTTCAAACATGCCAAATGCCTGATCTCTGTTTTCGCAAAGTTGCGAATACAGTTTTTTGAGCTAGTTTTTTAAGACCTAGTTACATGGACCAAAAAAGGGGCAGCCAGGAAGAGATGTTTTTTAAATCAGGAAGTCCTATTCCTATGTCAGACAGGAGCATCTTGAGATACACAGCGTGACAACCTTCTGGCCTTCATGCTTACTCTTTTCCAATCTTTTCCCTCTCGCTCACACACACACTATTGATTAACTGTAGAGAGTTCAGGAGGACATAACGACCACCAGCAAAGAGCTGGAGAGAACTGATGAAAAGCCAGTGGAGATGAAAGAGAGTGTAATAAAACAGAAAGGGAAAAGAACTGAGAGTACAGGTAGAGAATGAGAACTGGTCCAGGGAAACAAGTCAGATGACACAGTTGAACGGCAGAAATATCTATGAAGACAACTTCATATATTCAATATTTCTTAAATGGTCTTTCAATAGTAACTTAGTCTCTCCTTAACCCTCATATTGTGTTAGAAATGCGCACGTACCTTTTTCTTTGTCACGAAACACTCCAAAAAACAATTATTTTTGACCCAAAATTTTAGTTAGATGTAGATGTTTTAGAGTTTTATCTCATTACTAACTTGCTATCCATTCATAACCACAACATTTTTAATTTTTTTTATTTTGTGGTCCAAAGGCCACATTTATTCGAGTAATCAAGATACACATGCAACCATGTTTTTTTAGAGACCTTCAAGAATCAAATAAACAGTTTCCAATAAAAAAACTGGAATATATTTATGAAATATTCAAACTTGAAACGGGACAAATTTGGCCTGAATACAATAGGAGGGTTAATGGTAGGACAAGCGTGGCTAACGCAACATTCAAAGTCTTACTGTCATAGCCAGGAGTTTGCCGTATGTGAGGTGTGCAGGAATGTGGTCTGGCTTGGCTCGCAGGGACTCTCTGTACCAGTGTTCAGCATCAGTCAGCTTGTTCAGTCTGATGTAGGCCTCTCCTGTGAGGACAGAGTGAGGGTTAAGTCAGGGGTCAAGCTGTCAGAGGTTAAGACATCACATATCTTCCAGCTGTTTCAGATGAGAGTTCCCCCTGACAGAGCAGCAGTGAGAGCAGACCTCAATCCAGAGTGGCACGATGCAGGCCTCACACCCCACACTGAGCTGAGAGAATTCAGACGTTACCCTTTGTTTTAGAGTGCGACATTTGTCTTTTACAAGCGCGAAACCTTTGATGCACAATCAGCAAATGTAATTCTTAAAAAAAAGAAACGTGAAATAAGCGGAGTTCAGATTACTGAGTTTCTAACACTCTCCCTCACCCTCCCTGATGTGTCAGACATCATCAGATACCTCCCCCACCACCAGATCTGACCCTCTGCCTGCTCACACCTGAAAAAACAATACCCTCTCTTTCATAGGCGTCCAATAACACGTGAATCATTGCAGGGAACATTATTACATATTAAGCGAAAGAAACTGAATGCATCCCAGTTGGTAAAATGTCACGAGAGCTTGAGTGGACAGGTTGTTGAGGCTAGAGCGAACTGACACTTTAATTCCGAGAGGATTAGGAATAATCACTTCCCCGATAGGAAACTGTGATAAGCAACAGGTGTCACACGCCTAAACGCAACTCCTTATCAAAACTCTTAATGATTTGAAAACACACTTTCTCCTTTTACAGCAAATACCTCTTAACACAGGCATGTAAAATAAATGTAAAACTGTAAGACTCCTCTTGTTGTGAAAAAAAAAGGAAAGCTCCAGGCTTAAGAACTGCCTCCCCCTGAGATGTAAAGCAATATATAGGAATATATTTTCGACATGATATCCATCGTCTGGTGTTTCAGATTTCAGTGTTGGAAAACCATAACATTGTAGCTATATAATCCCAAATGTCCTTTTTCAACAGCTAACTTTAAAAAAAATTAAAAAAAGAGTAAAACAATGGATTAGAAGATGTTGCAAATTTGATCTCCATACTGTCACAAAATATACAATCTCACTTTCTTTGGGAGAAAAACACTCACACCCCAACACACACACACTTATAAATTATGTATGATTTAATAACTTTTTTATTCGTTTTTTTATTTCATACTATTTTTCCCTCTTTATTAATTTATTTTTCATCTCATTCTCTTTTCTTCACACATAAATAGGAAAAACAAAGTTTTTTCTGGACCTTACTACATACCCATCAGTTTGCATCCATGTTGTATTCTTTAGTTTCTTTTCATTCCCTTTTGTTTTTATCGTCACACTTTATATTATCTCTATCGGCTGTCTATGTGTCCCTGCACTTGTCTTCACTTGCTCTGTAATCACTCTATTTAAACAAGAAAAAAAGAAAAAAGAAGAAAAAACATATATCTATGCATTTCTTTTTGTATTTTAAGGATTCCTATACTCCCATGGCCCGCTTGTCATTGCCATCCCTTAATCCAAACTGCGATTTATATAATACTGAATAACTTTGTCAAATTGTCAACGTGTTTAATAGGCAGGATTATCTGGATTTCAGAGATGTACCACCAGCCCATGGCACTGAGCTATTAAAAAAAAAAATAAACGCTAAAAAAACATGTATATACAGTTTTGACACGACCGCTTCATTAGTTGATGTGTTTAAACACGGCTAAAATACTTGCAGCAGACGTCTGTATGAGATTAGCGCGAACGTCAACGTGCAATTAGAAGTGACATCGAATCCAAGGAGCTGAAAAGCAGCTCCTCGGAGTGGAACATTCCTCGGCCCACAGAGAGTGCTGGAGCGAGACCAGAGGGGTGCAGATTACCACCCAGGTCTGCCTCTGATGAAAGCCGCTGCTCCTTGGCGTCTGACAAACAGCATGTGAGCAGCAGAGCGAACGAAAACTGGAGATATATATGAGCAGGTGTGCCAAATGTGCAAATCAGTTCAGCGAGGAAACAACGCTAAGCTGCAGAAATCACAGATCTGGCTCAGCGCCTCCATTACAGACGCAGTGCTGCTGCTTAACGGTGACTGGAGCTTTCATCAACATTTTGACATAATCTCGGTAGCTCTGTCAAATTGCATTTTGCCAACACATAAATGAACCAGTGGCACTACCAAGTCTGAATTACAGACGTCCCAGGTTTTGTGTGTGTGTGTGTGTGTGTGTGGGGGGGGGGGGGGGGGGGGG